>JAUEPR010000011.1:600000-1163759 GCA_030435655.1 Armillaria novae-zelandiae | reverse complement strand
GCATGATGATGAGTGTTGAATGATAAGGGTTGCTACTCACCCGTTCATCAGCAAATATGGCTAATTAAGTCTTTAATATATATATTTTGCAATGCCTAAGTTTATGAATATGTGTTTTAAAGTGTTTGATAAATTTATTTCAAAAGAGAAAATATTAATATATAACCATGTTAATCAAATGAAAATATTAGCTAATCAGACACTGACATATAAAGTCATAGAAGGGTACCAGGGGTTCTAAGGCACCGATCACAAAAAGTTGAGCAGGTCAGTCTTGTATTCGGTACTCTCCAGACATGCCTCTAACTATACCATCATCAACCGACCCTAAAAAAAAATGGCATGAAGGCATACAGATTGACAACAGCCATCTTGCACCCCTCTCGTTCCTTGACATTGGACTCGCTTGGAGTCCTGTGATCTTCAACAATCTTGCGCTTGGTTTTCCCATATTTCCACGTTGTTTTGTTTCTGAAAGACTCGTCGGCGTACATGTCCATGTGTCAGGAGGGAGAAGCATAGGCGATCATTGAAAGGTAACAATAATCATTATATTGCCCAAATCTGGAGCTGATGGTCTACAGTTGATGTGATGTGTACCAAGGTAACAACTGATCAGAGAGGTTGACCGATGGTCTTGATACTGATGAAGCCGGTTGTATCTGGATAAATATAGGTGCTGGGAGGATGGAGCCATGCATCTGGAAGAGGTGGAGAGCGGCGAGAACATGCACATGCTCTTTGCTGAGAGAACGATGCAAGGGAAGAAGTGGCACAGACAGATGAAGATGGAGGGATGTGGTCTGTGACTGGGCCAGGGAGTAGTTGTTGCAGGCAAGCCAGCCTGAGACCTGAGTGCATCAGTGTATTAAAACGATGTCGTGGTCATGTTGGGAAGGGCTCGACATTCTGTTTCAACACATTCTTCATTCAAGCTGGTGAGATTTGGCTATGAGACGCAACACGATGCACCTACCATCCTCGCTCGCATCTGGCACTATTCTGCATCCCACATCATCTTCTCCTGCTCACTGGACAATGACACGTCATGTCAAGCCAAAACTGTCTTTAAGGGCTTCGCAGAGGTGCCTGAACCATTCATCAGTGGTGATCAAGAGTTCATTCTCATGTGGGTGAAATTGAGCTGGGAGGGACGAGTGACAGTGCAGACGATAGCATATGATCCCATTCGATAGATCTCCCTGGCTGTATGGTTGAAACAGCCAGTGCACATGTTCCACACCTAGAGTCCACCCACAAATCCTCTTCACCAGTAGATTTTTGCTCCCTGGAGACAAAATTTGAAGGAAGTTCATGTCGTGCATTTGAGGTTTGGAGCCCAAATCAAGGTCGATGTCTCATAGGAGAGATTGGAATATGTGGCGATGTGTGGAATTATTAATTGTACTGCTTGAATAAACATTGGATGACATTGATGGCGATGCCCTTGGAGATGCAGGCTCTTGCAGATCAGTGACATGAATATTGAAGCTATGCAAGCAATGTCAGTTCAATCTTTTCCGATAGTGGAATGCATAAACATACCAGACTGCTCAATGCTGATTGCAGTAGGGGAACAGCGACGTTACCGGTGCAGCAGGGAGGGGACAAGGCTGGGATTGTGAATTATATATCAATAGGCTGGCTACCAAGTTGTTTTGCCAGAAATTCCGGGGTGCCCGAGTGCAAGGTCATCATTTCATGAAATGAATATGAGCATCAGACGTCAAATACTATAATCATATATTGATGATGCGTGATACCATGCAATTTAGTGCAATGCTTACTGTTCTGAAGCCATAACTTTCTTAGAGTTGACAGAGAAAATTGATAGAAAAGTAAAGCCGAGATAACACACTCCTCAGTTTTTGTAGGAGTGGATTCAGATGATGATAGCGAAGGGGTGAATCGATTCAGAGGCATATGCAGAGTCAGAGGATGATGGCCATTTGGAATGGACCCAGACCAGGTGGTTTTGCCAATCTTACCCTGTGGCAAACAAGGATCAACTTTCTTCCCTCTTGTTATCACCCAACTCTGTCCTTCAGCTGTAGTGCCATAAAATGCACTCTCAAATCCTCACCATCCTCTGCCTTGCACCCCCCCTGTCCCTCAAGGTCGCCGCTGTACCTCGCACCAACAAACCTTCAAGCCATTCTCGGAACACTACGTGACCTTCCAGAATGTGGAGGACCTCTTTGACCTCCAAAATAGCTCACCGAGATATCCTGGTGGCCATTCACATTCTAGCAGGCTGGGACTCAATCGCCTGTCAATGCCAAGGGCCACTTCACAAGGAATTTTGTCAGGAAGCTGGTATTATTTGCCATGTCTTCTTTGAGTTTCATCTATTCCTAACATTTCAGCACAGATTTCCCGCCTCATTACAAGAATATGGCTAATGGTGCGATCCTCAGTGTACCCAGAACCAAGTTTCCAGAACTCTCTGAAGATGTGTTTGCCGTGACAAGTCGACCATGGATCCCTCCTCCCCTCAAACCATTTGACTTCCTTCCTGATCTTATGCAGAAGAACGAGGAGAATTTGAAACCTAGAGATGACATCAAGCCCTTGCATGTCGTCCAACCCGAGGGTGTCAGCTTCAAGCTTGATGGGAATGAGCTGGAGTGGCAGAATTGGGATATGCATATATGTAAGTCATCACAGCAGTCTTGGTCTTACTCTACTAATCAGACGACGTCGACAGCCTTGACTCACCACAAGGGCATAGCCCTTTCCACGATCACCTACAATGACAATGGTGAAATATGTCCAATTATACTGACTCTCTTTGACTGAGATGGTCATTCCTTACAGAGCTCCAGAGTACCCGCATCCTAGGAAATTTGCCTTTGATTCGTGAGCTGTCTCTTATCGACTTCAATGACCAGGAAGTCTGATCGAGACAGAGGTGAATGCGGTATGGGAACAATGGCTAATGAGCTATTGTTGGGATGTGACTGTGTTGGTCAAATTCACTACCTGGTATGTTTAGTTTTCGTGTCATGAAAACATTGTCTGATGATGAGTGTAGCCTGGTGCCTACGTCTGACATGATGGAAGTGCAGTTGTCATCAAGAACACCATCTGCATTCATGAGGAAGATAATGGTGTTCTTTGGAAGCACACCGATTACCGTCCTGGAGGCCATACACAGACTGTTCGAAGGATATGGCTAGTTGTCAGCATGGTTTGCACACTGGCTAACTATGGTTCATTCCATATCCCCACTATTGCTATGAAGGCTAAAACTGAAATCATTGCCTACAGAATACATCTGGAACTATCATTTCTATCAAGGCGACAGCATCGAGCTTGAAGTCCACCTGACTGGTATTCTTCAAGTTTATGTAGCAGAGACCAATGAACCTATCAAGTTCGGCACAAAAGTTGTGCCTAATGTCAATGCTCAGTACCACCAACATCTCTTCTCAAGCTGCGTAGACCCCATGATTGACTGTATCAACAATTCCACCATCGAATCCAATGTCGTTCCCCTCCCCAACGCCTCAACCGGCTCTGACCTCAACTTTGGTGGGAATGCGTTCATCCAGGAGGACACGGTGCTGAAGAAGGAGGCCGGGAGAGATTGGGATTGGGAGAAGGAGCAGAAATGGAAGATTGTCAACCTGGCTAGGCAGCATTACAGTAGCAGGAAAGATGTGGGTTACGTTGTCAGGGTCAAGGGAGGTGTTACGCTGATGATGGCAAGGAAGGATGGTTGGGCGTTGAAGAGGGCGGAGTTTTTGAACTATCCTGTTTGGGTGTGCAGGGATGTTGAGGGTGCAAAGGGGAGCAGGATGTGGCCAGCTGGAAAGTATGTCCCACAGACCAGGGAGAGCCCCACGGATTCGATCTGTGCATGGGTGAAGGGCGAGTAGAATATTGAGAATGAAGATATTCTCCTGTATTTGACTGTCGGTGGGTTTTTTCTGTGCTTCATCAAGTTTCAGTTGTGTTGACAGGGTGAATAGGGACAACGCATATCCCCTGTCCTGAAGATTGGCCAGTGTATGTCTTTCTATTTTCTATTGTCGAAACTGTGTCTGATGTGTGCTATAGGATGCCTGTTGAGCATCTAAACATCACTCTCAAGCCCCAATCATTCTTCACAATGAATCCTAGTATGGATATTCCAGGAACTAGAGATCCGAAGAGTGTCGCTGCGTTCTCTCAAGAAGCTGCCCCCAGTCATGGACATGCAGGATGTCATTGAGTTTTTGAATGAATGTACTTTATGTGTCTTCCAGGGTCTATGTCATAGAAACTATAATGTAAAACAGTGAATGATTTCCAGGCACAGGTCTTTATTTCTTAGGGTTTCATGCGATGACTGAATCAAGTTTGAGAGTAGGTAAGCTTGAGCCCTTGAATCCTTTAAATGGAGAATTCAATCCTAGTGTCCAATAAATTGTAGGTGACACTCATGCCATCTTGACATCTTGACATCCACTAGGCTCTGCAAAGGAATGAAAGGTGTTGACATTAAGTACGGTTATCTGACCCATTTTATGAAAATAATGTAAATCGAGTAAATCCGGCAGCTCAGCACACTGCCAGCTCACTCGTGCTGCCACCTCGTTCTGACCTAAGTTGTATGAATAGGATGAATATACAAAGCTAACAAGGAGTGTGAGCTGCACAAATGCGGGAATGGTCAGAATACAAGATACAGGATTGATGTATAAACAGAAAGATCCCAAGATGAATTAGATATTTGTGCCTGACTTAGCATCTGTGATAGCATAGTCAGAGCGAAGAAGGGTGGGAGGTTATTTCCAGCACATACCTTCTGTTACAGACATTGCTATCATCTCCTCGGGCGAGCACTCATGCCTGCGCTTTGGCATTTTTGACTGCAGTTGGGTACAGAGTGCTTCATCCTTTTCCTGAGCACGGTCAATATCAGCTTGAACTGTAACTTTCATTCGCTCCTGATAATCTGCTTCAATTCTACCAAATTGACTATATCATGAGGGGAATTTCAGCAATGGATAAGGGATACGTACCTTTTCAAAGTGTCAAGCTCATGAAAGAAGTTCCATGGGTCATTGATCTGCTTTACAGATTCTATATCTTCTATCACTTCTATGACTGGCATGATATCTGGGGGAGTGGTGCCGAACAGGTCAAAACCCCGGAGAGGATCATTGGAGAGGTCTCTATTGTAATTTTCAAGATCTGGGCACAGACAGGGTATGCAGCGCAAGATTTTGCCAAGTACCGAGCAAAGGAAATCTGACACCTTGGTAGGACATTTTGATTACGATAGACAGAGCTCTACTAGTTTCGATAGTTTTATGAACTGAACCATTGTACTAGCTTTCGGTGTCATGTTCTGATGGAAGAGGCAAAGTAACCATAGATGCTTGATGCTTGTCCAGCTGTGTATTGTTGACATCTTCAGCATTATATATGGCGAGTATAGCTTCTTGTTCCTTCTTGAGTGTATCCCTACATGCCACATCTTGAAAGTGGTAGTTCTCCAAAAGCTGTTCTTGTTTGATATTTAGGATCGAGCCACGGATCCCCAGCAGTAAGATCATTTCAAATACGACAATGTGTTGTGGTAAGGGTAGGGTGGTAACAGTCTGGCCAGGGGAGAGGCTGCATAGGATTCAGTGGCCGTCGCGCAAGCAGATTGAAATTGTTCAGCAAAATTGGAACAGCCATGTCTGTGAGTATGAAACGGTCTGGTTGGCCATCGGGAAGGCCTTGTGAGACCAAGGTCATGGATACGGATATATATTCCACGCCAGGCAAGGGGAAACAGAAGAGCTGGGAGACAACAAAAAGTAAGTTGAAGGCCGCCTCTGCAACCTCATAACGAATGTACGTATGTAACACATGCAACATAAATTATAGTCTTCAATGCCTCACACGATTGGGTACTCTCCGCATCCTTGAGAGATTTGAGAGAAGCAACTGGATCGACCTTGAAAGCTACTTAGTCACTGAAATGTGGGACGACCATGACAGTGCAGCCTAAGAATGGGAATGAAAGGTTTGTGTGAACACTGGGTTTGCCTTTTGGGTGCTAGAGAATAGGGACGGGTGGTCACAAACTCATGCATTGTTTGTAGAAAGACAAAGGTATTGAAATCGGGCAGGCAAACAAAGCGACGGCAATTGCCGATTTGGGACAACAAACTGATTAGACCTGACCATGGCTGACTTCATCATCTGGAATTGCATCCTCATATGCATAGCAGTGACCTTCTTTTCCTCATTCTTGTACTTAGGAGCTGGGCCTTGTTCTGGTATACAAAGTTGGTCTCTTGACTGGCTTTCAATCTGGTGTATCGTTCCATACTTGTTCATGCCATCCTTGGTCTTCACTGTGCCTGCCCAAAACTTTGCTACCGAGACTCCAGAAATATTTTCCCGTGGATATTTTTTTGGTCGAAGCATCATTGTTGACTCCATACTATAATACACTTGCCGCTACTGGAAGAACTCTGTCGGTGTGAACAAGCTCTGCATGGTGGAAAAGCCTCGAAAGCATTTGTTCCTGCTTTCAGTTCTCCGATGGTAGAAATGATTTTCGAAGACCTGGTATCATCTGTCCTCCACCTGCATGAGGCAAAAACCATTGAAGAGGTGTCTGAGTGCACAGAGCTAGAAATGCAACAGCGTTGAAGACACTGATCACACCCACACCCAACACTACACACACAAACACGCTCAAGTTCATGGGGGGATTCTAATGCGATGAAAGAACCAATAACAACTGAATTCTCAATATCTCTAAGATACATGCGAAGCAATAGCACTCATATAATATCCCGACTTCTCTAAGTCCAAAGGCTTTTCTCAAGAACAAGAGGGTGCGACTTCCGTCGCTGGTGTTACGACTGCATACATTCCAGATGTGTAATTTTGCCATCTAATGAATATACTTGGTACTACAGTACAAGGAGAGAAACGGGCCTAAGGACTAAGCGAGTGTACATAATAAGTACCTCTAAACAATAATACTACCTGTCTAAATGACACGATGCGACAGACCCAAACCGGGACTTAGTTACAGCTTGTACTTGACAGGCTAGCTTGACAGAAAGTTCGTAAACCCTGTTCAGCCATCGATAGTTGTCCATTACCAAGAGAGCTCACTCCTTTAAACCAAGACGAAAAGGATTGCAATTTAAAACGATCGGCAGGTACTAAATTAAAGTGACGCACTGTACCTGAGGAGCCCGGTCCGGAACCCACATGAGAGATAAGATAAGCAGATAATCCGATGTGCAAACCATGGTATGACAAGTGCCTTCATGGTTGTCACTAGTGTTGCCGCGACTCGGCTAAACTCGGCTCAGCTAGACTAATGCCGACTTTGGTAATTCCTCCTAGCCGACTCAGCTTTAGTCACAATTATTACCTGAACTCAGGCTAGACTCCGGCTTTAGTCGGCTTGAGTCCGGACTAATGTATAAATAAGGCAACTGATGTATTAAATTGTATCACAACCGTTTTCTAAGACAAGACCTTTGATAAATGCCTGCATGTCCTCCAGAATGGATGTCTGTTGCTCAATTAATAACTCCAGCTCCCGGATCTCTGACTTTTCATCTGTTCCCTCTGTGAAATTCAAGCCACGTCCTTTTCTTACTGAATACTTCAACATCTGCAGTGCTTCCATGGCATCAGCACCTAGCCGATTCCGTCGCAGAGTGTCAGTCTCTTTCCCACTAGAGAATACCCGCTCAGAGGGCACAGAAGTGCCTTGTATGGGCAGAACATCTAGTGCAAATGCAAAGATTGTAGGGTAACACTTCTGATTTTCCTAATATAACATATCAATAGTGAAGATTAAATAGATCATTACATGCTTACCTGCCAGAACATCAGAATCGGTATGTCACTTCTAAGCAGATCTGAGAGGTATCGTTCAACCTCAACACCAAGGCTGTGCTGTGGTTCCAAGCTCATAGCATTAGCATGCTTGTCCAGATGCAAAATGTTTCTAGCATGAGTAAGTGGGTTTGTTGAATCTGAGGTTGTCTGTGGTGCTGGTATTTGAAGATCTGGAGTGTTCTTGTATTTCCGAAGCTATTAAACCATGTTAGGGAGGATCAATAATAAATGATGCCAATTCTCGTACAGTGTTTATAAATAGATTCTTAACCTCAAGGGCTTCTCCTGGCAGGTTTCTCTGAAACCACTGAAGCTTGTATGCAGGATGGATAACTGCAAAGGTGTGAGTGAAGAATTTGAAGCTAGAGAATGACATACGTATTGCCAAGGAATAGACTGGAACAATATCCACTCGATCGCGGTACTCAGCAAGTTTCTCAAGACCTTTTGCAATAATGTCAGTAGCATGAGGCATTTCCTTCTGGAGTTCCTCCCATGTAAATTGCATTGCTTCAAATGCTGGGATAGTATCAGAAATACAAGGTGTCTTTTCACATGAGAGAATTTGCTGAAACGCATGTGGAACCTGGGAAGCAATATCAGCTAGGAGGTCCCTCAACAAAAATAAACGCACTGCGAGTATATTTTGGAAATCGGAAAGAGCGCCCCACTCTGCACTGCTCAGCTGATACTTGTGAAATTCCGGAAAGTCTCGAGAGCTAAGGAAGCTGTCAATTGCCTTTGATCAATTGGTCAGAGCACTGCCAATATAATATAAGAAGAGAACTAACTGGACGCAGGTATAGAACACGTTCAATCATGAGTAAGGTTGATGACCAGCGTGTAATGACATCTCGCAGTAGCTGAAGGTTATTAACATCATGCAGAGATTCAAGGATCTCTGAGAAGATTTGTCGCCTTATAGATGAGCCACAAATCTGAAAAGCAAATGTCAGACCATCTAGAATTGTCATAATCTACCAAAGACTTACAAGCCGTACAATGGAACGAGCAGTAGCAATTGGATCACGTCTACATGCTGCCATGAAATTTGTTGGTCGTCCTGGTTGTGGAACAAAGTCAGCATCATCATGGGCATAATCAATATTTGTGATAGCTGTTAAAACAGCCTTGCAAGCCAGATTGACAATATGGGCAAAGCACCTGACTATTATTAGAGTACAAAATAAGGGCTGAAATGATTGACATACCGGATATGACGTTTGATCGCATCAAATTCAATTCCACGTTGTGCAAGTAGCGTCTCAAGGAAAGCCATCATTGTATCATTGTTTGATGCATTATCTAGGCTTATCCAACCCATCTGTGAACAATATAAACACAAAGTAATGATCATTATAATGATATACCTTAGATGCAATTTGAAGCCAGTCAACAATAAAAAGGAAGGCTCATGCCAAATGTTCTCCATCATGATGGCCAGGTACACGATGAAAACCAATCAAATCCGCCCGCAAAGAAAGGGCTAAATGTGGATCACCACCATTTGGAGGACGGACCTCCTTGGTTTCAATCCAATGTGCCGTGACGGCCATGAAGGGCACAAGGTTGGTGTTTGACCACATGTCACATGTGAAGGAGATTTTACCTAATGCACCCTGCACATATATGAGCGAAGAAGACCCTCAAGTATTTAACAGCACACACACCTGCATTTCCTTAGAAAGTTGCTTTAAATGATCCTCCCATATTTCCATAACACGCTTCCGAATCTGTGTTCGGCAGGGAATATCATCATCGGTAAGTTCCTCATGGAGCATCAAGAATATGCGGCGGAGCTCCGGAGACTCAACAACGTTGAAAGACTATTGCTATTATTATGGCTGCAACCTGATTAAGACAAGAAAAGCTTACCTGGTCATTGCTAACAATAAAGGCAACTAGTCCGTCGGCAAATGCTTCTAAGGAGAAGCCTGGCACCTCATCAACCCCATCAGGAATGCATGAATTCTGTCTCGAGTCCTGTCCCTTCGACTCCCGGTATGCAGCGACAGGACCCTCAGCATTGTCAGCAGTAATCTTTACCTTCAGTTTGTCACAAGCCTCTACCCAAAGCCCCAAGTGCTTTGTAAGGAGGTGGCGTCGCCAATTGCTTGTGGAAGTTGTTGCACGACCAAACGACGTTGACTTCTTCTGTGCACTATACCCACCCAGAGTCAGTATTACTGCATCTCAAAGACTGATACTCACGAGCAAAAGATGCAGTGTACTCGACCTTCACGGACTTGATAGAAGGGACGAAGGTCAGGTATATCTGGCATCTCCGAACCTGTTGTGTGCTTAGTACGTCGGCGCCTTCGGTTGCTCTTTGGTGTGGCAGCCACTGGCCGCAACACCAGTGTAGGTGTTGTAGGTGTTGACGGCTCAGACAAGTCCTCAACGTTGAAGGTTTCGGCACCAGAGAACTGCACGGTACGGCGAGGTTGAGCAAATAGGCTGGAACTATGTTCGGTGGGGGATGTGAATGGGTTGTCGCCATCAGCATCAGCAGGATCAGCTTGATGCCTACGATGAGCGGATTGTTGGGGTACCGGTGTCACAGGTGGCAGAGGCGTCGGAGGTGTGCTGTGTGATGTTGGAGGGGGACTAGCTTGAGCTGGACTAGAGTGATCTATTTATCGCGGAAATATAAGTGCGTGTGGTAGCTATTGAAGATAGAATACATACCCAAGCCTGGTATAAAAAACTGCGCATTCAATGCACCTCCCGGATGTATGGTCACAGTCTCAGTTGGCCCAGGACCAGTATCCGCATCGTCAGGGACTGCTGCCATAGGTTCTGCGTTGGGGCCATGTCCTTTCCTGCGAGGTCGTCCACGAGGTCATCCAGTTGGTGCCATCAAGTAAACAAGCAGAGGAAGGGATGAACGAGATGGGTAGGTCAGTAATACACTTGCAGTGAGGGGTATTTGAGGAATTCGCGCGACGTGGGGTGGTAAAACAGAAGGTATATATTCCATAAATTGTATACAGCACATTAGTAACTACAACGACATCAGCCGGCTATCGGTACCTATGGGAGCTTCAATGAGCAGAGCTAGACAAAATAAGAAGTGTAATAACGCACCATCTTCATGAAAACCGCTCGTTCTACCATCATTCACCCTGAAACTGCCTTGAGGTTGCTTGAGGTCATCGGCTAGAATTTGCCACAGTGGAGATGAATAAATCATGGTGATGGATGAAAAAGGGTGCCCCAAGGTTCGAAGGTGGTCATAATTTGATCCTATGTTGAAGGGACGTTGAGGGAACGACGGCTAGTGAGGGAGGAAGGCAAGAACGAAAGTTGTTTATCAATGACCAATCTGGTCATCGATAACCGGCTTAGTCGGCTCAAGCCGAACTCAAGCCGACTCCAAAAGGGGCTTGAGCTCGTAATGAGCCTGAGCCAATCTGAGGCTCAGACTGGGCTTAATCCGACTCGGCTACGCGGCTAAGCGACTTTTAGCCGAGTTGCGGCAACACTAGTTGTCACACTGTCGAGGAACCATTGCCAGTAAAAATTACTTCTGGAAGAATGATTGAATAAGAGCCGGGGCTAGACTCGGCATGACCACCATCGGTCAGGAGATATGTCCTCGGACTTGAGATTAGCGAGCACTTGTAAAACCTTAGCGAGCTCGACATGGAAACTAAACCACCTATGGCAACACCGAGTTGGATGCCAAGCAAGACTGCGGCAGCGGTGGGCTGTATGCATAGGAGTCTAGATTACCTGGGGACTGCGGTGATATTTGTAATTAATAGCTGTTTTAGCATAAGTAGTTAGCAGTCCGGTGTAGTATAAAAGTTTCGAACCCCCGAGTTGCGGTGCGTGTGTAGAAGGCGAGTACTGTAATAAAGGAATAAGTTTGTAGCTTCAAGCGTTGTATATAAAGAACGAGCTCACCTCGAGGAATAGAGATAACTTCAGGATCTGACAAGTGTGCTTAAGTTCCGAGTGAATAAGATCAGTGTCGCTGTTCTGTTCCATCTGAGTACTGCCGAGGTCTGTTTTGGAAAGAGTATGAATTGAAGTAGAAGTCCTGAAACCTGTCTGTCTGTCTGTCTGTCTGTTCTGTTCTGTCAGTCTGTTTCTGAATCCGCTTCTGTTCTGTTTCTGAGTTGTTTCTGTTCTGTATCTGCGAACTGTTGAAGAGTCGGAGTCTGTTATCATTGTCGAAGTTAGTCTTGACAACCCTACCCCTAGGGGAGTAGCGAGCTCACTAAGTCAGTACTTGGTTGAGTGGTCTAAAGAGCGAGCTCGGTGTCGTAATGAGGAGTTTCGTGTTCTATGGTGTTGTAGGATGTGTGTCCTAGTGTAAATTTGAATATTACCATTCGCCTAGAAGGTTGCGCCCCGAAGTATACCTTCTTGTAAAAAGATTCTAGCTATAGGATCAATTAAAATGAGTAAACGCTGTACTGCGCTGAGATAAAAAGGAGCTTTACGAGTTCTAAAGTGTTAATAACCACAGTGTAGAAATAATCTCATCCCCCCATGCACTTACGAGGGTGATTGTATTATTGAGTAGTTGTGTGAGTGTGTGTGTGGTTTGGTGTGTGTATCACGCCGTTCTACGCTCTATTCCACAAGTGCCCACAACCAGCCTCTTCACCGGGCCTCAAGGCAAGGGTGTATAACACAATACAACTTCGTCAAACATCTCCACAATTTTCTAGCAGTTGCTCGCGACTCTAATAACCACTGCACACAATCAATAACACCCTAAACACCACTTAAACAACTGCGCTCGAAGCAGAAACCAATTCCTATTAAACTCAACACACTAGATAAAACCTCGCACTTCGCATGCTAAACCAAAACCTTCACAATCACGTGGAGAAGTGTCTACACTGACACAAAACTCCGAAACTTCCACAAGAGCCACAGGGTTTGAACCTACGCGCTCGAGCTTCCAACCGATCGTAGATTCACAGGGTTTGAACCTATGCAATCCAGAGAAACCCCATCCGACAAGCCAAAGGGTCTGAACCTCTGCCGCCTGTAATGCCTCGCATCACACAAATGTCCTCAAGAACTTGAAAGGGTGACCTTCAAGACACTGTACTCTTATTCTCTCACAGAGTGCAAGTCAAACTGAAACCAGACTCTCTGCATGGAGTGCCATGCTATTTTCTTGTCTAAGCACGTGACTTAATTCACACAATAGATATCTGATATGGGTTGTATTCTCTCTCAAAGTTCCTAGCTACTCTAAGTGCTAGAGCGCATGGCTGAAAAGCTTTGCACTATTACACCGGGGGCTCGAAACTTGTATTCTACATCTACACTACAGTATTTATACAATTTTACATCCTACATGTTGATACAACTTAATACAGTACTGTTAGAACCTCGGAACATTATCCCTCACAACACGCGCACGTTGTTATAGCATGCCCAGGGCTGGACACTTGGTTGGAGGCCTATCTCAAGACCAGACTCTGTTTCCTCATGGTTGATACTCCACTCGTACTGCTCTCTATGTGTTGGCATGTCACTCATCATTTCCTTGGAGGATACTTGGAGTGACAACCAATCATATAGGCTGTATCCTATTCTAAAGTTGAGTTTCTAGGTTTCTCTGGTTGGTGGAGGATACCCGTGATAAGCCTAGGCACTGCTCTCTTCAGCTAAACTGGGTTCTCTCGGAGTTATCTATGCTGAGGCATTATTTGGAATACGCATGTGCATACCGCATGATTGGGGCCCTGTGCATCATCAATCAAGGTGTCACGTAGTTCTCTTGAGATCAGGCATGTCTTTTATTATGTCTGCGGAGCATGTATGCAATCTGTTGATAGTGCATTCAGTATCAAGTGCTGAGCTCTTGTACTTAATGTGACCTCAATGAAGTATCATACTAAGTTAGAGCATGCACTCTACCAATAGTCACTTCAGACTTGCACGCGCATGCGTGCATTGTTATACTGTGCGCTATGTTGATATCACTGCGCTCTATGACTGTTTTTATATATGTGTGCAATGTGCGTGGCAGATCAATCCTTCTCGTATCATGTCTGTCTCTCATCAATTCATTGGAGCGTGTATCTGATCTGCCTCTAGTGTATTCAATATCAAGTACTGAGCTCTCATACTTAGTGTGACCTCAACCAGTATCATGCTAAGTTAGAGCATGCACTCTACTAATTGTCACTCGAGGCCGTACTGCGTGCAACTCGGTATCGTGCTCCATACGTATATTACTGCACTCTGTGTGTTTGACACTGCACTCCATTCATATATCACTGCGCTCCATGTCTACGTTCATACATGCGCGCAGCACGCGTCTTTTCATGTGCTCTACTTCTATGTTCCTATACACGTGCACGCGCATGTCTTAGCTCAATGTAGTTCTCCTAGTATCATGCCTGTCTCTCATCAATTCCTTAGAGCGCATGGCTGATCTACCTCTTAGTGCATTCTGTATCAAGTGCTGAGCTCTCATACTTAGTGTGACCTTGACTAGTATCATTCTAAGTTAGAGCATGCACTCTACCAATTGTCACTCAAGGCCACACTGTGCGTGACTCTATATTGTGCTCCATACATATATCATTGCACTCTGTGTGTTTGACACTGCACTCTATGCATATAGCACTGCGCTCTATCTGTATCTTTCGTTATCTCAGTACCTAGCCATTATGCAAGGCATGTATTGATACATTTCACAAAATTACACGTGTAGACACTTTGCAAGCGTGTCACCGTTCTCATCAGCCATAGTTGCATCTTACAGGCACCTTTGATGGCTATGACGAAACAACACTGCCCAGAAGAATAATGTTCAGTGTGCAGACTTTTAAATAAGAATATATCGATGACTTTCAGTAATATATTAGAAGTTCCATCCAAATGTTTCCACCAGTGACACTTTCTCAAACCTTCCCTCTGGCAGGCTTTGTCCAACAATGCACACATTCAGAACCTCATTGAGGTCGTCGAACTCATCACAGATAAGTGTGTAAGTGTCTTCAGGTATTGGGTATGTGTGGGCAGCAGTGATCTTGAATCACATTATGTCATCATTGCATTCAACAATAAACTCTCCTTGTCGGACACCCTCTTTCACAACAGCCAACCCCCACACAAACCATTCAACGCACTGCACATCACACCAGTCTTCATCCTGTGTCTCATCCCGATCAACTTCAAATCAGTTGGTCCAATATGGAAGTAGAGGCATTGTCATAACCTGGTGCCATGATGGCCGCCATTTTGGGCCTGCATCTCCCAGCTCAGCACACAAGAAGAACAACTGCACCTGAGAAAACCCATCCATGGAATCCAAGAGTGCCATCCATGCATGCTCGAGAGATGCACTCTCGGAGTATGCTGGGATCCACTGGGAGTACGTCACAAATGCCAGTCCCGCAATCTTGTCAACTGGGTTTGTCGACACCCAAGTCCGCATCTCTGCCAGTGCATCATACAGCCACTCCGAGTCGTCTGTATGCCGCAGCTTCTCGTGAAACCTGGTCAGCAGTTCAGTCTTGCACTTGGCATGCAGCGGTCCATCCGGTGTGTCCCCGGCAATCACCCTCTCCAGTCCAACCTCCTGTAGCATCCATGCATGTCTAAACCAGGATTGATCACTCTCCAGGTTGCTGTCGTTCAACATCAAAGGCCGACCCAGCCGACTCAAGTACCACACCACACACTGCTCATCATACACATGTCTGATGGTGGGCACATCTACCCTCCACTCCTCTGCATGCAAGTCCTCCCAAAGTCTGCCCTCCTGTCTCAAACACAGAACATCCAACCACACATGCTCATGTCCGAGAATGAGCATCTCGATGTGGATGAGGTTGAGATCGGCATTCTTTGGGATAGGAACAGGCCATGCATAATAGTTGATGGGCATCCACACTGCAGTGCGATCCTTCTTGTCCACCCATGCGTGCGATATCAGCTTAGGCCAGCAGCACAGTGGCATGAGCCAGTATGGCACCACCTGATTGCTATACAGATCCCACATACGCCAAGGTTGCAAATCTGTATTAACGATCCGGTTACCAATGAGTGCTTCTTGTCGCTCCTTCTGGTCCTCACCACTCCATCTCCAAAGTACATCTCTCACAGTGCTCCAGTCGTCAATGTACCATATTCGACGAAGGCAGCCATATGCCATCCCAACATCGTACTCATTTGTCATACACTCTACAAGAATGGAGGCGAGGAATGGGTTGTCCAGACTGTATGATGTTCCGAGTGTGCTGTTAAGGTGATCCAAGAGGCCCTGAGCACCGAGGGTAGTGCAGGGAGTGCCAGCAAGAATGGATGGAATCACGGGCTTTCTGCCCATGTATATGCATTGTAACGGAACAACGATCGACGATTCCTCTCGGCCTGTCTCAGTGAACGCAGAGATGGTAACCTTGGGATCCTGATAATATGTTATGAATTACCCTCCTGCTTGCCTGCCAACTGACTTACCTCTACAGGTTTACGAGTCCTCCACTGGGACTCTTTATGCGACAACTCTTCTTCCCATTCCCATTTATCCCTGATCTCTTTTTCCTGCCTCTTTTCATCCCGGGCCTTGTGCTCTATGTCCCCATTGTTCATTGCCCTGCTGTAGAGTGATATTCATATATGACCTTATATGCTATTCATGTTATTGTAACAAGTACTCGGAATGAAAGGAATGCCATACCTGATATCTCCTGGATCAAAAGTGAAGGATGTACTGCACAGAAAGATGTTATCACAGCTCCAAACCTTTTAACAGCCATGGCGCCTGCGATTTAGCATAAGTCAGGTGCTTTCAGGGTTGTCTGTTCTCAATTTGAACTATCCTTAGTATTCGTCAAGAGCGGTACCAAACTCAGCTCATGTCATCCCGCCATCTCCAACAAAAACAGACTAGACATGCGTGAGAAGATGTCATTCCATTCAAATGACTCGAGTCTGTCTATACAGAATGTACTTGAATTATGTGGCTAATAATCCTTCATCCAAGGACAAACCGAGGATGGCGGTCCCATTGGAACTTCTGTCTCGTATTCCATATTTGCTGAGGCTCTTCTCTGCCTTTTGCACGTGCACCCAAAGTCCTCGCAGGGATGAGGTAACTTGTACTGCATTGCAGAGGCTGTGTCTTGTTCTCATGAGGGCAGATACAGACAAATAAAGAGCGCATTGTAGCCACATAGGGTAAGCTGAGAACCAAGAAGAAAGTAAAAGATAGTAGAAAGTGATGAGTTTGAGATGGTAGACAGAAAAAAAGACTGGTATAGAAACAGTTGACGGTCGATACTTCCTACTAAGAGGACCATGCTCAGAGAGGCTGACACAAAGGAGATGGAGATTTGGCTTGCAGTTAAGAGGATCACCGAAGGTGCTTTCTGATCTCTTGTGCACTGCGGCAGAAGACGAGAACTCAGAGTGAGACGAAAAGGATAGAAAGTGGGACCAACGTCAATTTGACGGTGCTAGCTTGTGTACTCGGAGGCTCGCTTTTGAAGCAGAGGAGAGATATTTTGATTCTATGGGGTATCGCAGAGTATCATCACAGTAGTTTTCATGGTGGTGCCCGACTTTGATTGCAGGGACAAGCGATAACGAGTGGGATGCGATCAGTTCAAGGAAATTTGCTGAAATCAAATGGAAGGGTGCATGAGGGTATGCATGAGGAAGCCTCAGCCTCAGGATAGGCCCAGAAAGCACCATGCAGTCCGATGAGGAGTTGACCAGGAAGATGCTATATGACAATTCAGGCATTATAGTCGGGGAGTAGATGGCTGCTTTTTGCAGCTCGAGGTTGAATAAAATAATCTGAATCCATTTTCATCATGTATCTCCTGGCAGCATATCACAGTGTAGGAGTCATTGTAATGGAACCTGGCTGCAAGTCAATCATTGCTACGAAAGGAGAACAGTGCACATACCCATTCCTTGGAGCATGCTTTGATTCAAGTTTGTATCAGCAAATAACGCGGATAGCTTTGCCAGAATGCATTGCGTTCTGAGAGATATTAGCCAAGGCAAAGGGTATGTAAAAGCACATACCTGCGAAGCTTTGTGTCCATAAGTGTATTCCTCATTTTTGAATTTTATCTTCCCATCCTTCCTCATCCTTGCTTTGTCCACCTAACGTTCAATCAATACCTGACCAAAGCTTAAAGACAACATAAAGAACCTTCACCACACAAGCAGCTACAAAGACAATGTCAGACTAGGTTAGAGGATGGGGAAAAATACATACATTTTATTACCCTTGTCCTTGTCAAATTCTTCGTTCCTACATGACCTGTAACGTTGTTAGTGGCAAAACCCAACATCTCCAGTTACTCACAATACAACACACCATGCAGTCCCCTGGACGAATAGATTCCCTGTCGCATCGGCGCATACATCCCAGCTTCCAAGAGTAACACCCGTTCACGTATTGCATACCCACACACTGTCTTTTGATCTCTCCAGGCATGCCCCTAAGTATACCATCATCAACTGACACAAAAAGAAAAAGGTGTGAAGGCATACAGATTGATAACAGCCGTCTTGCACCCCTCTCGTTCCTTGACATTGGACTGGCTCGGAGTCCTGTGATCCTTGACGATCTTTTGCTCAGTTTTCCGTTATTTGCGCGTTGTTTTCATTCTGAAAGACTCGTTGGTGTACGTGTCCATGTGTCGAAAGGGAAAGCATAGGCAATCATCCAAAGGTAAGAATAATTGTTATATTGCATGAATCTGGAGCTCACGGTCTATACTTGATGCGATGTGTACCAGTCAAGGTTGACTAATGGTCTTGGTACTAATGATCCCGGTTGTATCTGGATAAATATACGTGCGGGGAGGACGGAACCATGCAGCTGGAAGAGATGGAGAGCAGTGAGAACATGTGCATGCTCTGTGCTGAGAGAAGGATGCGAGGGAAGAAGTGATGCAGACAGAGGAAGATGGAAGGAGGTGGCCTGTGACTGTGCCAGGGAGTAGTTGTTGCATGCAAGCCGGCCTGAAACCGGAGTACATCAATGTATTAGAAATCGCAACACAAACGATATCGTGGTCATGTTGGGAAGGGCTCGATATTCTATTTTAACACATTCTTCATTCAAGCTAGTGAGATTGGGCTATGAGACAGAACACGATGCACCTACCATCCTCACTTGCATCTGAAACTATTCTGCACCCACATCATCCTCTCCTGCTCACCAGACAACAATGTGTTGTGTGAAGCCAAAACTATCCTGAATACCTCGGCACACGTGCCACGACCATTCATCAGTGGTGGTCAAGACTTTGTATCTCGTGAGGATGAAATTGAGCTAGAGAGGCATGAGTGACAGTGAAGATGATAGCATGCAATCCATTCGATAGATCTCCCTGGGTGGATGATTGAAATGGCCAGCGCACATGTTCCACACCTAGACCACAAATCCACTTCACCAGTAGATTTTTGCTCGCCGGAGACAAAATTCGAAAGAAGTTCATGTTGTGCATTTGAGATTTGGAGCCCAAAATCAAGGTCGACGTCTCACAGGAGAGATTGGAATATGTGGCGATGTGCGGAATTATTAATTGTACTGCTCGAATAAACACCAGATGACATTGATGGTGATGCCCTTGGAGATGCAGGCTCTTGCAGATCAGCGACATTAATATTGAAGCTATGCAAGCGACGTCAGTTCAATCTTTTCTGATAGTGGAATGCATAAACATACCAGACTGCACAATGCTGATTGCCGTAGGAGAGCAGCAATGTTACCGGTGCAGCAGGGAGGGGACAAGGTGTAACGATCATGCCGCGGACTCCATGGGCCTCATCCAATCATCCACTCCACCGGCTCCAAGTCAATCATCGGAATCCGTCGGATTCCGAATCCCAGTTTCTACCTCATATTTCATATCTCTATTTCATTTACTTATTTCACATATTTCATTTATCACACCTAGAACCCATCATGGTAGCGAGTAGGTGTTATATTGGAGTCCACAGAATACTCGACTCCTCTAGATACAGAACATTCCAGATCACGTCACTCTAGCCATACCTACACTATTCCAGACCCCGACCCGTCGGACTCCATCTTAGTATATAAGCTGTACATTTAGTAGTACATACCTCAGTTCAAATATCAACCTGGTTTAGCCCAATAACTCTCGTCCTCACTCTCTTCGGCCTTCAAGCCATAATCCATCTCTCTACGTCTGTGGACTCCGATAGCCATTAGACTTAACCCTTGATCCTAGAGATCATAATCCCGCAGACTCTGTCCGTAATCCTTCTTTGGGCTTTGACCCAAGGGTGACGTTGCTAATAGCTTCGCCAAGCCCCATGCACTCCGCAGAATCCACGGCGTGCATTCCTTTCACTTACTCCTATTGGCACGATCTTAACAGTATATTCAAACTCAAACCCTTGAGTCGAAATTTTTAGGAATGTCTAACACTACCCTTGATCACTCACAAACTCAATCCTCCTCCACAGCTCCACCCGTAAACCGTCTCTCCATGCGCAACATTCCTGCCTCCACATTGAAAGAGGATCACACCCTCTTCAGTGAGGATTCAGCCTCCACACAACGCTCATGTAGGGAAACCTACACTCACAGTGGTTTCACCGCCCGCCAATCCAATGTCAACACTACTCCCAATCTGTTCTCTGCAGACTCCACGAGTATGAACGGATGGGGTGGTTATCGAAGCATCATCCCGGAAACCCCACACAATCAGTCTGTGCAGCCACTCTTCCCAGTCGAGGAAGAGGGTGACGATGGGGATCCCAGTGGCAGCGATGGTGAACCCGACTCTCCTAGCAATCGCAATTGCAACCCACGCGATCCACGGTGCCCCGGTCCACCAGCTGGCCCACCAAGCCCAGGGGGCCCTGGGGGTCCCGGCGGTCCCGGTGGACCAGGTGGTAACCCTCCTAATCCTCCCAATCCCAATCCCAATGACGAGAACCACCTCATGATGGAATTCATGAACCTCCTCCGTGGCCTTACCCGCCAAGCCAACAACCCGCCTCAGCAGATAGTCCATACCAAAGTCAAGGCACTGGACACCTTTGACGGAGCGGATCCGCAGAAACTCAAAGTGTTCATTGTCTCCCTGCAGTTGAACTTCAATGACAGGCCCAACACATTCGCCGCGGACACCGCCAAAGTCAACTACGCCATCTCCTTCCTCTCCGGTGTCGCCCTTGACTGGTTCGAACCGGATATCCTCCACCCCAATCAAGCCAATCCTCCCGCTTGGGCGTACTCCTACGCCGCCTTCCTCTTGGAGCTCCGTACCAATTTTGGTCTGTTCGACGCCGTCGGAGACACTGAAGATGAACTCAAAAATCTTCGGATGTGTGACAGAGACAGGATCATGAAGTACATAGTAAGCTTCAATCAACATGCCGCCATCATCGGTTACGGCGACAACTCCCTCCGTCATGCCTTTTACCGCGGACTTTGCTCGTGGATCAAGGATGACATGGCTCACCACAGAAAACCCAACAACCTCCACGATATGCGGACCCTTGCCCAGGAGCTTGACGCTCGCTACTGGACTAGGAAAGCTGAGGTCTCCAGGGAAAACCGTGACTGGCCCTCCACCTCCTCCACCTTCAAACCTAAGGGTTCGGGTTCTAACTCGAGCTCTTCCAACAACTCCGCGGCCCCGAAATCCTACAGTTCCACCGCGGGTTCATCATCCACCTCTTCTACCTCCAGCTCCATGGGTGCCTCCAAGAAGCCCTACGCTGACAAGCTAGGCAAGGACAGTAAACTCACACCTGAGGAAAAGGAACGCTGCTGCAAGAATGACCTCTGCATGTTCTGTGGCAACAAACACAAGACCGAGGACTGCAACAAGCGAAAATCCGCAGCTTCCGCGCATGGATGTGCAGCTGAGGTCTCTGACCCTACTCCCGCCTCTGTCGATTTGGCTCCTTCGGAGTTGGAAAAATAGAGAGCAACCCTGCTTCCTCCGTGCAAGGACAGGGTTGCATTGACTGTCATTGCATTTCAGAGATCATAACCCTCAACACCGCTGCTCTTTCCAACCATTCCCTTACCATATCCCTATCCAGTGAAATTGGCTCTGGATCTCCTATATCCACCATCCTACGTTTTCTTGCTCTAGTTGATTCTGGTTCCAGCCATTGCTTCATCGACTCGAAGTACGTTAACAATCGCAACATCCCTACCAACTCTATTCCTCCTGTTCAACTTCGGCTTCTCGATGGCTCCGCCGGATCTCACATCTCACAATCTGTTACTCTCTCCGTATGATTTCCATCGGGAGATATCATTCCCATTGACTTTTACATCACACATTTTGATTCATCTTGTAACCTCGTTCTGGGATACAACTGGCTCTCCTGCTACAATCCGTTGATTGACTGGGCAAAGCACAGTATCACTTTCCGTTCAAAGCTATTTGGTGCATCTGTTCCAGATGTTTCTGTGGCCTCCAACGCAACAGCGCAAGCTCGCAAGGACCCTTCAGGTCCTATCCCATCCAAACCACCTCCGAGATCCTGATGGACTCCGCCAGCATATGAGCCTATCTACTCATACCTGTCCATCCCATCATTTTCCACTTCGGTGGCCCCCAAAATATCTATCATTTCCGCGGCTGCTTTTGTACGAGCTTGTGCAGAGGAGGGTGCACAACAGTTCACACTCCAACCTTCTATGCCAAGTGTCAGTGGCCAGGCTGCTTCCGCAGCTCCGCCGGATTTATCTGATGTTCCACCAGAGTATCATGACTTCGCCGATGTGTTCAGTGACTCTCTCTCAGAGAAACTCCCCGAGCATCGTCCTTACGATCTCAAGATCAACCTTGAGGAAGGCTCTTCACCTCCGCTCGGACCCATCTATTCCCTCTCCCAATCTGAACTCAAAGCCTTACGCGAGTTTATTGATGATAACGTCCGTAACAGTTTCATCTCTCCCACACGTTCTCCCCATGGAGCTCCAGTGCTCTTCATCAAGAAGAAAACTGGTGAACTCAGACTCTGTGTCGACTTCCGCGGCCTTAACAAAATCACTAAAAAGGACCGCTATCCACTTCCCCTCATATCCGATCTTCTTGACTCCGCACGTTCTGCGCGCATATATACCAAACTCGACCTCTGCCACGCCTACCATCTAGTCCATATTGCCGATGGAGATGACTGGAAAACCGCATTCCGTACCCGCTATGGGTCTTTTGAATGGCACGTCATGCCATTTGGTCTTACCAATGCTCCAGCGGCTTTCCAATGTTTCGTCAACAACATTTTCGCAGACATGCTCGATGTCTCTGTTGTCGTGTACCTCAACGATATCCTCATCTACTCCGATGATCCTGCAGAACACTGAAAGAATGTACGTGAAGTCCTATGCAGACTGTGAGCCAACGGGCTCTACTGCAAAGGTTCTAAATGCAAGTTCAATCGGGATTCTGTAGAATATCTAGGCTACATCCTCTCTCCTGAAGGTTTACGAATGGCTGAAGACAAAGTCAAAGCTATTGTTGACTGGCCGATCCCGCGGAAGGTCAAAGATATCCAATCATTTCTTGGTTTCACTAATTTCTACCGCCGTTTCATCTACGAATACAGTGAGATTGTTCTACCCCTAACACGTCTTACACGCAAAGGTATTCTGTGGAAATTCAACGACAAATGCTTAGCAGCATTCAACGAGTTGAAACAGGCTTTCACTCACACTCCTATCCTTACCCATTGGATTCCCAACCATCAACTTGTCGTGGAAACCGATGCCTCCGACTACGCTATTGCCGCTATCCTCTCAATCTACCTTGATGATGGGGAAATTCACCCTATATCCTTCTTGTCCCGCAGTCTCCATGGAGCCGAGCTCAACTACGATACCCATGATAAAGAGCTTCTCGCCATCTTTGAAGCCTTTAAATACTGGCGTCATTACCTCGAAGGCTCCACAGAATCCATCAACGTCGTTACTGATCACAAGAACCTTGAGTACTTCTCTACTACCAAGGTCCTTACACACTGACAAGTCCGCTGGTCCGAATTCCTTTCCCAGTTCAACCTTGTTATCCGGTTCTGTCCAGGAAAATTAGGTGGGAAACTGGACGCACTCACTAGATGATGGGATGTCTACCCAAAAGAGGGGGATAGTCAATATGCTCAAGTCAATCCTCACAATTTCCACCCTGTATTTACTCAAGAGCAACTCTCTGCTTCTCTCCACGCTACTTTTCTTGAAGGTCCCATACTCCACGCCAGTGCAATCATGGATGTAGACCAATTGCATTCTGATATCAAGCTCGCACAACCCATGGATTCCACAGTGACTGAAGGCTTCCGCCTTGCTTCTTCCCCTTCTAATCCTTCCCGGTGGTCTGTAGACGAGTCAGGAATACTCCGCCTTGACAATCGCATCTACATCCCAGACTCCGCAGACCTCCATCTCCGTGTCCTTCAAAACAATCATGACCACATCTTGGCAGGTCATTTCGGTCAAAACAGGACTCTTGAATTAGTCCGATGGAATTACACCTGGCCACAGATGCATGAATTCGTTCGCCACTATGTTAAATCCTGTACTACCTGTGGTCGTAACAAAACACCTAGACACTGTCCATTCGGCTTACTCAAACCCCTGCCTGTACCAGAACGGCCGTGGGATTCCATCTCCATGGACTTCATTGAACAGCTCCCGGAATCCAACGGATTCACCGCCATTCTTGTTGTCATTGACTGTGCAAGTAAACAAGCCATTTTCATTCCCACTCATGATGCCGTCAATTCCTCGGAGCTAGCTCAGCTCTTCGTCACCCATGTCTTCTCCAAGCATGGCATCCCCAATCACATCACTTCCGACCGCAGCTCTGAATTTGTCTCCCAATTCACTCGCGCCCTAGCCAAGTCCCTTGATATGGAGCTTCACTTCACTTCCGGTTATCATCCAGAAGCTGACAGACAAACTGAATGCGCAAACCAAACCCTTGAACAATACATCTGTATCTATTGTTCATACCAACAAGACAATTGGGATACCTTACTACCCATTGCCAAATTTGCATACAACAATGCTCCGAATGCCTCCACCAGAATCTCTCCATTCTTCGCTAACAAGGGATACCATCCTAACATCACGGTGTACCCTGAACGCGACATTGCCTCCGCCCAGGCCCGCGATTTCATAGTCAACCTCGACGATCTTCACCAATTCCTCAGAGACGAAATCACTCACGCTCAGTCTCATTACAAATTCCAAGCGGACAAACGACGGTCCCCAGCTCCAGATTTCAAAGTAGGTGACAAGGTTTTCCTTAACTCCAAACACATCAGGACTACTCGCCCTACTGCGAAATTCTCCGAGAAATTCCTTGGACCATTCGATATCATTGCTCAGCCTGTATCCCATTCCTTCACGCTCAAACTTCCCGTGGACCTCCATTCCATTCATCCTGTATTTCACGTATCACAGTTGGAACCTGTGGAAATCAATACCATTCCTAATCACACCCAACCACCTCCACCCCCCGTGGAAGTTGATGGAGAAGAGCAATTCGAGATCGCACAGATTCTCGATTTGAAGCCTGACCATCGGTTCCGCTGTCCACTCCTCTACCGTGTCCAATGGTTGGGCTACGAAGGTACTGATGAAGAATTTGCCTGGATCCCCGCTACAGAATTCTCTGCGGAAGACTACATTGAAGACTTCCATCGTCGTTACCCAGACAAACCAGGACCATTATCCAAGGTCACCATTTGCAAGGTCTCAGTCAAGACCTCACCGATTTCTTCTTGATCATCCTTTCCATCGGTTCCCATCGGAATCCGTCTCCCCAATTTCAAATTCGATTCTGGAAAACTATTGCAAATTCATTCCCTAATCGGGAACGGACTCCGACAGACATATTTCTTGACTTCACACTTTATTCACACAATTTTAGCACATCACAAAAAAATCTACAAATTCTTGCCCCTCCAGGCACACTCTACTATCTATCTACTATCTACAAAAAATCTTTAAAAAATATCTATGAGGCTAGGATTAGGTGTCTGCAGACCCGCCGGCCTCTCCACCTTCTACCTCTCTTCCCTTTCCTTTAATCATCCTCAACAACTCTGCTATTCTGGGCACTCCGTTGGCCCCGGCCTCTGGCAGCATCTCTGCCCTGACTTCCTCCTCCTCCAGCTCTCCTTCGGAATCCTCTACTAAAAACTCCTCACTACCCCTCAGGTACTCCTTCCACAGTACCCATTCCCTCTGGTGGCCTCCGACTTGGTAGAACTTTTCGCGAGCATCCCTAAATCTCTTGCTGGACGCAATCGCCCTGTCCAGGTCACCGTTCCCGTGGTTTCCACACCATAATTCGATGTTGGCCAGTTCAAACGGATCTTTACCGTTGAACTCTGCGGACGTCATGTGGGTGTACCACACTTGGGCGACATCCTGATCGAGGCGTAGGCACATCACCCGCTGGAGAGCCTTGGAGTTGGCACCTTCCAGTTTGCCCAACTCTTCCCTCGACACCTTCCACTCCTCCTCAGATGCCAACGGCACGAAATCCCATGGATGCTCAATAGCATCCCCTTCCTCAAAGTCGTCCACTAAATCGTCAACACGTCCTCCGACGGACACCAATTCCTTCTCCACCTTTTCCATCCGTTCCTCCATATCATCGAACCTCGCATGCAAGCTATGCAGCAGGCTCACTACCTCCTCCAATGCCGACAGCTCCGCTTCCTCCGTCCAAAGACACTTGGCCTTGTGGATCCTGCATCGTTCACAAGACCTCACCGTTGCAGACATAATGCAATGGGTGCCATCGGCCTGACAATGCCCACATTTATCTAACCAAATCAGCAAACAATCAATCAAGTCCCAAATCCACTCACCAGATCCATGGAACTCCCCACGCTCCGCAACTTTCACCTTCTGCCTTTTAGTGGGCCTATCTGACAGCCCCGCGGTCTGCTTGTCCTCCTCACTCTCCACCACCAACCTCGTCAACCTTTTCCTTTTCTTAGAAGGGCTTGCAGCCCCGACTGCCTTCCCCTTACCCTTATCCTTCCGTTTCCTCTTTAACTCCTCCTGCGCCGTCTCCTTGTCCACCTCCGCATCCTCTGCGGACCCTGCACCTTCACCATCCAGCTTTGCTGCCACCTCCGCGGCCTCCGCAGCCTGCCTTGCTGCCAACTCAGTCTGCTCTTGCAGCAGACACCTTGTTCGCGCGGCCTCAGACTCCACCGCAGCCAAGCGTTTTCTCTCGGCCTCCATGGCCACCGCCTCTTCCTTCCTTTTCTTTTCTGCTGCCCTCTTCTCAGCAGCAATCCTCTGCACCTCAGCCTCCCTTGCTAGCTTCTCCTCCTCCTCCCGCCTCGCCGCGGCCTCCGCCTCCTTCCTCGACTTCAATTCTTGAAGTTTTTTTGCCCTTTCTTGGGCCCTCTTCTGCGCAGCCTTTTTGGCCTTCATTTTTTCCACGACCCACACTTCATGGGCCTCCATGGCACTCTGATATGCCTCCTCTTCAACATCCCTGCCAGTGTAGAACACCGACAGTTCCTCAACATCCAACTCCTCGGGGGTGGCAGGCACGGAGTACGCTCCCGGCATCCTCAACCGTCAGTATTCATTTGTCATTGTTGTAGGCGATGGAGAAAGAAAAAAGCAAGAGTTTCCTACCACTGAGATGGTGGTGGTTAGAAGTCAAGAGGTGAAAATCATGTGATACCTCACTCACAAATTCCATGCGGTACCCCCAGCCATCAGGATCTGTGCTCTTGAGGGCAAGAACGCTAAAGGGGGGATACTGTAATGATCATGCCACAGACTCCACGGACCTCATCCAATCATCCACTCCACCGGCTCCAAGTCAATCATCGGAATCCGTCGGATTCTGAATCCCAGTTTCTACCTCATATTTCATATCTCTATTTCATTTACTTATTTCACATATTTCATTTATCACACCTAGAACCCGTCACGGTAGTGAGTAGGTGTTATATTGGAGTCCACAGAATACTCGACTCCTCTAGATACAGAACATTCCAGATCACGTCACTCTAGCCATACCTACACTATTCCAGACCCCGACCCGTCGGACTCCGTCTTAGTATATAAGCTGTACATTTAGTAGTACATACCTCAGTTCAAATATCAACCTGGTTTAGCCCAATAACTCTCGTCCTCACTCTCTTCGGCCTTCAAGCCATAATCCATCTCTCTACATCTGCGGACTCCGATAGCCATTGGACTTAACCCTTGATCCTAGAGATCATAATCCCATGGACTCCGTCCGTAATCCTTCTTTGGGCTTTGACCCAAGGGTGACGTTGCTAATAGCTTCGCCAAGCCCCATGCACTCCGTGGAATCCACGGTGTGCATTCCTTTCACTTACTCCTATTGGCACGATCTTAACACAAGGCTGGGATTGTGAATTATATATCGATAGGCTGGCTACCAAGTTGTTTTGCCAGAAATTCCGGGGCACTCAAGTGCAAGGTAATCATTTCTTGAAATGAATACAAGCATCAGATGTGTAATACTATAATCATACATTGATGATGCCTGATGGTATGCAATTTAGCGCAATGCTTACCGTTCTGAAGCGATAACTTTTTCAGAGTTGCCGGAGAATCTTGATAGAAAAGTGAAGCCGAGATAACACGGTCCTTAGTTTTTGTAGGACCGAACGCAGATGACAATAGCGAAGGGATGATTCAATTTAGAGGCATTGGAGGATGATGGCAGTCAAGAATGGACCCAGACCGGCCAGTTTCTGCCGATCTTCAAGTTACTCTGTGATAAATAACGATCAATAGAGCGCCAGCCTCCCTCTCTCTTGTTATCAGTGTGGTGAAATGTGCTCTCGAATTCTTCCTGTCCTCTGCCTCGCATCCTGCCTGTCCCTCAAGGTCGTCGCTGTACCTCGCACCAACAAACCTTCAAGCCATTCTCGGAACACTATGTGACCTTCCAGAATGCTGAGGACTCTTTGACCTCCAAAATATCTCACCAAGATATCCTGGTGGCCATTCACATTCAAGCGGGCTGGGACTCAATAGTCTGTCAACGCCAAGGGCCACTTCACAAGGAATTTTGTCAGGAAGCTGGTATTATTTGTCACGTCTTCTTTGAGTTTCAACTATTCCTAACATTTCAGCACAGATTTGTCCCGACTGCTTTTAAGCATCCTTTGGACCCATTGACTCCTGACGAGGTGAGTTCAATTCGAATGTGCAATCTACATCAAGATAAACCTTTGCTGGTACGTTTAGTTTTCATGTCATGGAAACATCGTCTGACAATGAGTGTAGCCTGGTGCCTACATTGGACACGATGGAAGTGCAGTTGTCATCAAGAACACCATCTGTATTCATGAGGAAGATAATGGTGTTCTTTGGAAGCACACTGATTACCGACCTGGAGGCCGTACGCAGACCATTCGAAGGAGACGGCTAGTTGTCAGCATGGTCTGCACACTGGCTAACTATGGTTCATTCCATATCCGCACTTTTGCTACAAAGGCTAAAACTGACATCATTGCCTACAGAATACATCTGGAACTATCATTTCTATCAAGATGGCAGCATCGAGCTTGAAGTCTGCCTGACTGGTATTCTCCAAGTTTATGTAGCAGAGACCGACGAACCTATCAAGTTCGGCACTAAAGTTGTGCCTAACGTCAATGCTCAGTACCACCAACATCTCTTCTCAATCTGTGTAGAACCAATGATTGACAGTATGAACAATTCCATCATCGAATCCGATGTCGTTCCCCTCCCCAATGCCTCAACTGGCTCTGACCTCAACTTTGGCAGGAATGTGTTCATCCAGAAGGACACGGTGCTGAAGAAGGAGGCCGGGAGAGATTGGGATTGGGAGAAGGAGTGGAAATGGAAGATTGTCAACCTGGCTAGGCAGCATTACAGTAGCAGGAAAGATGTGGGTTACATTGTTGGGGTCAAGGGAGGTGTTACACCAATGATGGCGAGGAAGGATGGTAAGGCATTGAAGAGGGCGCAGTTTGTGAACTATCCTGTTTGGGTGTGCAGGGATGTTGAGGGTGTGAAGGGGAGCAGGATGTGGCCAGCCGGAAAGTCTCTCCCACAGACCAGGGAGAGCCCTGTGGATTCGATCTGTGCGTGGGTGAAGGGCAAGTAGAATATTGAGAATGAAGATATTCTCGTGTATTTGAATGTCGGTACATTTTTTCTGTGCTCCATCAAGTTTCAGTCATGTTGATAGGGTGAATAGGGACAATGCATATCCCCATCCTGAAGATTGGCCAGTGTATGTCTCTCTATTTTATGTTATCGAAACTGTGTCTGATGTGTCCTATAAGATGCCTGTTGAGCATCTAAACATCACTCTCAAGCCCCAGTCATTCTTCACAATGAATCCTAGTATGGATGTTGCAGGGACTAGAGATCCGAAGAGTGTCACTGTGTTCTCTCAAGAAGCTGCCCCCAGTCATGGACATGCGGGATGTCATTGAGTTTTTGAAAGAATGTACTGTGTCTTCCAGGGTTTAGGTAGTAGAAACTATAATGTACAATAGTGAATGATTTCCAGGTGCAGGTCTTTATTTCTTAGGGTTTCACATGATGACTGAATCAAGTTTGAAAGTGCATAAGCTTGAGCCCTTAAATACTTGAAAAGGAGAATTCAATCCTAGTGTCTAATAAATTGGAGGTGATACTCTTCCCATCTTCCCATCTTGACATACACTGGGCTCTGCGAAGGAACGAAAGGTGTTGACATTAAGCTGTATGAATAGGATGAATACATGAAGCTACCAAGAAGTGTGAGCTGCACAAACATGGGAATGCTAAGAATACAAGATACGAGATTGATGTATAAACAGAAAGATCCCAAGACGAATGAGATATTAGTGTCTGACTTAGCATCTGCGATAGCATAGTCAGAGTGAAGAAGGGTGGGAGCTTATTTCCAGGACATAGCTTCCATTACAGGCATTGCTATCATCTCCTCAGGAGAGCGCTCATGCCTGCACTTTGGCATTTTCGACTGCAGTTGAGTATAGAGTGCTTCATTCTTTTCCTGACTGCAGTCAATATCAGCTTGGACTTTAGCTTTCATTCGCTGGTGATAATCTGCTTCAATTCTACAAAATCCAATATATCATGAGGAGAATTTCAGCAATGGATAACAGGTGCATACCTTTTCAGAGTGTTAAGCTCGTAAAAGAAGTTCCAAAGGTCATTGATCTGCTTTACCGATTCTATACCTTCTATCACTTCTATGACAGGCATGGTATCTGGAGGAGTGGTGCCGAATAGGTCAAAACCTTGGAGAGGATCATCGAAGAGGTCTCTATTGTAATTTTCAATGTCCGGGTGCAGACAGAGTATGCAGCGCAAGATTTTGCTGAGTACCGAGCGAAGGAAATCTGACACCTTGGTAGGATGTTTTGATTACAATAGACAGAGTTCTACTAGTTTCAATAGTTTTAGGAATTGAACCATCATACTGGCTTTTGGCATTGTGTTCCAATGGAAGAGGCAAAGTAACCTTAGATGCTTGATGCTTGTCCCACTGAGCATCATTGATATCTCCAGATTTTTCTGCAGCGAGTAGAGCTTCTTGTTCCTTCCTGAGTGTGTCCCTATGTGCCACATCTTGACAGTGGTTGTTAGACCCGAACCTCACATGATCCAAACAGGCGCAAACTTAGAGTTGTGTACTGGTAATCACTGACGATCTAAGTAAGGCCATAGCGTAGGACTTGTAAAGGCATGGCACTAGGTGTAGTGATGTGCCAGCTCAGGCTCAAGCCTGAGCCCGCTCCAAGCCAGCCATCTAAAAGACCAGGCCAGGCTGAGCCATGATGACGGCTTGCGAGGGCTCAGGGCTCGGCTTGAGGATTTCCAAGCCCCAAGCCTGCGGCTTTACACAGTGAGGGAGTGTAAAGCACAGCAGCTGATTGGTGAGCCAAGTATAGAACCATTGCATATGGACTAATGCTTCTGTTCAGGAGATGATTACATGTTGTTTCTTTCTCACCGCCATCATCATTCGCACTTGCTGTAGATGCCTCATCTCTCTCTCTTGGCACAATACCTTTACCATACCCAATGTATGAACAATGTCAATAACAACTTGAAGTTTCATCACAGATATCCCAAACTGCCCCAAATTCTTCGTCCTATGTGCACACAGCACACTGTCATCTGTCAAGTCATGTATTTCAATTTTGGAGATTTTCAAATGGAACAGATCTTTCAATAGGCATCAGATATTGACATCTTGCATTTAGGAGGCTTACTGGCTCTTGATAAACATACAGGCCCAATATTGCAACCAATGAAGCTGTTTCAACTTGTCTCGCAAGCTCTCAGGCCTTCACCAGCCATGTCTCAAAGTACATCCCTTCATAGTCCTTCTCTCCGATACTGATATGTATTTGGGCCACTTCAGAGGGTCACAAGTCACTACATCATGCGACACTCTTCCCATCGTTATCAGCAATGATTTCCCACCGCCGCTATGCTTGGTTTCTCTCGGTTGTAGGCTTGTTCCTGCTTCCTCTGATCTTGGCTGGGGTCTACTTTTCTTTTCGTCACTTGTTTGTCCCTTGGGAACTCGTACATGTAGCCTTGAAATCATTGGGCGCAAGCAATGTGTTGTTGATTGTAGTGTGGGGTTACGGCTATATGGTATTATGTATTCTACTCTTTGGTGAGCATCATACTATTACAAAAAATTACCCTCTCACAATGTTCGCAAGGTTATTACTGGGCACCAGACTTTTTTTTTCCTTCGAAAAGCTTTTTCCACTGCCACAGTTCCATTATTGACATGGTCATTGGTCCCACCTTTGGCTTGACAGATTCCGACGAGTTCAGCAGCATGGAGCATTCACTGTGTTTGTTCAGGGTGCCTCAGCAGAATCTGTTGCAATTTGTAAGCAACTCTTTTCTCTGTGTCGCCAAATTTCCTTCTCATTGCAAGTAGTTGTCAATCAATTTGCTACTTCTGCACAAGTATTACAACAGCTTTCAACATGCGGCTATATACCATATGACAATGAAGGTCTTCTCATGCTGACAATGTCTGCAGGATGTGTGCTACTGCCTGGAGAGTCCCTGCTTAATGCAGGACTAGGGGCTTTATCTCACCTACGGCTCCAAATATGTGTCTTGGGAGGCGCAAGGCAAGGTAATTCCACCATAGTACTCGTTTATACTATGTGAATATTCATATACATTATAGATGAATCTAATATTACTGCCAATGAGTCTAATCCAGCAGGCGAGGTCTCAGGAAAGCGAAGATGCCTTCCTGCTGGCCGGGTTACTGATCCATGAAATATTGGTGAACTGCAGCTCAGTAGCCATCAACGGGCCCATGAAGCTGCAAAATCTACTAGCCAGGAAGCTGAGGGATCATCCTCTACTTGGAAACACCAGGCTGATGATGTCGAAGAAGTTGGAATGCCTGGTGGTCTATCTTCTAAGGGAAAAAGTATGATGCATTGCTATTATTCATGTCCAATACTTACCTGTTGACAGAGCATCAACGTAAACATACAAAGAAGTTGGCTGGGCAAGCTGCAGATCTTTTACAGCTGGCAGAAATAGGTACTTATGTCGGAGATTCTGCACTGACCTTATTAGGAAATTCAGCAAATAATGTGATTGATAAGATTAAAATTGAAAATATTAGAAATGTATATGTCAGATAAGATAAGATAAATCCATATATTCTTGTGCTGATCCTTAAATATAATCATCATCGTTCAGCTTTGAGTCGACGACGGAGCGTTCTTTCCACATGCCTGGTGCATGTAAAAAGAGTTCTTCTGATACTTCGAAATATATATACCTCTTCTGAACATCGTCTACAGTCTGCTAGCAGTGCATTGTAAATGGAGGTGGACCTTGCAATGTGATTCACATCTTCGATCGAAACCACAGTGCAATACAGTGCCCACATCCATGGCCCACTGAGGTGTAGTCTCCCCAAGAGCTGAGGACCATTTCATGATTGTTGTGGCACTCAATACCTTTAAAAAGGGCACAACTTTCACTAGTATCATTGTATCTTCATCCTTCAATGCCAGCCCCCTCTCGCCAAGAGCAATGTCCCTACTGTTCATGTCTTTTCGCACAACATGGGCTGAAGCAACACACAGCCTCCTGCAAGCGCAATTTCGATGAGCAGCAGGCTGACACTTTGTATGAGAGAGAATTACTTCAAACGGGTATGCATAGCAATTGGTGTATTTTCACTGACATTCTGATGATTTTTGTCTCTATCTATAGTGGATACAGCTTCACCAAACAATTTTGAAGAACTAGACATCGCTTCTGCTCATTATGGTGTGTTGTTGTATAGCTATTGGCCTCATTGTATTAAGTCTCATTTCAGCTGAAGGCGAATCAAGTCCAGACTGTGAGTGGAAACTTTTTGAAGGAGATATTTCAGCTCATACTTTCTCTGCAAGTGCTCCAACCATTTCTCGGTGCTGCTGCGGTCGACAAAACTAACTCCAGATCTCCTGAAGCTCCGGATCAACATATGGATGACATATCAGCATCTGAATCAGTATACAATATTGATGACATTTGAACAGTCTACCATCCAGCTAGCGGTATCCCAGCTCGAGTCGACCATTTTGAAGACTATCAATCCAATCCTACATTTCAAGCTGCCGATCCACCTATTGACCCTTGTCCATGGCGGCCCTTTGCTACGCATCATGACTTTAAGCTGGGAGAATTCATTCTAGATGCGGCACTCACCAGAAAACAGATGACTACACTATTTGAATTATTAACTCCCAACTCTGAGAGCACCCAAAGCCTTGCTTCAACCATCAAAAGTCCGAGAGACTTCCAAGAACACTGGGACCAAGCAGCTAATCTTATTACTCCGGTACATGATCTTTCTGTTGTTGAGTATATATTCTAAATGTGTATTCTTTAGTTTGAAAAGTCAACAATAACTGTACCTCTTCGTGGCAGAGACCAAACATTCGATGTTTATCGATGCAATTTATGGACGTGGGCGCTAGAACTGATCCAGAATCCAACACTGGAACCACATTTCTTCTGGGATGCCGTCCAGCTGTCCAAGTGGAATGGAAAGGCATTTGAAAGGTTTATTGATGAGCCATGGACAGCACAAGCATTCTGGGATCTACAGGTATGTGGTACTATCATTGCTGTTTCTATGAATTGATTAATTATCTGTTCAATTGCTGTAGACCCCACTCCCGAAGGGTGCAAAACCACTTTGCTTCATTCTTTACGCTGATAAAACCCGGTTGTCTTCATTTGGCACTGCGCAAGGATACCCAGTTGTTGCACATTGTGCAAATTTGAGAGCTGAAATACGAAATGGGAATGGTGTAGGAGGTGGATGAGTCATTGGCTGGCTTCCAGTGGTACCCATTTCTCATGTTAGGGCTCATCTTTGACCTTGTTAAATAATATATCAGATAAAGGACGATCCTAGATACAAGAAGAAAACCTACTATGTGGATTTCAAGCGGTTGGTATGGCATGCTGTGATGAAATACATCCTAGAGCCACTTGAGGAGCCCAGTAAGGTAGGGAGCTGGGTTCACCTTCAGTTGTGTGATGAAGACCTTCAAACGTTCCCTCGGGTTCCAATCATCAGCTGTGATTTTGAAGAAGCGTGAGTCAGAATAATTCACAGGATTCGGAGACGGCAGCTTACCAAACACGATAGCTGCTATGTGGTATTGACCCGAGGTACCAACAGTCTCAAACCATGTGTGATTTGTCTTGTTCCCAAGATGGAGCAGTACAACCTTCACATTAACTACGAACTTTGAACATCGGCGCAAACTCGAGAAATACTTGGGGATACTGCTGGACTTCCAACGAAGGGTGCACAGAATAAATTCCTTTCTGGTTTCGGATTGCATAACATCCAGGTCGGTTACCCTTCTATCAAGCTTGCATTTAAACTGACAAATCTTTGAAGAACGTGTTTTGGAATGTGACCGACTGCGATCCATTTTGCTCCCTTTCTTGGGATCGCCTTCATGCTCACGACGATGGACTATTTGGGAAACATCTAAGGGGTGAAATTGTTGCATGTGTAGCAGCTCTGGGCATGCAATTTACCAGTCAGGCAGATGATCAGTGAGTGTTTTCCTGCACTGACTGTGCTCACAAGTACACCCTGACATAACAATAACAGGATAAAACTCTTTCCATGCTGGAAAGACTTCTATCACTTCGATAGTGGTTTCATGGGGGTAAACTTCACTGATGGATCAAAGTACGAAGATCTGGCCAAGGTAAAAACCCGAAGTCAGCCTTTCAACGTTCATGGAGACTGACTCTATTTATTTTAGCATATCCTCTTTGTCACTCAGAACATCCTTACCGAGACACGTGACAAACATGGCTATCACTTACTGAAGTGTATGCGAAGCTATCTAGAGCTCAATACATATGCAGCCTTCAACCTCCACACAGAAACAACTATGCAAGCCATCTGAGACAAACTTATTAAATTCTCTGAACTTATCAAGATAAGCAGACATCTAAAAGTAACGGGATAGCATTAAATGACCCTGCAGGAATATGAACAACTCACCATGTCGGTCAAGCCAAAGGCAAAGTCGTGGAACTTTCCAAAAATACACTCACACAAGCATCTTGTCAATGATATCATGGCAAAGGGTGTTACACGAAACTACAACACCAAACCAAATGAAAAGATGCATATCAGCTGTGGACCAATTTCAAGGAAGTTGTGGAACAGGTACTATCAAATGCTCCTTTATAATAATTTCCTTATTTACCTTATCGTAGATTTTGCATGTGGATTCATGGTGTAACGCCGCATCCTTCATTTGCCAGCAGATAGATCTGCAAGAGGAATTGTTGCACCAGGCAACATCTGAAGATGAGGACGAGGATGAGGATGAAGTAACAGTAGAAAAATCTGGCAAAGCGACACTACACGGTCATCGCGGCAAGGGTGGTGGGACTTACAAGATGAAGGAGTTGCCAATTTTGAGGGCTCATGATGCAGCATACAGAAAGTTCAAAGATCATCTATTGGCCTTCATGGTAGGGCAGTTCACAAAGCATCCCGAGATCGTTCTGCTAGTTTCTGGAGAAAAGATATCATTCAAGGCATTCAAGGATAATGATGAGGTGTGTCGGTGGTCATACATGCAAGCCAGCTCAATAACCTATCTTCCTGCATATAGATCTGGCTGTATGGCCTTCTAAAAATCAACTATGAAAACACCATAGATTGGAATATGTGCACTGACTATTTATGGTGTAGCCTGGATTTCTACAATCATCCTCGGTATGATTGTGTCATTGTCGAGGGCCTTGAAGGATGTTTCTTCGCTCAGACAATAATGCTCTTCTCTTGTACGATTGGCAGGGAATTGTTCCCCCTTGTGCTCGTTCATCCGTTCAATGAGCCTGTTGGTGCTTCAAATGCTAAGCTAGACAAGGATTTAGGATTTTACAGAGTTCGGGCACGACAGAGAAAAAACTCAACATTTGTTTCCATTTATAACATTATTCGTGGCGCGCTTCTAGTTGAGGATTACGGATTCAAATCAGCTGATGGGACGAAGGAGTATCTGGTTGTCAACTGTGTCGACAATGATCTGTTCCTTAGGATGAAATCCCTTAAATACATTGGTCATCAAGGAAATTGATACCAGATATTATGACATTAATAAAGCCCAGGTATACATGTAGCACAATATAAATACTACGAATGACATCTTATTTATATTGAAAGAACGGCTGTAGCAGATGCAGAATGATGCCAAACAAAATGAGCTGATATCTATGTCCAACAGCAATTATGATATTTGATCCGATGTTCATTGTTGATCGCTGTCCTCTGAATTTGACCACCATCTCTCTATCACTATCACCACCATCCCGGTATCTCCATTGATGCCCTTTGAGTCGTTTAGCAAGACGTGGATGTCCAAAGGACTCTGGCTAGGATCGCTCTTGCTATGAAAGGCTGTAAGGTGCGTAAATTAGATGTCGATAACGAGCTTCAATCAATGAAGTCCAGTCTCAGTCTCAGCATTAGCAGAAGTGTCGCCTAGCGTCTCGAGGTCTCATTCGACTCTTCTATAATGTCAATGTCTGTCATGCCCTCTACTACAGGTCAGTTTGCCGTAGAGACAGATACTACCCGGGATTCATCGCAGCTAGGACCGTCACCTTGATATTAGGATGAATACCATCCCTGAGACACAGTCGACCATCACGTCTCATGAGTTTCCACCAATATTGTCTCCTGTAACATGGCTGGAAGAGTCGTTGTCTCCTGTGGCATTCCCTCCTTCCTCTTCGACTCCCAGGCCTGAGTCTCCTTTAATTCTGTCCTGTACCTGAGTCCCCCCGGACCTACCAGCTTCACACGGACTCCTTCCAGTGCCTCAACTAGCTTACATAGCTCTGATAGGACCATACCTCCTTCCTCGGATTCAAGTTCTGTCCTCGATGAATGGGAAATGGAAGAAGTGGCGAGGGTAACAGCTCCCCACTCCCTTGCCTTGACATATCCTAGTTCGTTGACGACTCCAATTGCATCTGGCGCACCATCTGCTATGTCATCCATGGCACCTTCTACTGTTCCCTCTATTGTGCCCTCTGTAGTGCCTTCGGTTGCAGCATCGGCGGTACCATCTGTAGTGTCATCTTTGAGATCAGTAAGTCCACTATCTTTTGGTGTGTCGTACCTTATGTTAATCAATATATCCAGGACGCTCCTCTTCTGATGCATGCTCTCAGTCTGCAGACATCACCTGTGCCAACACTATCGAGGCAAACACCATCGAGGTGAACACCATCGGGATGACCATCGGGACGAACACCATCGGCATGGACTCGTTCTGAGCGAGCACCCTCAACACATTCTCCATCAACACAACCTTCATCGACACATACTCCATTGCTGCATCCTCCATCATCACGAGCGATATCTGAGTGATCTCCATCTGCACGAACACCATCAACACCATCGTCCCTTCCCTCAATGTCTCCCACCACTTCGCCTGCTGCCAGTATCTTCACCTCTGGTATCTGCACCTTCTGCCTCGGTGCTGCCAGTTCCAACACTGTCACACTTAACGCTGTCGATCCCAACACCCTCTTTTGCAACACCTTCAGTATGCACAACAACCGGCATCTCACCTTTGGTCAGTCTATTTATGCCTCGAAGGGATACAACACAGACAACATCATTGTCCGGTACGGCGTCATCTGCTTTGAAGTCATCTTCAGCTTAACATACAGCCTCCGCTTTCCTCCAATGGAAAGGGCAGACTCTCCTATGCCATGGAATTCAGTGAGCACTTATTCACTGATTCCTCATCATTGTTGAGTCCCCCATCTCGTTTCCCTGCTCAACACGATCTCGTTCCCACATCTGGATCCGATCACGACGATTGCATTCCTCTTCGCACTCGCTTACCCCTGCCTCCACCCAATGTGGTGATGATGTCTAATGATTGCCTCATGCTTGCAGCCTAACACTGTTCCAGGAGCTGCTCTGCTTCCCATGCCAGGTCAAGTAATTAAATATCTGTCTACATGTGCTGGAATGACTCACATTCCTTAACGCCACATCAGCGAATTAAGCTTGGTGAGTATGATGACTCAGCAAAGCAACAGTTACTGAAAATTTCAGTGATCTGCAGGAATCTCTTCAACACTCTTTTATGATGGATCCAGATCAGTTATCTCAGTTATTTGGCAACATGTCCATGCAAGATGTCTTGAAGGTATGTTGCTTTTGTATCTGTCTAGTTCTCTCACCAATCCCGATGGCAGGCACTGAAGGACTCGCAATTGTTGACGCAAAACCTTCAAGAGGAAAACCGCAGACTGAAGACTACCGCTCCTCCTATTCCAACTACCTTGTTACCTTCTGGGATGACATCTTCTGAGTCCATGTCTTTCATCTCACAATCCAGCGACTCACGCGACATTGGGACAATGGATGTCTTCGCCAACAACCCAGCATCGAAGGAGAACCCAAAGTCTCTCCTTGACTCAAAGGATAGTCAAAAGGAGTTGCAGTATGGCGCTATGAAAATGGTCATGTTTGGCCATATTTGGTGGGAAAGGAAACATCTTTTTGGTGTTCGGCGTGACCTGGCCATTCGTGAGCTCAATGCCGCCACACTCACAAATGCCATTGATACTGGTGTCACGAAACCATTGCCTGAGCGGATCGTCCAGTTGCGACTTGTTCTACTTCTCTATGAACACCTTCCAGCAGCCTACCATCTGCTTGTGGGCAGAACAATTACAGGAGAGTATCACAAGCTCGAAAAAATTGTAAGTGTCTCAGAATATCTACTTTATTGATGCTGACTGCCTATGTAGATGAAAAAAGCAGCGACCAACAATCGTTCAAACCTCATCAACCAATTAAAACATGTCACAGCAACAATCTTTGAGGACATCGTGCCTGCAGGGCATTTTCGCAAAGACTTCGACCGATCTGCGGATCCGTTGTGCCAGCGCCTGATGGGGTATAAGCCCGAAAAGGATGAATACACTAGGCTTCCTCCTTGCTTGTTCTCTAATGGCTTTACCATGGGAACTACTATGTTCAGGACCCTTGTTGGAGTTAAGGTTCGTGATAAACACTGTCTTCAGACTCGAGATCGTGTTACTGACATCAAAAAGATTCTAAACTGTCTTCTATGGGGCGAAAGTGCCCTCGATGCCCCAAATATGTCTACAAAGAGGATGAACAGTAATCTATGGCACATAAAGGAGGTAAATACGTCAGCGCTTGCCTTCGTTGGGGTGACGGTGAGTCGTAATGATGATTCAGCCATCCTCTCACGTTAACGAGCTCTCGCAGACACGCTGGATGCTGTCTGGGGACACCAAGTTTGTGTCCCCAGGCAATAAGACTGGGATCGACTACATTGCGGACTTCGACCATTACATTGCGAGGATTGATGAGCTTGTCAGAAAAGGCACACGGTCTATCACTGACACTTTCCAGTTCTATAACGACCATGTCTTCGCTCCATCAAGAACCCTCCAATCAGTCATTCCTACTAGGGTCCCTGTATCTGCTAGCGAGGAGGAAGAAGCAATCTGGAAATCACTCGAAGGACTTGACGAGCCGTCGGATCCAGAATCGGAAATTGCCAGCATTGCCAGTGCCTCCCCTATATCATCTCACGAGGCCACCGTTTCCCCTCCAAATGAACTGCCTGCCACCGATAACAGTTCCGTTACCATCAATGCATCCCCTGGTCCTGCAGCCGCAGACGTAGATGTCGGGAAGGCAAGTTGCAGCAAGAAAAAGGGAAAAAAGGTAGTAAAACCAGCACCAACAGCTCCGAGTACGGTCACCCGCAGCCGCAGAGGTCAAGCACACAGTGTAGCAGAAAGCAGCAGTACCGATGCTGCTACTGATCTAGCATCCAAGCGAAAGGGCTGAGCAAAAAAGGCCGGTGTTGCTGTGCAACCATCAATCTCGCCGATCAATGTTCCAGCCGATACAGCAACCACCCCTACCACTCATGCAACCACCCCCGGAGTATGCTTTGCAAATTCAGTCAACGATGGTGAGAATGAGAATCAGGATGACAAGGATGACAAGGATGACAAAGAGGAGGAGGAGGATGAGGAATCAGAGTAGGAGTCATAGATTTTATGTCATGCTATTATGTTAAAATTACCCAAAACCCATGTTCATCCCCCTCTCATGACTTTCGGTGCCTCACCGTCCAAACCATGATGTGTAACTGCAAGTTTAATTGGTCTGGAGGATTGGGAACAGGTAGGTACAATAATCATACCGCGACTATCTATAAACCCAGAGCACACAAACAGGTATGACCTTTTAGTGTAGTGGAAATTTTGTATCATAATATATTACATAAGTCTTTCTTTATCATTTTGTCATCTGTTCAATCCCTGATGGAAGTAAATTGTTAATAGTCTTAATTGTTAATAATGTATTAGAATTAGAACTCAAAGACCAAGAAAAATTAAATAATAATAGCTTCCGACGGTAGTGAGAAAAAAATGATTTTTTTAATTCGCTTGCCCTACCTTTTTTTGAGTCTTTTAAGTTGGCAAATAAGCTTCCTCTGTTCATAGTAAGCCCTGTTATAAGGAAAATCATATGAATTTAAGCTTCGTTATTAGGTACATTTAAAGGGAGGGCAGAATATTTTAATGCTATAATAAGGTCGCAACCTGTTTCTTATAAGGGACTTTATTAGATAAGGTGTTCTTATTAGGCATCTGATAAGCGGCCTTACCAGACCTGACTCTCGGGTAGTAAGGGCTAATTATCGGCTCAACTGCCTTTTGGCCTTATATCGCCTTTTGGGGCCTAATATTGCCTTAAAAGGGAAATGCAGAATGTCTGACATATTGAGTTGTATTTTCTCACACTGACTAATACCTACATCTTTACAGATGCCGATGGGATGCTTAAAGATATCAACATTCAGGAGATTGTAGAAATTACTGAGGCACCTAGTAAACACAACAAGATTCATGATGTCGAATATTTCTTTGGCCAGCCCTATGTTGACTCAGATGGAAGAAGAGTTCATAATTGTTCCTTATGCACGTAAGTCAATGTTAATAGTATTTTCAATACTTGTTGATGCAAACTTAACATCTATAGAAAGAAGGCTGGTGCACCCAAGGCCAAGGTCAATGAATTATCAACTCTGCACCGTCATTGTCAGTCTTTTCATCCAGTACCCAAATAATATTTCTACCACCGAAATTTGAGCTAACACAATAGCAGGCAACTTACCGAAAATGGGCTGAAGACAACAGTTTTGCTTTGATGCTTCCAGATGACCATAAAGAACAGAAGGCTGCCAAAGCGAGTGAACAGCAAACATGTCTTGACTCTCATCTGAGGGAACATGAGAAGAAAGAAGTCATTCTTCCATACACAGATGAGCTCTTTCAAGAAGTCGCTGTTGAATGGCTGGTGGCAACGGACCAGGTATGTTATAATGTTTGGAGTATTGTCAATCTAAATAATAATACTAGCCAATTGATGCCCTTGAACATCCAGCATTTAAGAAGATGATCCACATCGCATCCCGAGCATCAGATGGTGTACGTATACCTAATTGGAAGTGGACATGACAAGCGATAATGGAGACATTCAAATGTCAGCTATTCTTTCTGCATAAAAGGCTACTGGTGCATAAATTGCCTCTGTTTGTTGCCATTATTCTGAATACATATTCAGAGTGAGGCAGTAAAAGGCCAGATTAGTCTTACCTGTGACGCTTGGCAGGCTTCGATAGCGGATGGCTACTTCGCCGTAACAGGCCATTGGATTGAGGAAGTAAATGAGCAGGAGTGGAAATTACAGAGTGCTTTACTTGGGTTTGTATGCCTCAATAACTCACACAATGGTCTTCGGCTGGGGCAGGCACTTTATAAAGTTGTTGCTCGATATAATATTCAACACAAGGTATGGTGTCTAATCATTATGGTTACATCTCTTAATCACATTATCAAGGTTGGTTGGGTGACCTGTGATAATGCTTCCAATAACAATACCATGATGTTCACCTTTGTGAAATTGATTACTGAGATTATGAAAAGAGTATATGATGCAGTTAAACATCGCATTCGGTGAGTTTTTGCTCTCTATTTTGGCTGATGTTTGGCTAACAGTGGCGAAGCTGTACAGCTCAGACTGAAAGTGCAATGTCATCGGATATTCGAGATGAGGTTGGATTGGTCCGTTCAATTGTAGTCAAGGTTATTCTTTCTTGGCGTGATTTTCTTCAGGCATTGATCAAGTTGTACAGGCTCGGTCTTCATCCAAATGGAAGGAGAAATTTGGTGAGATTCAGTGCCGTGATGGTGTCCCAGAAGCCCAGCTTCTTACGTTGCTGATTGATATGGCTGTTTGGTGGAGTTCTACATTTACAATGCTGCGACAGGCATATTACCTTAAGGATGTAAGTGAGATCATGAACTGATTTTGCAATACTGATGTGTATGGTTTTGCAGAAGGTTGATACATTTGTTTATGACATTGGACTGATGGAGAAAGATCTTCAGCAGCGAGCAAAAATTGATGGGCTCAGACTTTGTTCAGAGGAGTGGGAGAGAGTCGAGCTCATGCTTAAGATACTTGCTGTATGAGACCTAATATGGCTCTCCACCTATTATCTCTAACATTTTCATAGGCACCAAACAAAACGCAGCAGGCATTCTCATCGGATCAATCACCCTCGCTCCATCGGGTTCTTCCTGCACTTGAGGCATTGCACAAGTCATGGACAAGGTGCTTGACCATGGCCAAGTACAGTGACTTCTGGCCTGCACTTGAGGCCGGTTTAGAGAAGGTGGTGGAGTATAATGATTGGACTGGTGAATCTGATGCCTATGTTATGGCAATGTGTATGTGATAAGCTTCTTTATCATGCGCTCATCTAAAGATCAATCACAGTACTTGATCCATCAGGTAAAACAAGCCATATTCACAAGTACTGGGGTCCAGAGCTTCTTGATGGTGTCCTCAAATTAGCCAAGGAAATTGTATGTGCTATAATTAAAATGTGTGTTTCATGAACCTGACCTAATATTGTCTCAAAAGTACCATGAACATTACATTATGATGTATGGCAATGCTGCATCTTCTGGCACTGCACCAGTATCTCCCTGAAAGAAGAAAAGAGTTAGTGGAACACATGTTAGTATAGACGATGTTACCAGTCTTCTTTCGGATGAAGAGGATGAGGAGTATGATAGACCATCCATGGTTACTGCTGATTCCTGGCTGCAAGACTTTGATGGCTATCTGAATTCGACAGATGTACTTGGAAAATACACCATTATTGAGTGGTGGGGGGTATGCTTCTCCTTATTGAAAGCAACCTAACAATCACTAATACATATATCTGTAGCACAACAGCAATCGCTATCCTGTATGGGCCTCACTTGCAGCTGATTACTTGGCTATTATGGCATCATCAGTGTTGAGTGAGCATGCCTTTTCAGCAAGCGGTATTACGATTAGTAAACAGCATAATCGACTTAAGGCTGATGTTGTGGAAGCACTGCAGTTTCTCAAGTGCAGTTTCCAGCATGACATTATCTTCCATGAGGTGGAGAGTGCTCTAACAGAGGTAGCTCAGGAGAAAAGTGATGAAGGAGAGCTCTCTGATCTGCAGGGATCTTGGGATGATATCTTAGAAGAAGATTGCAAAGAATGTGATTTAGGTAATGATGATGAAGAGGTAGTAGATTTATTCACTATAGAGTAAGTCTATTAAAATTGTACATGTTGCAGTGGATCTCCTAAAAGCCTGGCTTAAGCCTGAGCCCACCCGAGCTGGCCTGTTCTGAGGGCTTTGGGCCTGGCCTGGGGTTTGGGTGAGCCCAAGCCCAAGTAAGCCAGGCCTAATCCATGGCTTTGAGCCTATGCCAGGCCAGCACATCACTAACTAGGTGCTAGTCATTGAGAGAGTAAGGTTGGTATTGATAAACTATAGCTCGAAGCTGAGGTATTACAGCGAGAGTTGTGCTACTTATATACTAAAGTCTATGTGCTAATTATAGGTCCGTGGGTGTGCGGCAACGAGTGAACAATGAGTGTTATGATGAGGGGTTGAGTGGTAACATCATGAAGGGAGTGAGCCATAGTAGAAAGACAATAGTCAACTGTTATGGACATGGAGATGGTGCGGTGAGATAGGTTGGATGGTAGATAGGGGATTAGATAGTGGCAATTAGATAGCGAAGATAAGCGCTTGGGCACTTATTTGAGGAAAATCGGAGAAAATGTGAATAAATCGTAACATTACCCCCTCGTTAAGGCAGTCATCCCGACTGCCATTACGGTTCGTCTTCGGGGGTGTCGCTTTCGTGTTCACGTATATTCCTCCAATATTCGTCTATCATTCCTTGCCATTTTTCCTTGGGCTTGATCCAGTATTGGGTCCCGTCTATTGCTTGTGCCTTGTATCTGACATCACCATTGTCTGAGTATTCTTCGTCAAGGATCATGGTGATGGCTTTACTTGGGTTGGTTACAATTTTGGCTATGTCTATGCATCCGGCGTGCTGGATGCATTGCTCATATTCCTCGATCGCTTCCTGTGTGTGCTCCATTTCTGTTTCTTGTACCCACAAGTTGTGTTCTCATGTCCATCCTTTCCATTTGACCAAGTAGTCGGTCATTGTTCTGGACTTTGGTCCCTTCTTCCCTCATACTCTTCATGTTTGCGAGTCCAACACTTCGTCAATCTCATATTCTTCTTCGTCTTCAATCAGGTCCAGAGGAGGTGGTGGTGGTATTTCTTGGTTGGGAAATGCGGGTGGTGTGAATGGGGATAGCAGCTTTTTGTTGAAGATTGGGTGAATCTTCCAATGGGGCGGAAGCTTCAGTTTATATGCTGCTGCTCCAACTTTGTTGAGGACTAGGAAGGGGCCAACTCGTTTGTCGTCCAGCTTCTTCTTTGGTCGTGGTAGGTGAAGGTTTTGCATGTCAAGCCAGACGCGGTCTCCACTCTGATATCCATGTGCTGGCTTGGTTTTCTTGTCGTATTGCTTCTTCATTGCTGCTGCCACCTCTGTTAGGGCCTGTTGAGTCTCCTTGTGGATCTTCATCATGGTGGCGGCAAAGTCTTGGGCGCCAGGGTTATCAAATGGTGTTTCCCTGATTGAGTTGGGTACGATGTGTGGGTGCATTCCATGATTGATGAAGAATGGGGACTTGCCCATTGTGGAGTGTATCTTGTTGTTGTGTGAGAATGCTGCAAGTGCGAGCCATTCCGCCCAGTCCTCCTGCCTATAGTCGACAAAGATGCAGAGATATTTGATAATCTCCTGGTTCGCTCTCTGTTTGTCTATCGGTCTGTGGGTGGAATGCGGTTGACGTGTTTGGTGAAATGTCCAGCATTTTATACAGGTCCTTCATGAACTTTGAGATGAATTGTGGGCCCCTGTCTGAGATTACATGTTTAGGCATGCTGTGCTTGGCATATATGTGGTCTCTTAGTATTCTTGCCCATCCTTCTGATGAGAGTTCCATGTTGCAAGCTAGGGGGATGATTTCTTTGGAGAATCGGTTGACAATGATGATTAGGGCATCGTGGCCATTTGATTCGGGGAGTCCGGTGACCATGTCTACTGAGATGTGAGTCCAGGGTTCTGCTGGGATTGCATTTGGGTTGAGGGGGGCAGCCTTAGGTTGCATGTCGGTCTTCATTCATTGACAAGTTTCACATCCCTTGACGTATGCTTCTATGTCCTTCCTCATTTTTGGCCACCAGTAGTTTTGCTGGACAAGTTCCAGTGTTTTGGCTATGCCAGGGTGTCTGGCCATGATATGGTCATGGCTCATGGCAATTACTGTTCCCCTAAGTTCTGTGTCTATTGGTATATAGATGCAGTTGTGATAGAGGAGTATGCTGCCTTCATCCCATTTTGGCCCATCGTCTTCTACTCCCCTTCCATGTAGGTAGGCGTCTACGATGTTTGGGTCCATAGCACCCTCCTTTTGGAGGAGTTTGAGGATTCATTCCCAAAGCTCGGTGTGGGTTGGCATGATCATTGCCCTGAAGTGTTCTGGGTTTAGGACGATGACCTCGTTGTTGTCATTCTGTCCCTGGTCATGGTCTTCTCGTCAGGAGAGTAGGTCTGCCTTTTTGTTGAGGGTTCCGGGCTTATGGTGGAGGGTGAAATGGTATTCTGCCAGTTCGGTGACCCATCAGGCTTGTTGGCGGTTGAGTTTCTGGGGTTTGCAGAAGTACTGGAGGTTCTGGTGATCCATCCAGATTTCTACATCATCTTTGGCTCCCATGAGATAATGCCTCCATTTGGCGAGGGTGAGCATTATGGCAAGGAGCTCCTTGTCATAGATTTTGTAGTTGCACTCTGTCTCGGTAAGGGCTTTTGACATGAAAGCCACTGGTCTCCATTTCCCATTCTGTTCCTGACTGAGCATGGCCCTGATTGCTCCTTCACTAGTGTCCACTTCTACTCTGAACCTCCCTTCTTGAGTTGGGATGGTTAGGAGGACATCCTCTGCCATCTGCTTCTTGATTTGCTGGAAGGCTTAGTTTTGGGCAGCTCCCCAGGTCCAGGGGGCGTTACCACAGAGCTGCATTAGGGGGCGGGCAATCTTGGAGTACCCCTCTATGAACTTTTGGTAGAAGTTGGTGAATCCAAGGAATGATTGTAGGGCCTTTTTCTTTGTCGGTGTTGGCCATTCGGTGATTCCTTTGACCTTGACTGGGTCCATCCGGATGGTGCCTTCACTGATGATGATGCCAAGGTATTTGGTTTCTAGTACTTCGAACTCACATTTCTCTGCCTTAAGGTATAGCTTGTGCTCACAGAGGCATTGGAGAACCATCCAGACGATGCATCGGTGCTCAGCAAGATCTTTGGTGAAGATCAGAATGTTGTCAAGGTAGATGGTGACCTTCCCTGTCTCGATGAGGTCCTTGAAGATGTCGTTCATCATCCACTGGAAGGTCACAGGGGAATTTGTGAGGCTGAAAAACATTACTGTGGGTTTGAAGAGTCTCCGATTCGTGTGGAAGGCTGCCTTTTCTTTGTCTCCTTCCTTGATATGGACATTATTATACCCCCACCGTATGTCTAGCTTGGTGAAGTATTTGGCGCCCTGGAGGCGGTCAGTCAGTTCTGTGATGAGGGGGAGCGGATACCGATTTTTGATAGTCATCTCATTAAGCTTTCAGTAGTCCTGGACTGGTTGGAGAGTGCCATCCTTCTTTTTGACGAAGAAGGGTGATGCAAACAGGGATTTGGAGGGACGGATTCGGCTGGACTCGAGGTTTTCATCTAGGAACTTGTTGAGTTGTTCCTGTTCGTTGTGATTCAGTGGGTACACATTGCAGTTGAGGGTGGAGGCTGTGTTTGGGACAAGCTCTATGGCATGGTCCCAGGTTTTGCATTCCGGTGGCTCGTCGAAGTTTTCTTTTGTGAACAGGTCATGGAATGAGCAGTAGTGTTCGGGGACCATTTCTTCAAAGGTCTTCTTGGGTTTCCCTTCGTTGGCCTTCACGGCTAGGTCATTGGCGTGGTGTACAGCCCGAATGAGAATTTCCTCCTGCATATTGATGGCAAGGATGCTTTCTCCTTCCTCCAGCTCTTCATCCCAGGTGTCATCGGGATCTGAGTTGGGGAGGGGTAACCAATTCTTTTGGCATTGGCACCTCCTGAAAATGAGGGTTCTGGTCTTCCAGTTGACTACTGGGTTGTGTCGCTTCAGCCAGTCATGACCTAAATATACCACCTTGGCTCCAAGGTCGGTGACAGCAAGGTTGATCTGCTTGACGTGTCCTCCGATGCTCATGCGGAGTTCTACGAACTCTGTGATGTCTCTGGCCTTGTTTCGGGTTCCGTCAGCATTGTAGACGGGGATGGGTACTGCAGCTTTCCTGGTATCTAGACCATGCTGGTGGACTAGCTTTCTGTTGATAGAGCTGCCCGTGCATCCGCTGTCTATTAATACTTTGACGGAGAGGGCGGGGGTGCCTGAACAGGGCTCTAGTTTGGCGGTGACCGTTAAGTCCTTGTCATGCTTTGTAGTGGTCGCCTGAATGTATTGAATTGGCTTTTGGAGTTCGTACAGGTGCTGCCTGGCTTGCTCCCCTCCCTTCCTGAGCTCCTCGAGCAATTCCTCTGTGTGTTCAGCCTCCCTCCCTTTGTGGATCCAGAGGGTGATGATTGTGTTTGCCTGATCAGGTGTATGTGCCTCTTGGATCGCCCTCAGAGTCCACACAGCAGAGAAAGGTCGGTACCATGTGTTGTTGGGAGGAGGCGGGGTTTGATGCGTCGAACCCTGCATCGTTTGAACGGGCAGGGTTATGTGTTTTTTCGCTTCCTTGGCCAACCATTGTTGATAGGAGGTGTTGTCCTCTTCATCGGGTACTTCGACGATGGTGGTGCATGGCGGTCAGGGCATCTCTCGCCCTCTTCGGCTCTCTTGATCCTTGTGAGTGCTTGAGTATGTAGGGTCATCACCCTCATCATTCTGCTGCTCTCCACTGACTATACAAGCGGGGAGTGTCGAGGTCCCATTTACATTGCAAGTCGAGGGCCTGGTGCTCGCAGGCATCGTCGGGGGAGAGGGTCATGAATGTTGTGTTCCTGTCGCATGATCTGTGCCCTCTACTTGTCCCAAGGGCGGTGCAGGGCGACTCCTAGCTCCCCTCACGGTGGTGGTATTGGCGGTGCCTCAGTTGTCAGCTCGCTGGTCCTGGGTGCTTACTCAGGTCTTTGAACTTGTGCGCTTGTGGCTTGAGCCAGGCACCTTTCGGACTTGTCCAGTGGCCACCCTAACAAGTGGACTTGAGGGACTCTCTGTCCCTTGTTCAGCCCTCTTGATCCTTGTGGGCATTTGAGAGGGCATCTCCTCATCATCGGTGAGGAGAGCATATCAGTTCGATTCTTTTCTTACTGGTGTCATGGTGGAAGGTGCTAAAGATGGTATATTTGAATGCACGTATTTAGATGTAACTACAGAAATATTATAAGTCTGACCAGCAGGGAGTGACCGCATACCAGTAGAAAGTCCTTTAGCCAGCCAAGTGAAATTGATCACTTGCTGGCCCCCTCTTTAACTCCTCAACTCCCAAGGTCGTCTTCTCCCTGGATTCTGTCTCCAACTCTTGTAGCATGGTGCAAAGTTCAGCCTTTGTGAACCTCCCGCAGGCATCCTGCTTCCATGGCTTCTTCGGCTTTGGGCATTCCCTTGATAGGTGCCCCTTCTCCCCACAATTGAAGCATTGGCTCTCCTTCTTGAGGCGGTCGATCTCCATCAGCTGTCCCCGTCCATATACGGTTCCGGTGCTAGTCTTCTTGTCTCCCGGGGAGGCAGCCTGTGAGGGTGTTGATGAACTTGTCGCACTGGTGGGCTTGTTGCTCCCACCAGCAGGGTGGTTCTGTCGGCAATCATCTTGTTGTTGGTTATTACCTCTATATTGGAGTCCGATGGTCTGGTCGAAGACCTTCTTCTTTGTCCAGTTCTCATACATCCAGATAACTCAGGCCTTCCATTGCTGATAGCCTTCCAGGGTGGTTTCGCCATTGGCGATGAAGTGGAAGTAGGATTGGGGAATTCCTACTTGTATGGCCTTGCAGAGGAGGCCTCGCTCGTCCTTGTCGGTGAGTCGTCCGGTGAGTTTTGCTTCTTCTTCCAATTGTTGGAAGTATTCCATGGCCATCCTGTCGCCCATCCTCAACTCGAACATCTTTTTTTCATGGACCTGCTCGATTGCGTGGTCCTTGAATCTGGCTTCTATCATCGTGACAAATTCAGTCCAGGAGGGGTATCGAAAGCACTGGCCCCACCCATCCCAGAGCTTGGGTCGCTTATGGGTCCACCAATCTCGGGTAATCCCATCGAAGTGTGATGCTGCAAACACCACCATTTGGGACTCTTCTTGAAAGAAGGGTCAGAAGGTCTCGAAGTAGGCTACATTGTCACCTACAAATTGGAGGATGTCATCATGCTTTCTGTGGAAGGGCTTCGGGGTCGCGATGAGGGTTGGTTTTACTCCAAAGTAGGGGGCATTCAGTAGTCTGGTTCCTACCAGTGGATTGCTTGATGCATGGGGCCAGTCGGGATGTCTGGGGATCGAATAGTGGTCATCCCAGTCTCGGAGGAGTCGTTGGTCATTTGGGACCGGTGGCAGTGGTGGTGGTGCATTGGGTGGCACTCCTGGCCTTCCCCTGTCGCCTGGGTCCTTGTGTAGATTATGGATGCTGGCATAGGTGTTGACCTCCTCTATTGCTGCTGCAAGGACTTCTCTTGCCGCTTGAGCCACTTGGCATCACTGTCCCATCTCCTCCAGGATTGCCTGGCATTGTTGCTCTCATAGGGCTTTGTTGATGGGTTCGCCTGGGCCTGCAGGTGGTGCTGGTGGCATTTGGTTCTTCTGCGCCGCCTCCTGCCATGGCAAATAGTCAACTCATGGTGGGATAGGGGTAGTATCCCTGGTTTCTCGTTCAGGCTGGTGGTGAGTCCAGCATTTGGGTGGGCCACTGTGGCTCTGGGGGTCGGTACGCTGTGAAGGTGTTATATTGTGTAGTGGGTATATATGTGCTAAAATCATAAGGGGCCTCAGTGCCCAGGGCAGTGTTCCAGTTCCCAAAGTCTCCTGCTGAGTTCCTCGTACTGCCTCTCGCTCCCTCCCCTAGTCCTGTCCCTGAGTCTCGGGCCCAATTCGGGTGGGTATAGGTTTCTGGCTGTGTTGCCGATGATGAAGTCAGTGAGGTCATCATCATTGGTCCCCCCAGGTAGATGATTGCAGGTGAGGATGAGTCCCATGTCCTTGTGTTTGAGGTGTACAAGGGCCCAGGCATTGACATCTTCTCTTCTGAGGTTCCAGGCCTCGATCCTGATGGGGCCGAGTAACTCTCGGTCCATGGGAGAGAGTCGGGGCTATAGTTGGTCTGAGCTGAAGTGGTTAAAGAGCTGGTGGTCGATGTGCTCGAGCCAGTCAGGGATTGGGGTGTCCTGGATGGGGACAACTTGAGTGGGCTCAGGCGACCGGATCTGGATTGTCTTGGGGTGTCTTCTGGCAAAGATGTCCAGCTCTGAGGAATCAGAGTCGGAGTCCTTGGTGGGGCAGGGCGTTGACATGCTCTCAACGTGTCTACGTGTGTAATTTTGCGATATGTATCAATACATGCCTTGTATAATGGCTGGTTACTGAGATAACAAAAGATATGAACAGAGCACAGTGCTATATGCATTGAGTGCAGTGTCAAACACACAGGGTGCAATGATATATGTATGGAGCACGATACGGAGTCATGCGCAGTACAACCTTGGGTGACAATTGGTAGAGTGCATGCTCTAGCTTAGAATGATACTATTTGAGGTCACACTAAGTATGAGAGCTCAGCACTTGATACTAAATGCACTAGAGGCAGATCAGCCATACGCTCTAAGGAATTGATGAGAGAGAAACATGATACTGGGAGAACTACATTGATCAAAGACATGTACTGCATGCGTATAGGAAAATAGACATAGAGCGCAGTGGAATATGAATAGAGCGCAGTGTTATTCACAACACATGCACTTCAACACATGCTGACATGCTCTCAAAGCTTTTACCAATGTGATTCCACGAAATGTATCAATATATACATTTTACAATGTCCTGGCATCAAGATAACAAAGAATAGGAATAGAGCGCAGTGGAAAACGAATAGAGCGCAGTATAATTCACACAGAGTGCAGTGATATCCACATTATGCATGATACAACATACACATGTATCAGTCTTGAGTGACAATTGGTAGAGTGCATGCTCTAACTTAGAATGATACTAGTTGAGGTCACCCTAAGTATAAGAGCTCAGCACTTGATACTGAATGCACTGGACACAGACTACAAACGCACTCTAAACTATAAATCCTGGCGAAACTACGTGACCCATTGATCTATGACACATAGGGCACCGATCAATCAGAGAGTCGTATGCATGTATGAAATGATGTCTAATAATAGATGACTCCGAGGGAACCCGATTTGGCCACAGAGCGCAGTGCCTAGGCTTACCACAGGTATCCCCCACCTACCAGAGAAAACTAGAAACTCAGGAATAAATGAGGATACAGCCTATATGACCAGCTGTTACTCCTGGTATCCTCCGAAGAAATAACAAGTGACATGCCAACCAATAGAGCGCAGTGCGAGTGGAGTCTCAACCATGAGGAAATAGAGTCTGGTCTCAAGATAGACCTCTGACCGATTGTCCAGCCCTGGGGATGCTATAACAACATGTGCGCATTGCGAGGGACATTGTTCTGAGGTTCTAACAGTAGTGTATTAAGTTGTACCGACTTGTAGGACATAGAAATGTATAAATACAATAGTGTAGATATAGTAACATAGGTTTCTGACCCCCCATGTAATAGTGACAAGCTTATTTGATATGCGCATGATCCTTTGGAGCTGTTTGAGCCTTGCACTTTGTCCATTAGTGACAAGTCAGAGGTGTTGAACCCCAATTGTGATGGTGCCAGAGACAATAGCTACTTGCTCTAGCATTGGGAGCTGTTTGTAACTTCGAGCAAGAGAATATAGACGTCTTTGATATAAATTTGAGTGATTTGAGTCATGAGTGTGGCCGATAAGGCTTGCAGGGCACTCCATACTTAAGTTGCATTGATTGTTTGACTTGAGCTCTGTGTTGGGATTGAGAGATTTGTGTCAGTGTAGGCACTACTCTATTGTTTGAGGGTTTCATGTGACGTGAGGCATTACAGGCAGCAGAGGTTCAAACCCTTTGGCTTGGTTAGTGCTCGCTCTGTGTTATTTCTGCAAGTTGGCAAAGGTTCAAACCCTTTGGCTTGTTGGACGGGGTTCTCTGTGTTTGTGTGTATTCTCTGGATTGCATAGGTTTGAATCCTGTGGGTCTACGATCGGTTAGGAAACTCAAGCGCATAGGTTAGAATCCTGTGGTTCTTGTGGATTGTTTAGTAGGAATTGGTTTCTGCTTCGAGCGCAGTTGTTTAAGTGGTGTTTAGGGTGTTATTGATAGTGTGCAGTGGTTATTAGAGTCCCACACAATTCCTAGAAAGTTGTGGAGACGTTTAACAAAGTTGTGTTGTGTTATACACCCCTGCCTTGAGGCCCCGTGATGGAAGTTGCACCTCTTGTTCTGAGAAAAGCCTTTGGACTTAGAGAAGTCTAGATATTATATGAGAGCTCTTGCTCCGCATGTCTTAGAGATATTGAGAATTTAGTTGTTTTGGTTCACTACTTTCATCGCATTAGAATCCCCCCATGAACTTGAGTGTGTTTGTGTGTGTAGTGTTGGGTGTGGGTGTGATCAGTGTCTTTGATGCTGTTGCATTTCTAGCTCTGTGCACTCAGACGCCTCTTCAGCATGAGGCCCTGGATCAGTCTTCTGGCCACAACCATCCTCCCACAGTGGTTGGTGGGTCATTCCACCCTAGCTGGATGGGCAGGTTTGTAGGCTGGGGGCAGGGTCAGCCTATGGAACCTAGTCCATAGGTCCCTCCCATATTCCTCGGCCGTGGTAGGCTGTTCTGGGGTCTGGTTGTCCACAGGGGTGTTGGAGGGGCCCACAGTGGGTTGTCGTATCATTCCCTCGCATAGGGGAAACTCATCAGAGAAAGCGTCACCACGGGGGGTGCTTCACCTCCTTGTGTGCTGGGTCTGCAAGCAATTGGGCTCGTTCTCAGGGTAGCTGCCCAGTGGGGCCCTTGGGGCAGCAGTGGCAGTGAGCTGATAGTGGAGGGGGGTCCTGTAGGCGGGGGGTCCCTGAAGGGGGACAAGGATTCTGTTCCTTCAGAGGAACTCATTGATACAGTCCTGATTTGTGTGGACCATTGATGAGCCTCAGGGCTCTGTACGCTCAGAATTCGTGAACTTTGTCATTTCTAAGTGACAATCGACTTAGCACCGGATATAATATTATCTCTGGTGTGCACACGCTACTATAGGACCTTCTTCGCACTTCAACGACTGGATATAATGGAGAATATCCATCCCAACTTGTTTCGCGGCTCAAATCGTACGCCATCACGGCTAGGCACCAATATCGACCAATTAGTCGACCACCGGAGATAAATCATATGATGCATCAGAGTGCATCACTAGCGCATCATGGGTAAAACCCCAGCATTGATCCATTAATTATATGAGGTCATACTCGTCGACCGTTATTCCGCTTCAATAATCACCAGGTTTTTGTCAGCTTGACGCCCGGTTTTACCAATAAAACCGTGCCAAGGTTGCTAGCGCACGATACTCCTTTCATACACCTCAGGATATCGACCGTACCCTCCCAGTCCGCAGTTAAACAGCACCTCAAAAACCATGCTGGAGAAGACCCATGATCTAGGAAATTTACCTTCCTTCGGTAACGCAGAGGATTAGCTGTTACAAGCGACTACGGAGATACGTATGGACGCTAGGATCGCTACAAAGCCACAGCCTTGTAGCTTTACTAAGTACCGCTATTAATAATTATCTCCGGTAGTATAAAAGTAGGTAGAAAATTGTAGTACAGAAAGTTAATCAACTACCACCCGTTACTCTACCATTAGCCTCGCCATACGCTTGTCACCGGATATAATCTCGTCTCTACACACTTGCTACAGTCATTAGCACCGGTTTTAAAACGAACCATACCCCATGCATAGTGCAGTATACGAACAATAGCAATTGTTTGCACCCCATACACTCGCTATAAGCCAGAGACCGGTTTTACACCGCCTGAGCTTCGTACTCCTTCGCACTCTCCTTGAGAAACACTCTAAACCGTGATCAACCGGTTTTAGGGATTATCTCCGGTGTTGTACCTCGCACATTAGCTTGCACCCCGTCATTAGTGGTTGATACTCGTGTCTAGCACGTAACACCGGTGTTTGCGTCATACACCACCTCTTTTGTTTTATAGGATTGGATCATCTTCATCTTTGTACCATAGGAGTTTTATTCGGCTTTATTTTCAACATCGTTTATCGCAGCCCGCTTGGGTAGTCTCTGGCAGACTTATAGGAATCGACATCGTCAACATAGGATCATTTTGGATTCAACACCGTTTAGGACCATTATAGAATAGGATAGGATTGGATAGGATAGGATAGTCCCTCGAGAGGATTCATAGGTTTGACATTGACATAGGATAGGAACGTCTCCGAGTAGACTCAGCTTTCGACATCGATTTCAGTATATTTCTCCTCATATAGGATCAACACTCGTTATCTCCATGCCCCCACTGGATATAAACGTATTTTCACACTTTTGCCCACATTGACCAGCATTATTAGGATCACCACCCAGTAACTCGACACTCCATCGGTTATAAACTAACTGCCGCACACATAGCTTCATTTTCACCATTATTTTCATAGGACCAATGTCTAGAGATCTCGTCTATTTGTTTCTCCTCATTACACCGGATTTGCGGTATTCATGTCATACCCAATTCCGTTTAATCTTGTCATTGAGATTATCACCGGCCTACAGCCAATACCTTTTAGTACTCGACTGCTTGAGTGCTACTTGCTTGACTGAAAAGTCACAGTATAAACTCACGTCTAGATGAAGTGATTAGGTCACACGGAGGTGCCCCAAACAACTCGCACAACACAGTACCTTTATCTCCGGTCTACACCGTCATTAATCATTACTCTTTGAGTTTTGGTTTGCTGTTGCCACGGAAGTCTAGGTTCATCACCGTGAGGGCGGTGAAGAGAATGATAAGGAAGGCAGCTGGGATGGCTATTCCGATGTTGATGGTCTGCTGCTTGTTCAAATTGGGAGTCATAGGGTGGTTTGTTGTGGCTAGCACTGAGGAACCATAGGGAAGCTTTGAGCTAACTGTTAGACCCAAACCTCATGTGATCCAAACAGGTGCAAACTTAGAGTTGTGTACCGGTAATCACCAACGATCTAAGTAAGGCCATAGCATAGGACTAGTAAAGGTGCAGCACTAGGTGCTAGTCATTGAGAGAGTAAGGTTGGTATTGATAAACTATAGCTCGAAGCTGAGGTATTACAGCGAGAGTCATGCTACTTATATACTAAAGTCTATGTGCTAATTATAGGTCCGTGGGTGTGCAGCGATGAGTGAACAATGAGTGTTATGACGAGGGGTCAAGTGGTAACATCGCGAAGGGAGTGAGCCATAGTAGAAAGACAATAGTCGACTGTTATGGGTGTCGAGATGGTGCAGTGAGATAGGTCAGATGGTAGATAGGGGATTAGATAGTGGCAATTAGATAGTGAAGATAAGCGCTTGGGCACTTATTTGAGGAAAATCGGAGAAAATGTGAATAAATTGTAACAGTGGTAGTTCTCCAGAAGCCGTTCTTGGTGTTACGATTTATTTACTTTTTACCCTTCAAACCTTCACATCGGCACTATATGCATCACGTTCGTGACAGTCGCATCAACTTCCATAAATCTTCACCATCACTGTCACCAAGGACTATTATTAGACCCATCTTTCTAGTATATAAGTAGCACGCTTTCAGCTGTAATACTCAGCTTCGAGCTAAAGTTTATACAACCTCATTCTTCTCTCGATCCACTCGCGACGACCTGACTGTTGCACTAGTCTCTGACCACAACCAGACAAAACTGAAACTCTGTTGGACTCGGGTATTACCCGGCATAGCCTAGCAGTTTATTCTAGTTTGGTTTACTCAGGGCTAGTCCTAACAATTAGCTCAAAGCTTCCCTATATTCCCTTGAGTGCTAGCCACCACCGGAACCCATGAGCATCACCCCAGACATCACGACACTCGACCAAAACATCCTAATCGTCGCACTAGTATCATCTAGCGTCGTTTTTGGAGTCTCCATTGTCGTCCTAGTCTACTTCGGCAACAACCTGCGGGCCTGGTGCATTCGCACTTGGCCAGCGCCTCAGCTAGTCCAACAACCCATTCCCCTACAACCCATTCCCTTCCACCCTAATCCGACCTATAATGTTCCCCTCGGACCCCTCCCCCCCCCATGGGTCCAGCCGACGACAGAGATTGCAAGGCTTCCTGAGACTACCAACCTCCCGGAGGAGGACAATACCAGGAGCCCTGACAGAAGAACCAATGAGTCCGAGCCCGAGAGCCCCATCGCTGGACCTTCCAGGGCTCGGGACTCCCTTCGCCCAAGAATTAGAACTCCCAGAATCGAGGAGGACCTCACCAGCCAGAACCCATCCAACTCTAGTCGAGAGACAGTCCTCAGACAGAGCCCCCTCCATGACACAAACATCAACACAGAACCCCCGCCGCGGAGTCTACGGGTTACGAACCCCGATACTCGAGGAAGATTCCCCCCCGACTCTCCATCTGAACCTCCCTCCCCAGACTCGGAGGCCATCTCCATTCACGAGACCCCGAGGGCAAGACCCTCCCAACCCGTACCAGTTCCGACTCCAGGAGAGTACGTGGAGGTCGAGGGAAGATTCATCATTTGGCCAGTCCTTCGCGACACCCCGGGCGACGAGCAGCGGGCCCGCGAGCTCAGGAACGAGCGTCTATCAATCGCTCGAGTCGGAAGGCCCCAGCCGGCAAGGCAGCCCTGGGAGACCAGACAACAATACAACACGAGACAACGAGCCCTCAGCCAGCACGAGGACCCCCTTCCCCGAAGAGTGGAAGAGATCCTCGCAAGAAGCGAGCTCAACGAGAGCCCCTTCTATCCAAACGGACCAGACAGGGTCTGGCCGGACCTCACCAACCACCAGCGACGCCTCCTCGGAGAACATCGAGCAGAGGCATGGAACCTTAGACGAAGGGATTACCTCCGACGAGGAGGGGAAGACCCGGGCTCGGTGGAGCTCTACAGAGGAACTCGAGGCTATGAGCTCACCCCATCTCAGCGAGAGAGAGAACGAGTATATGGACCTCGACCTGGAAGAAGAGTATGAGAAGGAACTCTACGAGAAAGAACTGAAGGAGAGCTCGAGGTACTCTTCGAAGAGTTGGGGGCCCTACAAGAGACCTGGGAGAGGATCAATCGCGACCTCACCTATGACGAGTGGATTGGAGAGGAGCAGATACGACGGGATGAACCCGTTCCAAGGTTCTACACCCAGGAGTCCGCCATGGGAACCTAGGCCGTTGCCTGATTCCCCCCCTCCCCGAACCAGGAAACAAGAATATTACCCCTGGCCAACCAGAAGCCGACTAGTCGCCGGGTCAGGAGAAGCCAGCGGTTCAAGGAAAGAATACACCGAGGAAGGAAAACTCCTCTCCCCGGAAGAAGTAAGAATCCGAAGAGAAGCAGTTGCACGGGAGAGAAGCGACATGGAAGAAGTAATCCGAAAAGAGCAAGAAAAGATCCGACAACTAGTCGAATACTGGGACCTCGATCCAGTAGAAGGAAAAGGAAAGGAACCGGCTGAACCAGCCCCCCCGGTTCCCCCGAGGCCCCACAGAGGAAGGAGACCCCAAGACCCCCCTCCCCCAGGACCTCCCTCGGTAGGGCACAACCGAGACAGATTCTCAGTCCCAAGACGACCTCTGAAATACCCAAGGCCGCCTGACGGCGGATGGCCAACGGGCCCCGCCGGCAACGACGACCTATTCCCCTCTGGTTAAGCCTACCCTGCTGTGCACCCCTCTCCCCTTTGAAGGGAAACATGATGACATAATTCGATTCTTTGGAGACTGCGTCGCATATTTCGAAGTACATGACTCTTACTTCCACCCCACCTTAAAAGTCCCGTTCGCAGCCTCCTACTTCGAAGGAGCGGCAGCCAGATGGTGGACCACCAAACGGATGGAATTCTACAGTGAACGACTAGAAAGGTTTCGCTACCCGAACTGGCGAGAATTCATGCATATCGTCCAGGAACAGTTCATGGATGCCACAGCAAAGGAGCAACATGAGAAAAAGATGATGGACCTCCGGATGGGGAACAGATCGGCCGTAGTATACTTCCAGAAACTGGAAGGGGAAGCCCAATTAGCGGATAGAATCCAAGACACTGGAGAACGGGGAGCAATGGTCAGGGCACTCCGACAAGGAGTACCCGAAGGACTACATCAGATTCATCACGGACATGGGCATGAACATCCCGAGACAATACATAGAATGGAAGGCCCGCATAATCACCATGCACGAACAGCGATCCGTCGCCCTGGCCTACAACCGAACCAACTACGGAGGACGACGTCCCGACAATCGCCCAAACAACAACGCCAGCAGCGGGCAAAAGACTGCTGGCGCGACAAGTGGGACAGGAGATAAGAAGACCGCCACAGGGACGACATATGGAGGAACGGGGAAACCCATGGACATAGACCGGATGCGAGCCGAAGGAAGATGTTTCAATTGCAACCAGAAGGGGCACCTAGCCAGGGACTGCAAGGAACCGAAGAAAGAAAGGAAGAAGTGGAATTCACAGGAGCTGCGAGCATTACTCGCCACTGCGGAAAAAGAAGAGAAACAAGTCGAGGAGAAGACGCCCTCGACTACGAAGATAGAGGAAGTAAAAGACGGGGCCGACAAGTGAGCGATTCCACTTGCTCGGCCGGACTTATTAAAACCCAGGGTGTGTGCTCGTCTCCGACTGGTCGGACTCATTGTACTTCTGTAGTTACCACGTGTTTATCTACGCATTCGAATATACCTGCCTTGACACCTTCCAGAACGACCACACCAAAAGAATCGCACAACCGCTACGCTCCGCTTGCGGAGCTAGAAAAGGATATAAAAACACCTCCTAAACGCTCCACTTCCCCACCCCCCTGGACCGACCCCCTCCCCCTAGGCTCCTCTGACCATTCAGAGAGCACCAGCGATCCCCTGCGTGTCCACTCAAGGTGCAGGAACTGCATCCAGCTGCGTCGAGACTGAACAACGTTCAATCACCGGACGCAAAGGGAACAACCCTTAGGGAAGCCGTCTTGTCAGAGGAGGGATCCGACAAAGGAACGGACGACAACGAACACCGGGAAGAAGAGCGGCGAAGACTCAAGACAGCAAAACCTGACGACCGGGATCGTAGGGAAGGGCCCCCCCAAGATCGTCACCCGGCGTCAGAAATCGCAAGCGCCCGCGAGAAGGGCCGAACGGGGGCCTGCACGCCCCAACAGCCGCGCACCACCCTCGTAGAAGTACCCGACGAGGATGACGACACGGCCTATCAGGATATGGAAGGAAAAGCAACGGCAGGAAGAAGAGAGGGAGAGACGAGAACCCCCTATAACCCCCGCTAAAGATCAGGTACGCATCCCTCCCCCGGGGCACACCTGGTTCAGACCCTTTGAGGTCGACTGGACCCTCCGGGCGATTCGGGAAGCGCGTACTGAGTCCGAAGCCCGAGCTGCCCTTTCACTCTGGGTCATCGGGACCGGGTCGGCGAAATCATAGCCGACCTAATCGATGAGCTCAAGGTAGGAGGGGAGGTCGCGAGAGAACGACTTTATGAATTACGAGAGCCTATCCGATATATCCGTCGAACAGAGGGAGCATCGTCACGAGCTCTGATTCTTCCATTGATCATTGAAACCCTCGCCGACAGACGAACCCTAGAGGTCAATGGACTCGTCGACAGCGGCTGCATGGGGAGCTCCATCAATCGAGCCTACGTAGAGAAGCATCAGCTACCAACTTCAAAACTGACAGTACCCGTACCGGTCTACAACGCAGACGGTTCCCGGAACAAGGCGGGGGATGTCACTGAATTCGTAGAGTTAAGGATGACAATCGGCAGGCCATAGTGAGCGGATCGACCTTGCCGTCACAGGACCTGGGAAAAAACGACCTCTTCCTCGGCCACGACTGGCTCAAGCGACACAATCCAGTAGTTAATTGGAAGTCGGGAAAAATCACGTTCGCCCGCTGTCAATGCCACAAGAACCCCTTCCCTTTACCTGATGCCGATCCTGAGGACAGATGGGATGAAGAGCTAGAGGAAGGGGAGACCATCCTTGCAATCGACTTTGAACAAGCCCTTGAAATTCGGGCTTTACATCACGCTAACGAATTCGCCGCGCAAGCAAATGCCGGGAAGGAAAAGAAATCATTCGAAGAAATGGTACCCCCAGCATACCAAGAGTTTAAAGATCTCTTTTCCAAAGAGAACTTTGACGAACTCCCCGAACGGAAGCCATGGGATCATGCGATAGAACTAACCCCCAACGCTGCAGTCGACCTTGGACTGCAAGGTCTATCCCCTCAATCGCCATGAACAGGAGGAACTTGACAAGTTCTTAGACGAGAACCTCGCCTCAGGGCGTATTCGACAGTCGAAGTCGCCCTTCGCCTCCCCCTTCTTTTTCGTCAAGAAAAAGGACGGCTCCCTACGACCCGTCCAAGACTACCGAAAACTCAACGAAATGACGATAAAGAACAGATACCCACTCCCTCTGATCTCAGAGCTCATGGACAAGCTCAAGGGCGCCAAATACTTCACCAAACTAGACGTTCGATGGGGGATATAATAATGTACGAATTAAACAAGGAGACGAGCAGAAAGCAGCTTTCAGGACGAACCGGGGACTCTTTGAACCAACCGTTATGTTCTTCGGACTCACGAACTCCCCAGCCACCTTCCAATGGATGATGAACGACATTTTCAAAGACTTAATTGCTGAAGGAAAGGTCACCATCTACCTCGACGACATCCTTATCTTTACAAAGGATCGTCAGGAACATAGAGCAATCGTCAGAAGGGTGCTCCAGAGGCTGAGGGAACACAAATTGTTCCTAAAAGCCGAGAAGTGTGAATTCGAAACACTGGAAACGGAGTACCTCGGAGTAATAATCAGTGAAGGAGCGATTAAAATGGACCCGGTGAAAGTTAAAGGAATCACCGAGTGGCCGACACTGACAAAGAAGAAGGAGCTGCAATCAGTTCCTGGGATTCACTAACTTTTACCGACGCTTTCATCAAAAATTATTCAAAGGTCGTCCGCCCTATGACTCAACTTACGGGAAACGCACCCTGGACATGGGGAGCCGCCCAGAATCAGGCATTCCAACAGCTGAAGAAACAGATGGCGGAAGACGTAATCCTGGCGATGCCGACGGAGACAGGGAAGTTCAGAGTAGAGGCTGACTCAAGTGAAGGAGCAATCGGCGCCGTCCTCAGCCAACAACAAGACGGGAAGTGGAGGCCGGTTGCATTCCTATCGAAGGCCCTTACCGTCACAGAAAGGAACTATGAAATCTATGACAAGGAGCTTCTAGCCATCATGCTCTCCCTCACGGAGTGGCGTCACTATCTCATGGGAGCGGCCGACACGTTCGAAATCTGGACGGATCACCAGAACCTACAGTATTTTAGGAAGCCCCAGAAGCTCAACCGTCGCCAAGCTCGATGGGTAACGGAGCTCGCAGAATATCATTTCACCCTCTTCCACAAGGCCGGCACTGCCAATAGAAAAGCCGACCTATTGAGTCGACGAGATGACCATAGCCAAGGCAAACAGGACAACGAAGACATAGTTGTCCTAAAACCCGAACATTTCCGGGCAATGATCATGCCCACCGACGAAGAAACCCACACCAAAATCAAGGATGCCACCAGAGACCATGGAAAATGGGATCAAGGCATCGCGGGGTCCCTCAACCATGAAAGAGGAGTAACGGAGGCAAAGGGACTCCTCTACTACGATGGACGAATATACGTTCCAAGAGACCACACGCTCCGTGGAGAAATCATATCCTGCTCCCACGATCACATTACTGCTGGTCATCCAGGAATTGCCAAGACCAAGGAACTCGTCCAACGAGAATTCTGGTGGCCAAAACTCCATAAAGACATTGAGGCCTACGTTAAGGCCTGCGAAACGTGCCAACGAATGAAGACAAGCACACAAGCAAAAGCAGCCCCCCTTCATCCCAATGAAATCCCTTCCGAACCCTGGACTCATATCTCGGTGGACATGATAACCGGTCTACCCGAGTCAAATGGGTTTGACGCTATCCTGATGATCATCGACCGTTTCTCAAAAGAAATGGTCCCAGTAGCCTGCAATGTGGAACTAACCTCGGAAGGATACGCAAAAATACTGCGAGATCACATATACGCCCGCTACGGAATGCCCAGCGTAGTAATCTCTGATCGAGGCCCCCAATTCGTCTCAAACTTCATGAAAGATCTCTATAAACTACTTGACATAACCCCAAATGCATCCACGGCGTTCCACCCTCAGACCGACGGACAAACAGAGAGGGCCAACCAAGAAATCGAAAAATACCTCCGAATATTTGTCAATCACCTACAGAACGACTGGAGCGAATGGCTAGCAATCGGCGCCTTCGTCCACAATAATCGCGTCCACTCTGCCACAGGTAAAAGCCCGTTCATGGTCAACTACGGCCGGAACCCTAGGATCGTCCCGGACTCCCACCGACCCAATCCGTTTACCAACCCCACCGCCCAGTCCTTCTCCGACAAGATGAAAAACATCCACGCCGAGGCAAAGGCCTCACTCGAAGAGGCAGCGGACAAAATGAAAACACAGTATGACAAGAGAAAACGACCCGCAGTTAACTACAAAGTCGGAGATCGGGTATGGCTTGATAGTCCCCATCTGAGCCTTCCCCGCCCCAAAAAGAAACTCGACTCCAAGCGAGTAGGCCCCTTCCTTATTCTCAACAAATACGGTGCCTCCGCCTATAAATTGAAACTCCCACCTCATTGGAAAATCCACCCCACTTTCAACGAGAAACTCCTCTCCCCATATACTCCGCCCGCATTCCCCAATCAGGAACAACCGCCACCACCTCCTCCTGACTTAATCGAAGATGAGGAGGAGTACGAAGTCGAAGAAGTCCTGGACCATCGCACCAGGAAAGTCAGAGGAAAGAGAGGGGAACTCCCAGTAATCGTCACTGACTACTACGTCAAATGGAAAGGCTGGACCCGAGAACACAATAGCTGGGTACGAGAAAAAGACATGGAACATGCCAGGAAGGCAATCAAAGACTATGAGAAGAAGGCCAGACGCGCGGACCGACTCACTGTCGCCTACGCATCCTCAATCCAAACAGCGACACTCCAAATTGAAGTCAGAAAATTCCCAAGAACGATCTTGGATCATAAATACGACGACAATGGAGTGGTCAGTTACAAAGCCCAAGCTGGCGATGGAAGTCAACAATGGATCATAGACCCCGCCTCCCCTTGGCCTGAAGAATCCACTAGTGAACAGCGACGATGGGATAAACTCATCGAAACATACTGGGAATATGTACACAGCACAGGTGCAGACATACCCTACGAGGAACCCTAATGGCAGTCGGGACGACTGCCTTAACGAGAGGGTAATGTTATGATTTATTTACTTTTTACCCTTCAAACCTTCACATCGGCACTATATGCATCACGTTCGTGACAGTCGCATCAACTTCCATAAATCTTCACCATCACTGTCACCAAGGACTATTATTAGACCCATCTTTCTAGTATATAAGTAGCACGCTTTCAGCTGTAATACTCAGCTTCGAGCTAAAGTTTATACAACCTCATTCTTCTCTCGATCCACTCGCGACGACCTGACTGTTGCACTAGTCTCTGACCACAACCAGACAAAACTGAAACTCTGTTGGACTCGGGTATTACCCGGCATAGCCTAGCAGTTTATTCTAGTTTGGTTTACTCAGGGCTAGTCCTAACACTTGGTGCCTCAATTGATATTTGGGATTGAGCCATGGATCCCCAGCGGTAAGATCATTTCGAATACGGCAATGTGTCGCAATAAGGGTAGGGTGGTAACAGTCTGGCCAGGGGAGAGACTGTGTATGATTCAGTGGCAGTCACAAAAGCAGATTGAAATTGTTCTGCAAAATTGGAACAGCCATGTCTGGGAGTATAAAATGGTCTGGCTGGCCATTGGGAAGGCCTTGGGAGACCAAGGTCATGGACATGGACATCTATTCCATGCCAGGCAAGGGGAAACAGAAGAGCTGGGAGACAACAAAAAGTAAGTTCAAGGCCACCTCTGCAACCTCATAACAAATGTACGTGTGTGACACATGCAACATAAATTATAGTTTTCAATGCCTCACACAATTGGGTACTCTCAGCATCCTTGAGAGATTTGAGAGAAGCAACTGGATCAACCTTGAAAGCTACTTAGTCACCAAAATGCGGGACGACCATGACAGCGCAGCCTAAGAATGGGAATGAAATGTTTGTGTGAATGCTGGGTTTGCCTTTTGGGTGCTAGAGAATAGGGATGGGTGGTCACAAACTCATGCATTGTTCATAGAAAGACAAAGGTACAATAAAACAAATTGGGCAGGCAAACAAAGTGATGGCAATTGCCGATTTGGGACAACAAACTGATTAGACCTGACCATGGCTGACTGAGTCATCGTCTGGAATTGCATCCTCATATGCATAGCAGTAATTCGGACCTTCTTTTCCTCGTTCTTGTACTTAAGAGCTGGGCCTTGTTCTGGTATGCAAAGTTGGTCTCTTGACTGACTTTCAATCTGGGATGTCATTCCCTACTTGTTCACGCCAAGGGGATTCCATTGGAGCAAACCGGCACCTGACGTAGGGGGGTAAGGGGGGGGGAGGGGGGGAGGGGGGTAGACCTTAAACGCGTAAGTGACATACCAAAATTTAGTAGTACATATCCATACAAATAGCGAAATTTGACTTGATTTTGACTATAAAAGGTGCTATCTTGAGTATCATTAGTTTCTGTGCCATTTTCTAGCCAGAACTGGGCCAGGAACGATTGCGGAGCGACCGCATTGAGAATTTCCCCTGATGATGTAACACTTGTATTGCTCAGCAGGCCGGGCTTCGCGGACCGTTGCTCCACTGTGGGAACATATATCTTGAAATGGATAACAGGGACAATTATCGTGGGATTTCAATACTATAAAAGGAAGGTGAGGGAGGGAGGGGGGGTCCAGCCCGCCTTAAACAAATTAATGTAGGTCAGGTGTGTAGTTGTTTTTCCGGAGCCCCCTTGGTTCACGCCATCCTCAGTCTCCACTGTGCCTCCTCAAAACTCTGCTACTGAGGCTCCAGAAATGCTTTCCTGTGGGTATTTTTTTGGCTGAAGAATTGTTGTTGACTCCGTACTATAATCCACTTGCCGCTACTGCAAGAACTCCATGGTGTGAACAAGCTCTGCGTGCCAGAAAAGTGTCGAAAGCAATTGGTCCTGCTCTCAGTCCTCCAATGGTAGAAGTGGTTGTCAAAGACCTGGTATCATCTGTCCTCCACCTGCATGAGGTGAAAACCTTTCTCATCAGCCATAGTTGCATCTTATGGGTGCCTTTGATGGCTACAATGAAACAACACTGCCCAGAAGAATAATGTTCAGTGTGCAGTCTTTTAAATAAGAATATATTGACGTTTTTCAGTAATATCCATGAGGTCCTTGTCAAATGCTTCCACTACCGACACTTTCTCAAACCTTCCCTCTGGCAGGCTTCGTCCAACAACGCACACATTCGAAATGACATCGAGGTCGTCGGACTCCTTCCAGATAAGCGTGTAAGTGTCTTCGGGTATCGGGTAAGTGTGGGGAGTGGTGATCTTGAATTGCAATATGCTATCATCACATTCAACAATAAACTCTCCTTGTCGGTCACCCTCTTTCACAACAGCCAACCCCTGCATGAACCCATCAACACACTCCACTTCGCACGAGTCTACACCCCCTGTCTCATCCCGATCAACACTTATGAGGACCTCATATGGAAGCAGAGGCTTTGTCATAACCTGGTGCCACGACGGCCACCATTTTGGGCCTCCATCTCCCGGCTCAGCACACAAGAAGAAAAACTGACCCCGAAACCATGCATTCATTGAATGCACGAGTGCTGTCCATGCGTGCTCGAGAGACGCGCTCTCAGAGTATGCTGGTATCCACATGGACCCCATCAGAAATGCCAGTCCCGCAATCTTGTCCACTGGGTTCGTTGACACCCGAGTCCGCATCTCTGCCAGTGCACCTTCCAGCCATTCTGACTCCAAGTCGCTCGCATCCTGCAGCTTCGTGTGAAATCTGGTGAGCAGCTCAGTTGCGTACTTTTCGTCCTTGCACTCAGCATGCATCGGTCCATCTGGTGTGTCCCCGGCAATCTCCCTCCAATCCCCAATCTCCTGTAGCATCCATGCACGTCTAAACCAGCATCGATTGCTGTCCAGGTCGCCCTCATTCAACATCAAAGGCCGACCCAGCCCACTCAAGTAACACACCACATTCCTCCATCAATACACATATCCAATGGTAGGCACATCCAGCCTCCACTCCTCCGCATGCAGGTCCTCCCTCCGTCCGCCCTCCTGTCTCAAACAGAGAACATCCAACCACACATACTCCTCTCCGAGATTGAGCATTTCGATGCGGATCAGGTTGAGGTCGGCATCCTTTGGGATGGGAACAGGCCATTTGTATCCGTTGATGGGCGTCCACACTGCGGTGCGATCTTTCTCGTCCATCCACGAGTGCGATATGGGCTGGAGCTGGTGGTTTCCTATCTTGAGCCAATGTGGCACAATCCGATTACTATACAGATCCCAGACACGTCGAGGTGGCAAATATGGTTTGACGATCCGGTTACCAACGAGTGCTTCTCGTCGCTCCTTCTGGTCCTCACCACACCATCTCCAAAGTACATCTCTCGCTCTGCTCCAGTCATCGATGTACCATATTCGACGAAGCCGGCCATATGCCATCCCAAGATCACACTCGTTTGTCATACACTCTACAAGAATGGAGGTGAGGAATGGGTCGTCCAGACCGTATGATGTTCCGAGTGTGCTATTAAGGTGATCCAAGAGGCCCCGAGCACCGAGGGTAGCGCAGGGAGTGCCTGCAAGGATGGATGGAATCACGGGCTCTCTACCCGTGTATATGCGTTGTAATGGAACAACGATCGACGATTCCTCTCGGCCCGTCTCAGTGAACGCAGAGATGGTAACCTTGGGATACTGATAATATGTTAGCAATTACCCTCCTGCTTGCCTGCCAACTGACTTACCTCTACAGGTTTACGAGTCGCCCACTCCTTCTCTTTACGTTCCATCTCTTCTTCCCGGCTCTTTTCATCCTGGGCCTTGCGCTCTACATCCCCGTCGTTCATTGCCCTGCTGTAGAGTGATATTTGTATATGACCTTATATGCTATTCATGTTATTGTAACAAGTACTTGGAATGAAAGGAACACCATACCTGATATCTCCTGGATCAAAAGTGAAGGATGTACTGCACGGAAAGATGTTATCACAGCTCCAAACCTTTTAACAGCCACGGCGCCTGCGATTTAGCATAAGTCAGGTGCTTTCAGGGTTGTCTGTTCTCAATTTAAACTATCCTTAGAATTCGTCAAGAGCGGTGCCAAACTCAGCTCATGTCATCCCGCCATCACCAACAAAAGTAGACTAGACGTGAGAAGATGTCGTTCCATTCAAATGACTCGAGTCCGTCTATACAGAACGTACTTGAAATACGTGGCTAATAATCCTTCATCCAAGGACGAACCGAGGACGGCGGTCCCATTGGAACTTCTGTCTCATATTCCATATTCGCTGAGGCTCTTCTCTGCCTTTCGCACGTGCCCCCAAAGTCCTCGCAGGGATGAGGTAACTTGTACTGCATTGCAGAGCCTGTGTCTTGTTCTCGTGAAGGCAGATAGGAACAAATAAAGAGTGCATCGTAGCCACGTAGAGTGAGCCGAGAACCAGGAATGAAGATGAAAGTAAAAGACAGCAGAAAGTGATGAGTTTGAGATGGTAGACAGAAAAAAAGACTGGTAAAGAAACGGATCGGTCGTCGATCGATGGTGCTATACTTCCTACTAGGAGGACCACGCTCAGAGAGGCTCCGACGAAGGAGACGGAGATTCGGCTTGCGGCTAAGAGGATCACCAACGGGTGCTTTCCGATTTCTTGCGCACTACAGCAGGAAACAACGACTCAGAATGAGACGAAGGGATGCAAATAGGAACCAACGTCGATTTGGCGGTGCTATCATGAGAACTCGGAGGCTCACTGTTGGGACGGAGGAGAGATATTTCGATTCTACCAGTTATCGTGGAGTATCATCGGAGTAGGTTTCTTGATGGTGCCCCACTTTGATTGCAGAGACAAGGGATAACGAGTGGGGTGCGATTAGTTCATGAACATTTTCTGCCGATCAAGTGGAATGATGTGCGACGGCATGCTTGAGGAAGCATCAGCCTCAGGGTAGGCCCAGAATGCGCCACACGTTTCGATGAAGAGTTGACTAGGAAGAACCTATATCACAATTCGGCATTATAGTCGGGGAATAGGAGGCTGCTTTCGCAGCTCGAGGTTGAATAAAATAATCGGAATCCATTTTCGTCGCGTATCTCGTGGCAGCCTATCACAATGTACGAGCCGTCATAACGGAACCTGGCTCGAAGTTAATCAATACTACAAAAAGAGAACAGTGCATGTACCCATTCCTTGGGGCGTGCTTGGAATCAAGTATGTATCTGCAAATAATATGGATAGCTTCGCCGGAACGCATTGTGTTCTGAGATATTAGCCAAGGCAAAGGGTATGTAAAAGCACATACCTGCAGAGCCTTGTTTCCGCAAGTGTATTCCTCGTCCTTGACTTGCATCTTCCCGTCCTTGCTTCGTCCACCTAACATCCAATCAACACCTAACAAATGCAGAAAGGCAGCAAACCGAACCTTCACCGCACAAATGGCTACCAAGAAGACGTCAGATGGGGCTAGAGTACTGGGGGAAAGATATGTACATTTTATGACCGTTGTCCCTGTCAAATTCTTCGTACCTACCCGACCTGTAACGTTGTTAGTGGCAAAACCCAACATCCCCAGTTACTCACAATACAACACACCACGCAGTCCCCAGACAAATACATTCCCCGTCGCATCCATGCATCCCGGCTTCCAACAGTAATACCCGTTCACGTGCCCACACGCTGTCTTTTGATCTCCCCAGACGTGCCTCTAAGTAAACCATCATCAACCGACCCAAAAAGAAAAAGGTGAAGGCATACATATTGACAACAGCCGTCTAGCATCCCTCTCGTTCCTTGACATTGGACTGGCTTGGAGTCCTTTGATCTTTTGAAGATCTTTTGCTCGGTTTCCCCGTTTTTGCACGTTTCTTTCTGAAAGACTCGTGGTGTACATGTCCATTTGTCGGAAGGGAAAGCATAGGCGATCATCCAAAGGTAAGAATAATCATTATATTGCGCGAATCTGGAGCGGATGGTCTACAGTTGATGCGATGTGTACCAGTCAAGGTGGAAACTGATCAGAGAGGTTGACTAATGGTCTTGATACTGAGGCCGATTGTATCTGGATAAATATAGGTGCCGGGAGGATGGAGCCATGCATCTGGAAGAGGTGGAGAGCGGCGAGAACATGCACGCGCTCTGTGCTGAGAGAACAATGCGAGGGAAGAAGTGGCGCAGAGAGATGAAGATGGAGGGATGTGGTCTGTGACTGTGCCAGGGAGTAGTTGTTGCAGGCAAGCCGGCCTGAGACCTGAGTGCATCAGTGTATTAAAACGATGTCGTGGTCATGTTGGGAAGGGCTCGACATTCTGTTTTAACACATTCTTCATTCAAGCTGGTGAGATTGGGCTATGAGACGCAACACGATGCACCTACCATCCTCGCTCGCATCTGGCACTATTCTGTGTCCCGCATCATCTTCTCCTGCACACCGGACAACGACACGTCGTGTCAAGCCAAAACTGTCTTCAACAGCTTCGCAGAGGCGCCTGAACCATTCATCAGTGGTGATCAAGAGTTCATATCTCGTGTGGGTGAAATCGAGCTGGGAGGGACAAGTGAAAGTGCAGACGATAGCATGTGATCCCATTCGATAGATCTCCCTGGCCGTATGGTTGAAACAGCCAGCGCACACGTTCCACGCCTAGAGTCCGCCCACAAATCCTCTTCACCAGTAGATTTTTCCTTGCCGGAGAAAAAATTCGAGAGAAGTTCATGTCGTGCATTTGAGGTTTGGAGCCCAAAATCAAGGTCGACTTCTCACAGGAGAGATTGGAATATGTGGCGATGTGCGGAATTATTAATTGTACCGCTCGAATAAACGCCGGATGATGTTGATGGCGATGCCCTTGGAGATGCAGGCGCTTGCAGATCAGCGACATTAATATTGAAGCTATGCAAGCGACGTCAGTTCAATCTTTTCCGATAGTGGAATGCATAAACATACCAGACTGCGCAATTCTGATTGCCATAGGGGTGCAGCGATGTTACCGGTGCAGCAGGGAGGGGACAAGGCTGGGATTGTGAATTATATCGATAGGCTGGCTACCAAGTTGTTTTGCCAGAAATTCCGGGGTGTTCGAGTGCAAGGTCATCATTCCTTGGAATCAATACGAGCATCAGACGTCGCATACTGTAATAATAAATTGATGTTGTATGATGCTATGCAATTTAGCGCAATGCCCACTGTTCTCAAGCAGTAACTTTCTTACAGTTGCTGAAGAAATTTTATAGAAAAGCAAAGTAGTTTTTGTAGGAGCGAATTCAGACGACGATACCGAAGGGATGATTCAATTTAGAGGCATCGGAGGATGATGGCAGTCCAGAATGAACCCAGACTGGCCAGTGTCTGCCGATCTTCAAGTTACTCTGTGACAGATAACGATCAATAGAGCGCCAGCCTCCCTCTCTCTTGTTATCAGTGCCGTGAAATGTGCTCGGAAATTCTTCCTGTGCTCTGCCTCGCATCCCGCCCGTCCCTCAAGGTCGCCGCTGTACCTCACACCAATAAACCTTCGAGGTCTTCTCGGAACGCTATGTGACCTTCCAGAATGCTGAGGACTCTTTGACCTCCAAAATATCTCACCGAGATATCCTTGCAGCCATTCACATTCAAGCGGGCTGGGACTCGATAGTCTGTCAATGCCAAGGGCCACTTCACAAGCAATTTTGTCAGGAAGCTGGTATTATTTGTCGCGTCTTCTTTGAGTTTCAACTATTCCTAACATTTCAGCACAGATTTGTCCCGACTGCTTTTAAGCATCCTTTGGACCCATTGACTCCTGACGAGGTGAGTTCAATTCGAATGTGCAATCTGCACCGAGATAAACCTTCGCTTGAGATTGCAGCTGTATCATTATCAGTCCGATACCACATCGTGAGCAAGACAGAAATCAAGGCTATCAAATTTATCACTACATACCTCTTACCGCCTCCCAAGAAAGTGGTTCTTGCCTACCTTGGGATTTGCTTGACCCCTGGTGGACAACCCGAGGTGCCTACCCCAATTATTCGGAAGGCTGAAGTTGATGTGCATGCTATGACCTTTGTTCACGAATAAAGCTGATAGTCTGATAGTTCCTCGATGTCGTGAATGGGTGCGTGATGTCAATTTCAGTACCTATGAAGACTTAATTCAGCGATCACAGTGACACCTACAATGTCATCCTTGCTCTTGATGGTGGGAAATGGAACGTTGAGAGCCTTGATAAGCTTCCGGAAGGCACTCAGCCCCAGATTTCTGTGCAAGAACTTGTTGCATGCGAAACGATTGTGAAGAGCGATGCTCGGGTTCAGCAATTGGAAAAAGAAGTTGGTAAGCAGACTCGGACCTCATATCCAGATAGTCACACATCTCATTTGTTCGCAGGTGTTCTTCCCGAGCAAATTGTCTGTGATGGCTGGTCTATTGGCTACGACGACCGTTTCCCACAGAAGCGCCGTATTCAGCAAGCATTGATATTTGCGCGACTTTCAGAGCATGAAAACCTATACGCACATCCACTAGTAAGTGCATAGTTGCAACTGCAATACATCATGCTAAGGGGTTCTCGCAGGATTTCATTGCCATGGTAGATGCGAATGCCGAAGAGGTCCTCCATATAGGTATTGCCGCATCTTTTTTGAGTTTCATCTATTCTTAACATTTCAGCACAGATTTCCTGCCTCATTACAAGAATACGGCTAACGGTGCGACCCTCAGCATGCCCAGGACCAAGTTTCCAGAACTCTCTGAAGATGTGTTTGCTGCGACAAGTCGACCACGGATCCTTCCTCCCCTCAAACCGTTTGACTTCCTTCCCGATATTATGCAGAAGAATGAGGAGAATTTGAAACCTAGAGATGACATCAAGCCCTTGCATATCGTCCAACCCAAGGGTGTCAGCTTCAAACTCAATGGGAATGAGCTGGAGTGGCAGAATTGGAAGATGCATATGTGTAAGTTGTCACGGCGCTCTTGGTCTTACTCTACTAATCAGGCGATGTCGATAGCCTTCGCTCACCGTGAGGGTATAGCCCTTTCCACGATCACCTACAATGACAATGGCGAAATACGTCCAATTATATATGGCCTCTCCTTGGCTGAGATGGTGGTTCCTTATGGAGCTCCAGAGTACCCACATCCTAGGAAATTTGCCTTTGATTCGTGAGCTGTTTCTTATCCACTTCAATGACCGGAATATCTGATCGAGACAGAGGTGAATACGGTATGGGAACAATCGCTAATGAGCTATCATTGGGATGTGACTGTGTTGGTCAAATTCACTACCTGGTACGTTTAGTTTTCGTGTCATGAAAATGTCATCTGACGATGAGTGTAGCCTGGCGCCTTCGTCTGACATGATGGAAGTGCAGTTGTCATCAAGAACACCATCTGCATTCATGAGGAAGATAATGGTGTTTTTTGGAAGCACACCGATTACCGTCCTGGAGGCCGTACGCAGACCGTTCGAAGGAGACGGCTAGTTGTCAGCATGGTCTGCACACTGGCTAACTATGGTTCGTTCCATATTTGCACTATTGCTACAAAGGCTAAAATTGAAATCATTGCCTACAGAATACATCTGGAACTATCATTTCTATCAAGACGGCAGCATCGAGCTTGAAGTCCGCCTGACTGATATTCTCCAAATTTATGTAGCAGAGACCGACGAACCTATCAAGTTCGGCACAAAAGTCGTGCCTAACGTCAATGCTCAGTCCCACCAATGTCTCTTCTCGATCCGCATAGACCCCATGATTGACGGGATCAACAATTTCGTCATCGAATCCGACGTCGTTCCCCTCCCCAATGCCTCAACTGGCTCTGACCTCAACTTTGCTGGGAATGCGTTCATCCAGGAGGACACGGTGCTGAAGACAGAGGCCGGGAGAGATTGTGATTGGGAGAAGGAGCGGAAATGGAAGATCGTCAACCTGGCTAGGCAGCATTACAGTAGCAGGAAAGATGTGGGTTACGTTGTCAGGGTCAAGGGAGGTGTTACGCCGATGATGGCGAGGGAGGATGGTTGGGCATTGAGGAGGGCGCAGTTTGTGAACTATCCTGTTTGGGTGTGCAGGGATGTTGAGGGTGTGAAGGGGAGCAGGATGTGGCCAGCCGGAAAGTATGTCCCACAGACCAGGGAGAGTCCCGCGGATTCGATTGGTGCATGGGTGAAGGCCGAGCAGAATATTGAGAATGAAGATATTCTCGTGTATTTGACTGTCGGTGCGTTTTTTCTGTGCTTCATCGAGTTTCGGTCGTGTTGACAGGGTGAATAGGGACAACACATATCCCCTGTCCTGAAGATTGGCCAGTGTACGTCTTTCTATTTTCTATTATCGAAACTGTGTCTGATGTGTCCTATAGGATGCCTGTTGAGCATCTAAACATCACTCTCAAGCCCCAGTCATTCTTCACAATGAATCCTAGTATGGATGTTCCAGGGACTAGAGGTCCGAAGAGTGTCGCTGCGTTCTCTCAAGAAGCTGCCCCCAGTCATGGACACATGGGATGTCATTGACTTTTTGAACGAATGTACTCTATGTGTCTTCCAGGGTCTAGGTAGTAGAAACTATAATGTAAAACAGTGAATCATTTCCAGGTGCAGGTCTTTATTTCTTAGGGTTTCACATGATGACTGAATCAAGTTTGAAAGTAGGTAAGCTTGAGCCCTTAAATACTTGAAAAGGAGAATTCAATCCTAGTGTCTAATAAATTGGAGGTGATACTCTTCCCATCTTCCCATCTTCCCATCTTGACATACACTGGGCTCTGCGAAGGAACGAAAGGTGTTGACATTAAGCTGTATGAATAGGATGAATACACGAAGCTACCAAGAAGTGTGAGCTGCACAAACGCGGGAATGCTAAGAATACAAGATACAGGATTGACGTATGAACAGAAAGATCCCAAGACGAATTAGACATTAGTGCCTGACTTAGCATCTGCGATAGCATGGTCAGAACGAAGAATGGTGGGAGCTTATTTTCAGGACATACCTTCCGTTACAGACATTGCTAACATCTCCACGGGCGAGCACTCATGCCTGCGCTTTGGCGTTTTCAACTGCAGTTGAGTATAGAGTGCTTCGTCCTTTTCCCGAGCGCGGGCAATATGAGCTTGGACTTTGGCTTACATTCGCTTGTGATAATCCGCTTCAATTCTACAAAATCCAATATATCACGAGGAGAATTTCGGCAATGGATAATGGGTGCGTACCTTTTCAAAGCGTCGAGCTCGCGAAAGAAGTTCCAAGGGACATTGATCTGCTTTACCGATTCTATATCTTCTATCACTTCCATGACAGGAATGCTATCCGGAGGAGTGGTGCCGAATAGGTCAAGACCTCGGAGAGGATCGTCGGAGAGGTCTCTATCGTAAATATCAAGGTCTGGGTGCAGACAGGGTATGCACCGCAAGATTTTGCCGAGTACCGAGCAAAGGAAATCCGACAACTTGGTAGGACGTTTCGATACGATAGATGGAGCTCTACTGGTTTCAATAGTTTTATGAACTGAACCATCGTACTGGCTTTTGGCGTCATGTTCCGACGGAAGAGGCAACGTAACCGGAGATGCTTGACGCTCGTCCGGCTGGGCATCGTCGATATCTCCAGATTTTTCTGCAGCGAGTAGAGCTTCTTGTTCCTTCCTGAGTGAATCCCTACGTGCCACATCTTGAAAGTGGTAGTTCTCCAGAAGCCGTTCTTGGTGTCTCAATTGATATTTAGGATCAAGCCACGGATCCCCAGCGGTAAGATCATTTTGAATACAACAATGTATCGTGGTAAGGGTAGGGTGGTAACAGTCTGGCCAGGGGAGAGGTTGCATGGGATTCAGTGGCGGTCGTGAAAACAGATTGAAATTGTTCGGCAAAATTGGAACAGCCATGTCTGGGAGTATAAAACGGTCTGGTTGGCCATTGGGAAGGCCTTGGGAGGCCAAGGTCATGGACACGGATATATATTCCACGCCAGGCAAGGGGAAACAGAAGAGCTAGGAGATAACAAAAAGTAAGTTGAAGGCTGCCTCTGCAACCTCATAAGGAACGTACGTGTGTGACACATGCAACATAAATTGTAGTTTTCAATGCCTCGCACGCTTTGGTAACCTCCGCATCCTTGAGATATTTGAGGGAAGCGACAGGATCGAGCTTGAAAGCTATGTAATCACCAAAATGTGGGACGACCATGACAGTGCAGCCTAAGAATGGGAATGAGATGTTTGTGTGAACGCTGGGTTTGCCTTTTGGGTGCTAGAGAATAGGGACGGGTGGTCACAAACTCGTGCATTGTTCGTAGAAAGACAAAGGTATTGAACTCGGGCAGGCGAACAAAGCGACGGCAATTGCCGGTTTGGGACAACAAACTGATTAGACCTGACCATGGCTGACTTCATCGCCTGGAATTGCATCCTCATATGCATAGCAGTAATTCGGACTTTCTTTTCCTCGTTCTTGTACTTAGGAGCTGGGCCTTGTTCTGGTATGCACAGTTGGTCTCTTGACTAGCTTTCAATCTGGCATGTCATTCCATGCTTGTTCGTGCCATCCTCGGTCTCCACTGTACCTCCTCAAAACTCTGCTACCGAGGCTCCAGAAATGTTTTCCCATGTAGATTTATTTTGTCGAAGAATCATCGTTGACTCCTTACCATAATCTACTTGCCGCTACTGCAAGAACTCCATCGGTGTGAACAAGCTCTGCATGCCGGAAAAGTGTCGAAAGCATTTGGTCCTGCTCTCAGTTCTCCGATGGTAGAAGTGGTTGTCGAAGACCTGGTATCATCTGTCCTCCACCTGCAGGATGCGAAAGCCTTTCTCATCAGCCATAGTTGCATCTTATGGGCACTTTTGACGGCTACGACGAAACAACACTGCCCAGAAGAATAATGTTCAGTGTGCAGTCTTTTAAATAAGAATATATCGACGTCTTTCAGTAATATCCAAGAGGTCCTTGTCAAATGTTTTCACTACCGACACTTTCTCAAACCTTCCCTCTGGCAGGCTTCGTCCAACAACACACGGATGCGGAACCTCATCGAGGTCGTCGAACTCGTGGAACTCATCACAGATAAGCGTGTAAGTGTCTTCGGGTATCGGGCATGTGTGGGCAGCAGTGATCTTGAATTGCAATATGCCATCATCGCATTCAACAATAAACTCACCATGTCGATCACCCTCTTTCACAACAGCCAACCCCCGCATGAACCCGTCAACACACTCCACTTTGCACGAGTCTACACCCCCTGTCTCATCCTGATCAACATATGTGTCGCTCCGAGATGGAAGCAGAGGCTTTGTCATAACCTGGTGCCACGACGGCCGCCATTTTGGGCCTCCATCTCCCGGCTCAGCACACAACAACAACAAGTCCGCCCGAAGCCACGCAGCCATCGAATCTACGAGTGCTGTCCACGCATGCTCGAGAGACGCGCTTTCGGAGTATGCTGGGATCCACTGGGACTGCGTCATAAATGCCAGTCCCGCAATCCTGTCCACTAGGTTCATCGACACCCGAGTCCGCATCTCCGCCAGTACCTCATGCAGGCTGTACCAGTCTTCTGTATACCAGCCTTCTGTATCCCGCAGCTGCTTTTGAAACCTGGTGAGCAGCTCAGTCGCATACTCTCCATCCTTGCACTCGGCATGCAGCGGTCCATCCGGTGTGTCCCCGGCAATCTCCATTCCCTCTCCAACCTCCTGTAGCGTCCACGCATGTCTAAACCAGGATCGGTCACTCTCCAGGTCGCCCTCGTTCAACGTCAAAGGCCGACCCAGCCCACTCAAGTAACACACCACACCCGACCCAAAATACACTTGTCCGATGGTGGGCACGTCCAGCCTCCACTCCTCCGCACGCAAGTCCTCCCTCGGTCCGCCCTCCTGTCTCAAACAGAGAACGTCCAACCACGCGTACTCATGTCCGAGATTGAGCATCTCGATGCGGATCAGGTTGAGATCAGCATCTTTGGGGATAGGAACAGGCCACGCATATTAGTTGATGGGCGTCCACACTGCGGTGCGATCTTTCTCGTCCATCCATGAGTGCGATATCGGCCGGGGCCGGTGGTCCCATGTCATGAGCCACTGTGGCACCACCCGATTGCTATACAGATCCCACACACGTCGAGGTTGCAAATATGTATTGACGATCCGGTTACCAACGAGTGCTTCTCGTCGCTCCTTCTGGTCCTCACCACTCCATCTCCAAAGTACATCTCTCGCTCTGCTCCAGTCGTCGATGTACCATATTCGACGAAGGCAGCCATATGCCATCCCAACATCGTACTCGTTTGTCATACACTCTACAAGAAGGGAGGCAAGGAATGGGTTGTCCAGACTGTATGATGTTCCAAGTGTGCTGTTAAGGTGATCCAAGAGGCCCTGAGCATCGAGGGTAGCGCAGGGAGTGCCTGCAAGGATGGATGGAATCACGGGCTCTCTACCCGTGTATATGCGTTGTAACGGAACAACGATCGACGATTCCTCTCGGCCCGTCTCAGTGAACGCAGAGATGGTAACCTCGGGATACTGATAGCATGTTAGCAATTGCCCTCCTGCTTGCCTGCCAACTGACTTACCTCTACAGGTTTACGAGTCGCCCACTCCTTTTCTTTACGTTCCATCTCTTCTTTCCATCTCCTATCCCTGATCTCTTTTTCCCGGCTCTTTTCATCCCGGGTCTTGTGCTCTACGTCCCGATCGTTCATTGCCCCGCTGTAGAGTGATATTTGTATATGACCTTATATGCTATTCATGTTATTGTAACAAGTACTCGGAATGAAAGGGATGCCATACCTGATACGTCCTGGCTCAGAAAGCGAAGGGAGTACCACACGAAAAGCTGTTATCACAGCTCCACACCTTTTAACAGCCACGGCGCCTGCGATTCAGCATCAGTCAGGTGCTTTCAGCGCTTGTCTGCTCTCTCAATTTGAACTATCCTTAGAGTTCATCTTGAGGGTCGCCAAAGTCAGCTTGTGTCATCCCACCATCTACAGCAAAAAAAAAACTAGACGCGATTGAAGACGTCATCCCATTCAAATGACTCGAGTTCGTCTATACAGAACGTACTTGAAATACGAGACTAATAATCCTTTATTCAAGACAAACCGAGGACAGCGGTCCCATGGTACGCTCTCTCGTATTCCATATTTTCTCAGGCGCTTCTCTGCCTTTGGCGCGCGCCCCCGAATTCCTCGCAGGTATGCAGGCGCCTCGTGAAGGAGGTTCTTAGGCCCCTTCAAGGCCTTGGATTCACAGGTGATCAAGGAAGCTTCCATCATCAATCAGACAGCGCCTAATGAATCGGCCCAGAAGGGGAATGTTGAAAAGTTCGAGCGGTCCTGCTAAGAGGACCATGCTCAGAGGGGCTCCAACAAGGGAAACAGAGATTCGGCTTGCGGCTAAGAGGATCACCAAGAGGTGCTTTCCGATTTCATGCGCACTACGGCGGGAGACGAGGACTCGGAGTGAGACGAAGGGATGCAAATAGGGACCAACATCGATTTGGCGGTGCTATCTTGAGTACTCGGAGGCTCGCTTTTGGGACGGAGGAGAGATATTTTGATTCGACCGAGTATCGCAGAGTATCATCGCAGTAGTTTTCGTGGTGGTGCCCCGCTTCGATTGCAGAGAGGCGCGATAACGAGTGCGATGCGATCAGTGGAAATTTGCTGAAATCTACTGGGTTCTGCGAAGGAATGAACGGGATTGTCATCAAGTTGTATGAATAGGATGGATACACAAAGCTAACAAGGAGTGTGGGCCGCACAAACGTGGAATGTAAAAAATATAAGATACAGGATCGACGCATGAACGAACAGATGAGTTAGATATTAGTGCCTGAATTAGCGTCTGCGATAGCATGGTCAGTACCAAGAAGGGTGGGAGCCTATTTCCAGCACATACCTTCCATTACAGAGATTGCTATCATCTCCACGGGCAATCGCTCATGCTTGCGCTTTGGCATTTTTGACTGTAGGTGAGTATAGAGTGCTTCATCCTTTTCGCGAGCGCGGTCAATATCAGCTGGGACTTTGGCTTTCATCCGCTCGTGATAATCAGCTTCAATTCTACAAAATCCAATATATCACGACGATAATTTCGGCAATGGATAAGGGATACGTACCTTTTCAAAGCGTCGAGCTCGTGAAAGAAGTTCCATGGATCATTGATCTACTTTACCGATTCTATATCATCTATCACTTCTATGACAGGCATGCTATCCGGAGGAGTGGTGCCGGATAGGTCAAAACCCTCGGAGAGGATCGTCGGAGAGGTCTCTATCGTAATTGTCAAGGTCCGGGCGCAGACAAGGTAGGGAGCGCAAAATTTTGCCGAGTACCGAGCGAAGGAAATCCGACAACTTGGTAGGACGTTTTGATACGATAGACGGAGCTCTACTAGTTCCGATAGTTTTATGAACTGAACCATCGTACTGGCTTTCGGTGTCGTGTTCCGATGGAAGAGGCAAAGTAACTGCAGATGCTTGACGCTCGTCCGGCTGGGGATCGTCGACATCTTCGGCATTATCTATGGCGAGTATAGCTTCTTGTTCCTTCCAGAGTGTATCCCTACGCGCCACATCTTGAAAGTGGTAGTTCTCCAGAAGCCGTTCTTGTTTGATATTTAGGATGGGGCCACGGATCCCTAACGGTAAGATCATTTCGAATATGGCAATGCGTTGCAGTAAGGGTAGGGTGGTAACAGTCTGGCTAGGGGAGAGGCTGCGTAGGATTCAGTGGCGATCGCGAAAGCGGATTGAAATTGTTCGGCAAAATTGGAACAGCCATGTCTGGGAGCATAAAACGGTCTGGATCGCCATCGGGAAGGCCTTGTGAGACCAAGGTCGTGGATACGAATATATATTCCACGCCAGGCAAGGGGAAACAGAAGAGCTGGGAGACAACAAAAAGTAAGTTGAAGGCCGCCTCTGCAAGCTGGTAACGAACGTACGTGTGTAACACATGCAACATAAATTGTAGTCTTCAATGCCTCACACGCTTTGGTAACCTCCGCATCCTTGAGATCTTTGAGGGAAGCAACTGGATCGAGCTCGAAAGCTATGTAGTCACCGAAATGTGGGACGACCATCACGGCGCAGCCTAAGAATGGGAATGAAATGTTTGTGTGGACTCTGAGTTCGCCTTTTGAGTGCTAGAGATTAGGGACGGATGGTCAAATTCGTGCATTGTTCGTAGAAAGACAAAGGTACGACAACCAAATCGGGCGGGCGAACAAAGCGACGGCAATTGCCGATTTGCGACAAGAAGATGATTAGACCTCAACTCTGACTTCGTCGTCTGGAATTGCATCCTCATATGCATAGCAGTATTTTGGACCTTCTTTTCCTCGTTCTTGTACTTAGGAGCTGGGCCTTGCTCTCGTATATAAAGTTGGTCTCTTGACAAGCTTTCTGGCCTGCCATTCCATCTCATCTAATGCTTGTTCATGCCATCCTCGGTCTCCAATGTACCTCCTCAAAACTCTGCTACCGAGGTTCCAGAGATACCTTCCCGTGGAGGTTTTTGCTGTCGAAGAATTGTCGCTGACTCCCTACCATAATTTACTTGCTGCTGCTGCAAGAACTACATCTATGCGAACGAGCTCCGCGTGCTGGAAAATTGTCGAAAGTATTTTACCCTGCTCTCAGTTCTCCGCTGGAAGAAATGGTTCTCGACGACCTGGGATTGTCTGTCCTCCCCCTGCGTGAGTCGAAAGCCTTTCTCATCAGCCATGGTTGCATCTTATAGGCACCTCTGACGGCTACGACGAAACAACACTTCCCAAGATACTCAAAGACTTCGCCATCACTGTTCAAACCAGTCCTCCCGAGGAGGAAGGGAAATTCACCGTCTGAACGTCTCCAGACTGACGGATATGGCCGACAACGAATACACAATGCGTGGTAGTCATACCCATGACTCCAGAGAGTGGCAAATTTCCTGTTGAACCGTGAATATGCTTTGGCGATCACGATATACCGTACACTATGGAGGCTTCCGAGATCGAGAAATTCGACGGATATAACCAGGAAAAGCTGCGAGATTTCAGTTACAAACTTGTGAGGGACCATGCATATGTCACAAAAGTCGCCATTGCCCTCAGAGACCATGAGGTGAAAGTAGAACCTCGACCTTCTTTCCGCCTCAATACAAACTCACCCTGCTCTTTTCTAGTACTTATCTCAGAAGAAACGCCAATATTCTGCTAGTCGCAGCTCATTCGGCTTGCAACTCACACAAGGGGTTAAGGTGCGTACTAGTGTCCTGTGCATGTCATTGAAATAAACGTCGATATCTCTATTCAGTCGATGCGGTTCACCGACACAACTAATACTGTCTCCGTGAGCAGGATATCCTTTTCTCAGCTAGATCTGGGTCTTCTAACAGTTCTGCTCAGGATCGTATCTCTTGCAAGCCTTCATTTTCTCCGAAGAAGGGCGCCGCCTCTGTCTATAGCAGGACATCGGCCCGTGTAGTGGTTCTCTAATTCAATGCATCCGAACGATAATGTTATGCTTATTTATTTGTGACTTTGTACATCGGTTCGAGCTATGTCGCCGACCCCAGATGAACAAAGCAAGGGCCTACTGAGTCAGGAACCTGACGAATTGGTCACTTACGATGGTATTGGCATGGAAATTTTGGATCCCGGACCATCATTGCATACTGGTGTCTTATTATAAGTTGTGCCTCTCCAACATGACCTTTTAAAAGTGATCCTATATAGCGAACGCAACACGGGTATCCAGTACTACTAGTACTAGTACCATAAATTTGGCACATATTGAATACAAAAGTCTGCGAGGTAGTTCAAACATTAAAAGAAATGGAACGAAGCAGATATAAAGGGACCTCTACGATGAAATAAGAAAGGAGTACGGTAATGATATATATGGTTACGAAGTCTTGACCAGCAACAAACGATTGTTTAATATGAAATTATGTGCCTGCATAGTGACACTGGGGGCGAAGCGTAAACCAAAAGGATCCTGGGAGATGTATGAATAAGACAAACCAGAACTTCTTGCCAGATGATCATTGCCCCGGTACAACAGTAAATGCATTATGGCCGATCTCGACTTCCTCCTGCTCAGCCTCTACATCACTGCTGGATACCCTGACCTTCTCGGAGCTGGTCTGATGTATATACTCGGAGTTGAGTTCATCTGTTTGCTCCACCTGAGCTTCAGGATCATCATCAGGATTAAAACTGAACATGGAATCCTGGGTGCTCGTCTGACTTCGATCTTGCCCAAAGTGGAGTGATGACACAATGCTCCCATGCCATGAGTCGTCAGGCCGAGCATGTCCTGCAGCAATACGTCCAATGAGGAGGGTCGGTGCAATGCCCTATCATATTGAGTTATTTACCCATGAAAATCAATATAGATTCTTCATACCCTGGTAATTGCGGTTATGACATCAATATAGTTTTCTCCCCAGCTACCGCTAGCATAGCAGATTGTATAGATGATCAAGCATACACAATAGAAGGCGGAGGACTCCACCAAGACTTCGATGACATGATGATAGGTTCTAAGGCGGTCCCTCGGTCCACCGTTTACCCGTCCTACAATCAGAATACGGTAGATGATGGCCAGAGTGCACCATAACGTCGTCGCCAGTGCTAGCAATGCATAAGCTAGGAGATTGTGTATGTCAGGGGCAATTCCATCCATGAACACGAGGCGAATGTCCATAATTTTAAACACTATAACCGAATTGTGGGTCGAGCGAAACAACAAAATAAGTGGATAACTTTACCAACACAGGCGACTAGGCAAAGAGTGGGAAATACAACGATTAAGTAGCGTTGACCCCAGACCATCCAGCAACGCCAAATCTGGAGTTTCAATAAAAGTAAATTATAGCCCTGATTTCAGTTATAATCACACACACCATGGCGAAGTCAGCAAGGATACTACAGATGATACCTGTAACGCCCAACCCTACTGATTTCATAATATCTTTGCTCATGCGGACACTCAGATATCTGATCCAGATGTTTCGTCCGTGAAGAATATAAGAGAACAGAAATGACCAGTTCATGGCACCATTAGCAATAGTCATAATGTAAAGGAGGATGATGACCACAATCATAACTTGTCCACTGCGCCGAGACTTGTTAATAGCTAGACGAGTCATTTTAGTCTTAATAGCGTAGTAGACACGATATACACTCACAGATGTTCGAGATCGTAACAGAAATAATGCCCGTGTATAGACCTAAGAGTTTCCAGCAAGAATTAATACTGACTTGGAAGAAATTTTGAATCTTGACGGATAATATTCACCGAGCAATAGAGAAAAGACTATCCTTGAATTCAAGGATTCATCGAATAGATCTGTCAAGTACGCCATATCGCTGTCGGTAAGCCATGCTGGGATGTCAGTCCGAGTGGCCATCGGAGACTTGCAAAGGAAAGATGTTGCTGAATGAGATGTACCAAGCACATATCATACTCCTCATAATATAGGGCAGGGATGGCCTCCGAAATGTTCCTAAGCCGTCGAAACGGATGCGAGAATGGACAGAAGATCATATTCATTACGACGGAGAAGGGAAATCTGACAGCTAGTTCCGTTGTTACATTATGCAGGAATTCGCACAGGTCTCGCAACTTGATTGTAGCCAAGGATGGGGCTAACGGTGAAGACTACCAAGAAGAATCCTACGCACCCAGTTGTTGTAATTGTCGTAGTGATGAGCAGGAGATTCCAGTATAAACTGATCGCGTCTGTTATCTACGGATGTAACAACCGTCATCAAAGTCAGTGTCGGGGAGCTCCTGCCCTAATGAACCCTAAGCTATGATAGCGAATGCTCCGTTGAGATTGAAGACTCAAAACTTGGCACCAGTGTCCATGATCGTGCTCATTGTCGAAGATTGCACGTTGAAAAGTCACGCCACCACGTGATGAGATGTGGAAACGAAATATCGGGACATTTGGGGCACATCAACTCGATATTCAAGTTGTGCAGTCAGAATCGGGACATGACATCCCAGTCATTTCCAATGGCAGCAGTTGTGAGGGACTGCATTGGCATGTTAGATCAACAACCCAACATTACGATTCCATCCGAGAAGTTTGCAGAGAGAGATACATAATCAATGAGGTAGTCACAACGACATTGTGCTGACAAGGCTGATAACAATTGAACTGTACTGTGTTTCAAGTTATCAAATACCGTATTCAGAGCGCTTGCCTTGACGTGATCTTGGTAAGAAGAGAGCACGTATAAGAAGTATAGTAGTGTAGTTTTTTACATGACTAATTTAGTTCTTTACAAACTTGATAACCATCGAAGGGATACTGATAGCCCGAGGTGGGGTGAGGGAGAATTCCGACTAATCAGTCGGAATGCCGGTGTTGAGGCGAAATAGAATCCTACGACAAACCCGTCTGATTCTATTTTGTCTCAGCTACCAGTATCTCTTTAATAAATACTGTCTGCTGAGTTTGTTTAGATTGTTTGTTTCGGTGTGGGTGGGTGAGCGATTTTGATTGAAACGAAGTGCTCGCCAATGAGCTAGGCGAGTAACGAGAGAACGGTGTATGAGTCACTACTCGACGTGCTGGTAGTTCCGGCAGAGAAGGACCTGGATCACGTGCTCAGGTTACGTGTCTGAATCCGCGCGGACTGTAATACGATCCAAGCCTACCCTTTATTCCGCTTCCACATCAATATGCACAAAATTCGCAGCCTCGTGTAAGTGAGATGGACCAACGTATTGTATGGAGCCAGAGCACCTTGACGTTAAGATTCTTGTCCAGATTATGGGTGTGTAGCTTAGCTGTGCTTCGATGTTTGTCAAATCAGATCTGAGCCTAATTTACTGAAACGCGATCTCAGGAGGAACAGGAGGGAAAGACGGACAGATGGTCCATCCAGGAAGACCACGTGTGAGAGTAACACTTGTTACAGGTATCTGAGAGTTTATGTAGGTGCCGGTGTTGGTCGTAGTGCGCTCTGACACTGAGTCCGTCAGAGGTTCAAAGGCATAGTAATGCGACTTAGGTGTCCATATCTAACTGAAGATGACGCAGAGGGCCCCGACAACGGGCGGCAGCATTTCAGTAAAACTATTATCCAGACAGCCGACTCTCAGTCTCCACAACCTCGTGCTTGTACCTTGTCACAGTATCTTACTGACTTCAATATCAACCGTACTAGAACTCGACGAAATTTCTCAGTCACGGCCGCCTACTCCGACCCGTTCTTTCACTCGGGTTCTCTTGCCTTCCGAACAACCACTATTCGATGGATGGGGATTTTATCTGTAGTTGCACAGGTACGCGTAACCTGGCTTCTTCGACAGATCCTCACTAATATGTCGCCGTAGTGCTCTCGAAAATAAACGCGATTCAGCACGCGCTTACATTTCTTTCTCTCTATGGCGCGTTCGCCTTTTGCTGCCTATAAATTCGAGGCGTCAGATACTAACATTTCTCATCCACGTCAATGTTGTTCGGTTTATTCTTCCTCTCTGTTGTCGCCTTCGCCCACGGTGTTCCTACCTCGTTGACTGGAGACCTCATTGGCGCTCTGGGCGGCCTAGTGTCCAATATCGGCGTCACTATAGCTGTGTGTCATTTCATCATCCGCTTCATCGATGACTAACGTCCATGCAGCTGGAATCTGTCGTTGCCAACCTTGCAGAGTACGCCTCGCTGCCCTCTTCTTGACCCTAACACTTACCTCTCCTCGATCTAGTCTCTCATTCAACGGTATGCTCTTTCCTTTCCCTTTTACGTCCAGTGGTAATAACAGGCATTAGTCGCCAATCCCCTCCTCGTCGAGCTTACCCTCGAGCGCGTTGTCCTCTTTGCCGGTATCAACACCACAGAGTACATTTACTTTAACCACACGTTTGAAGATCCCATCGTTGTCCCAATCGTGGGAACCGCCGAGTCAGGTATTATCGAGGACGTAGTCCTCACTAAGGGTCGTCTCACTGGGTTATCTTGACCTCATCAATCTGGACGTTCATCTACAGCAAGTATTTCGCGTCTTTGTTGATGTACGATATATTTGCTGACTCTCCGATTGTGTAAAGAGGCAACAATTAACGGGAAACTAGGTATCCCGGTGGACGCTATGGGGCTTACGCAGAATGATGTACCCACTATGTGTATGAAGTGAACCTTTTCTTCCCCCTGGCTGCGGCTCATTTCTCCCTGACAGCTATGATACACCGTTCAAAGGTTCTTCCTGATGCGGCGTCTCCTGTTCGTTGAGCTTCGTGCATGACAAGTACCGTAAATATTGACTTGCGTATCAGTTTTACATCTTCCGAAGTTGTCAATCGCAATCCACTCTGTTTACGACCTTGGCGTGCTTCGGTTTCATTATCGCAAGTGTTTTATCTGCACCATATTCATCACCCTGGAAGTCATATATTTGGCCCCACAACATCGCCCTGCCAAAGATGCGACTTGTAAATCAAGTTGGACCTAGATCCGAATGGATCAATTGCCACCGTGAGGTTTATGACAGATCTTCTCTTGTGCCAAGTTTTCAAGCTCAATTACCACCGCCCTCCGTCGCTGTGCCATTAGCGCATCGGTCAAGCTGCAAATAGGTGGTTCTACTATTCACCTTCAGCAGGAACTTCCGAAGCCGTCATTTGTACGGCCATGGTGTATGAGTGCAGAACTTTGAGCGTACATCGGAAAGCAAGTGGAGCGGTAAGCATCTGCATTCACACATGATCCTTTCCGCCCTGATCGCCATGTAGCGTGCCATGTGGTGATACGCCGAGCCAAGATCACGATGCGTGTTGCCAACATAGCGTAAATCTCACACGATCGGGACCATACTTGACGCTGAGACGATGTCTCCTCGTTCAATCGTGCTCTCATTTTGAATGAGATGGATACTGGTTTGTATCCCGATTACGAACTGGTGTCGAAGGCAAGGGATGTCTATATATGCTGGTTCTCTTGGCTGGATAAGAAGGATTCACACGCATCATGTCAAAGAGCAGATTGACATTCTATGATCTTCATATTCGCCTCGATTCTTGTCGTCGAGGGTTTTTTGCTGCTGGTCATATATATACCTTCCATCAAGAGAAGGACGAGTGGTAATCATCACCTCGTGCGCAGACCGCTATATACACTTAAGACCACGCAGAGGAAGGCTCACGAGCCACCAACCTCTTCATTATGCAGGCGAGTGTTCCGCCAGGTCTTAGCGATGCCGATAAAGCAAAGATCCTCAATGATCTTGGCTCTGAGATGGACAGAGTGATCCTCGCCTCGCTCTTGCAGGGTACGTCGTACTCGTCCACCAGTACCTTAAATCTAAACCCGACTCGCCTAGGCATGTACACTGGTATCATCGCCGTCGCTTTATGGAATATTTGTGAGGAGAACCCGTCTGTGTATATGTAACCCTAATTCCAGTTTCCTGCAGATCGGCACAAATCCCGACCGATCGGACCACCTATGATCATCGTCATCGTGGTCCTCTATCTCACGACCTGTGCAAATCTCTCCCTCGACTGGTTAATCGTGCGCACGGGCCTCGTTACCAATGGACTGAATCTTCTGACGAAATTTGCAAACTTTTCTAATCCTTTGAGGTGGATAACGGTGGTAACGGGTGTCTTTGGTGTTGTCTGCACTATACTTGTTGATGCCACTATGGTGAGCGTTGTCTATCAGCTCGCATCTTTTTTTTTGTTTATGGTTCACATAGATCTGGCGATGTTGGTTAGTCTGCGGACAACGCTGGCAGATCGTCCTCCTGCCTTCGCTCTGTATGGTTGCCGCTGCGGGTACAGTGACTTTTCTTTCCATTATCATCTCCCTTTCACTAATATCACATACAGCCTTGAAAATCTACGTAACATGCCAACCGTACTCGGCGTTACAAAGCTACTTTCAGTGTCTAGTGATCTACGCCTCCATGACTCTGGCTACGACGCTGTGGTGTACCTTGCTCATGATCTACCGGGTTTTGACTGTGGCACAAGGAGCCCCAGCAGAAGGCGCGGGGGCATATCGGCATGTCCTTGAAGTCTTGGTGGAGTCTTCGGTGTTGTATGCTGTGCCGTTGATTTTTTATGTAGCGTTCTTTGCGCGTCGGAGCACTGTGTTCTACTACCTCGATCCCATAGCGGGGATCATGCGGGTATGTGTTATCTAGGCTTGTTTGACAAAATAAATCAACTCATGGTTTTAGGGTATTGCCCCGACACTGCTTGTAGGACGCGTCGCAGCGGGCCACGCTCGTGCAGACGATTCTTGGAAAGGAAGTGTGATAACTGCACCATTACGGTTTGGGCAGGATGAGACTGAGAAAAGCTCCCAGGAGTATTCAATGGCGGTTGATGACGATGTCGAAGCTCAGTTGGGAAGGGACAATGATAGTCGTGTGGACGAAGAAGATGAAGGTAGTGATAAAACGCAGAATCAGTCTGAAGATCCTATCATTGAGCTGAAGCGTTGAAGGTTTGGCGAATAATGATATATGTATCGGAATTCAGTATCTGATTTGCTATGCGTATTTTGTATGGTTGATCGATAAATATTTAGGTGTACTTGTGTGGCTGTGGATTGGCGAAGCAGCAAACCTGTCTGGATATGGGCATTATGAAGGTCAAGCAGGAATCCTGTATCTGCTTCCAGTCCGTAGACTCGGTCACAACCAAATGTACCAGAGATCGAGAATCGAGTCATTTGCATGTGTCATTCTGGAAGTGGGATGGTTGGACGATGATATTATCAGCTTGCGTTTCGTGGTCGGCAGATCCCTCTCGTACCGAATACAAGACTGACCTGCTCAATTTTTTGTGATCGGTGCCTTAGAACCCCTGGTACCCTTCTATGACTTTATATGTCAGTGTCTGATTAGCTAATATTTTCATTTGATTAACATGGTTATATATTAATATTTTCTCTTTTGAAATAAATTTATCAAACACTTTAAAACACATATTCATAAACTTAGGCATTGCAAAATATATATATTAAAGACTTAATTAGCCATATTTGCTGATGAACGGGTGAGTAGCAACCCTTATCATTCAACACTCATCATCGTGCAGACATGGCAGTGGCTGTGGGTTCTGCTGCTCGCTTGTCGTCCTCTACTGCTTTTACAGCTCGTAGCCCTCCCCAAAGAATCAACCAGCAGTCAAGGCCAGTGTGACACTTTCCGATTCCCAATCTGAGAGCATTCCCGCTAACATCTGTTAGGTGGGAGGTCATTAACAGCAAGGTCATACTTACTAATTCCTACCATCAGACACAAGAGTTTCCTCAATGAACCATCCTGGTCTTGACATCAACATCTTTGATGAATGGCAATGACGTCCATATATATCAATTTAAGGGAGTGTAAATTCAATATCTCATGTGCCAGTTGTAGTTGGCCTTTCAGGCCAAGATTAGTCGAATGATGTCGACTACTCTTTGGGCCTGCAAGGCTACCTACAACTTTTGTATGGGGTAAATCTATACTCCCCAAAGGAGCTATTTAGAGGTCATGGATTATATGAACTAGTGCAATCGTGGAAGGTTTGAATTCCCTTGGAATTATTTATGACATGAAACACCAACTAATACTACCTCCAGATCACCGAGCGGGACCAACATGATATCATCATCCCGGGGGAAGCCCTGTTATGCAAGAGCAGGAGCAATGATGAAAAAGTTGTCATCGTGTGGAAGTGTGTTATACAAAAAGTGTTTATAGTATGTATATTAAGGCGATCAAGATGGGGAAGGGTGCGAATGTGGGAAAAGGGAGTTTGGGGGGAAATGTAAATATAGTGGACTGAGATTTCATGAAGAAATTTTGGACGTCAAGCATAGAATGAATTGATACGTTCCCCATGAACATGTTACTTAATTTTAGCGTTGCAGATCAAAATCGATCGAGGTCGATCATTTACCACCTCTGACCCTGCCAATCACTTACATCTTCCATTTATTGAACTTTTTCTGCTATAAAACTTGCTGCAACAAATGCCGGGATGGCTGACCAGTGGTATAAAATGATGATCATGAATCAGCATGATAACCTTTTTTTCTTTTCTTTTGGGGGTCCTTCCCGAGTTCCTTCTGGGAACGTTTCTAGAACTAACAAAAGCACCAATGAATATGATTTTATTTTAAACTTACCGCAACAAATGCCGGGATGGCTGACCAGTGGTAATAAAGTGATGATCATGAATCAGCATGATAACCTTTTTTTCTTTTCTTTTGGGGGTCCTTCCCGAGTTCCTTCTGGGAACGTTTCTAGAACTAACGAAAGCACCAATGAGTATGATTTTATTTTTGTACCAAAGTGGAACCTTGTCACGTGAATATAAACCCTCATTTCCAGGGCGGGGTGGCATCGCCTTACCGTTCCACGTTCATCATCGTGCAGACATGGCAGTAGTTATGGGTTCCAGTGGTCGCTCGTCGTCCTACCATGCCGTTTACCCCTCACAACCATCCACAAGGCCTGCAGTCAAGGCCAGCCCCAGCATTCTTGGGTCACCCAAGACCGTCGAGAAGAAAGACATCGCCCCCCAAGCACTGCAGGATTTCCTAGGCCGAATCCAAAATGCCGAAGCTGGAGATAGCTTAGAAACACAGCTCGACCCGGATTCATTGTCCTGGTTCAGGACCCACTTCGTTGAGGTGACCGAGATGTACGGGGGAAAGTGAGTAATATTTCCTGATCTGAGAAAAGTCTTTGACAAGATCCGTTAGATGGGACGTTATCGACAGCAAAGTCATTGTCACTATTCCTACCATAATTCATGAGAGCGTATTACAAGAACTCAACCGCCGTGTCCATACGTACAAACGGGCTCACAACCTTCAGGTTGGGGGCAGCGACCTTCCAGTCTACAATGGAGTCAAAATTCCGGATCTGAACATTTTTGACGTGTCAGACCCAAACGAAGACGGCTATGGTGTGCCTCGTGTCTCGTTTGAGGTAGCGTACTCTGAGAGCCGGACGAAGCTGCTCTGGGATTTGGTACGCCTAGTCCTTGGCCTGCAAGGCCTCTTACGGCTGGCGTACGGCTTGAATCTTCACTCTCGCAAGTCACTCCAATACGTGGAGTTTATCGCCTTCGCGTCCGGTGGCACGGGGACTTTACGCGGTGCAGAGATAAAGCAATTCCAACATGGCAAGGTTTACGGGCGTAATGGTGACCGTCCTTGGAAGGTGGTTCCAGAATCGGGACCACCAGAATATGAGTGTCTCCGGATGTTGACTTCTGATGACGAAAACGACCACACTTATGTCGACTGCAGACTTGTCGGAACGTGGAAGGTACATGTATTCAAATCTTCTCTAATATGAACAACCAACTGACTAATAATACCCCCAGATGTCAGATAAAGAACAAGGTGACATTGTCATTCCAGGAAGATCCCTGTTCGTCGATGACGAGGAAGATGATATTGTTCTCTCTGGTGCTAAGATGTGGCAAGATTTGAAAACGTGCCATGGTCTCCAACATGGGCTCAATGTGTGGAAGACCGAGTCGCGCAGAAAGGGAGGTAAAAAGCGAAAGGTGAACGCATTCGAGGCGGATGCCAAAACTTTATTTCTTGCCAAGCGTCGCGAGCTTTAAATATAAAAATGTAACCATGTATAGTACATTTTTTCTGAAGAATTTGACTTGATTTGTACCATCAATGTCAGGCAGTTTAACTGAGAGCAAAGATCATGTCAAATGAATAGGAATAGTCGTAAATGGTGTTTAAAGACTAGTATTAATTACAGTCTAATTCGTAAGTCTCCAACACGGGGTCACATCCTCGCTCCTCACACCTCCTGCAGGTGTTGCTATATATCCATGATATGCGGTCTCAGCCTCCCATTGGGAGGCCTCCCCAGGGAGTCTGAGCCGTGTCATCCATGACTACGTGCCGCCTTCTACTGAGTCACGGAACTAACTGGCATTTCAAGTTCCTCCCCGTGTCTTCAGTTCTAACAGACTATATCTACCTGGCGGTGTCGGCCAGAGCTCTCGTAACTCTCGCTGAACCCTCTCGCTGAACCTCCAGGTAAGTTCACCTTGTAAAACTCAAATGTCTTTCGGCTTATTCCTTACTCCAGAGCTACTTATTTGTTCGCCCACCCTTACATTATGGAGATGACTTTCTATATGGGCGGTGTTATCTGTTTCGACCATACTTATTCGCACAGAATTTCGAATATTTCTGGTTTATTACTTGATATAACGTAATGTATCCCTCCCGCTCCTCATACACCCGGTGCCTGGGGATCAATGAATTGCAAATGCCTTAGAGGCATTTTTTCCGGTAAATTCGCCCTGATTCGTCGGACAGTGTCGGCCAATTAGATGTACTTTCATATACCTATTTTGGAAATACTTAGGTAAGCCATCGAGCTCGATGAACAAGGAACGCACTTCAGAAACATCCGTAAATATGGTGAGAGTCATCGAGCTCGATGACGAAGAATGTACTACCACAAACACTGGCAATATTGTTGGAGTCATTGAGCTCGATGAACAAGAAAGGCACTTCAGAAACATCGGCAATATTGTGCTTCCACTTTGACCGTCTTTGAGGGGATGGTCATTCTCCTTGGTTGAGTCTTAAAATGTTCTGGTAGGTGGTCACTAGTTGCTGTCAGTTCATCTTCTGATACAAAGCCAAGAGGGACAAGAGCAGATTTGTACCAGAGGAAACGGGCGGGACCGAGGATGCCTGAACCCGAACAAATCGGAAAGCTTTTTCGTTCAAGCTTGCTGAACACTGTTTGTAGACAGAATATCGTAGAATATTTTAAGCATCAGGTGATAATCATTTCTTCTCCTCTTTCACTTCCCGGAAACTTCCTCGACTCAAAGTGTACACCTGTCTTTTGACCTGCATCCATACTGCAACGCTCAACAAGCTCACTGCAAAGGCTCATGTTCAAATGGCAGGGAATCTGTACTGAATAGATATGTATCAAAATATACTCTTGTACACTTTTCATTGCCTTGAGATATAAAGAACAATAATACTGTCTACTTCTTGCTTGCAAGTAGGCTGCCTGTCAATCCGAAAGCAATGCAGTACACTACTGTCCCGCTTGTAGACCTGCCGTTCGTACTTGATATTTATATGTCCGGATAGGTTAGTCATTTTTATTACTTCTCTCACTGGCCCGTTTTTTTCACCAAAACTTCAACATCGACAAATCAAGTGCGTTTTTTGTCCATAAATCACGTTGTATAAATTTTACGGCTTGTACTCCGACCCAGATGCATCTTCACTGTTCTCCTCATCCTGATCGCCTGATTGACTCTGCTCTTCCTCATCGAATGACCCTTCATTGTCTGTTTCTTTTCCATCGAAATCCTTCATTTCCATATGTTTGACGCTTGCTTGACTGCTTTCAAACATATCACATGCGTTGTAAATCCCAAGGTCTAAGTTCGTCAATGAGTATAGGGGACAAAATTCAAAACTCGCACTTACCCAAAATGTCTTCCTTGTGCCGAACGTCAAAAACAGGACGGAGATGCAGGCACTTCTTCTGTTCGTTCTTATAAGTGTACAAAAATTCGTCCGTAAGGTCGATGTGCAGGAACGTATTCAGCGACGCATTAACCTCGTTCTTCATGGATTTCAAAGCATGCAGCACATTTGAGTCATCATGGAGACGCATCCGCAGCTTGTAGGCCATGCGAGAGTAGTAGATTAAGGATCGGCCGAAATGAGCTGCGGAGCTGACAGCGAAATCTCCTATATCCATAGATCGAACGCGTGGCAATTTTGCTGCTGCCTCATTCTCTGGGGAGGAAAGAAAAATCAAACGGTATCGTGCCTTCAAGTACCTGATGAGAGATAGATAGGCACCAGTTGCCGTGGCAATCGCTATTTTGACCTGCTCGGGACTCTCCTCAATGCAAGGAAGCAGCGCCGATGAAAATATGCACAAGTTTCCCAAAGCGATTATGTCGAGCAGGCCATTCCTTGACATTTCAGGAATCTCCAAATAGTGGACTGAAATAATGAAAAGTGAGACAGGAAAGTCGTCATCAGAAATTAAAGTAACTTACATCCTTTGTCGTCGTCGTTAGTCATAACCCTGTAGAAATGACACATGATGCGGAGGAGGAGTTCGTGAAGCTCAGGGTGTAGAACATTGGCAATTCTGTATTCCAGCATGCAGGTGTGAATCCATCCCGTGACAGATTTGGCCAGTGTAGTCGTTGCATAGATATGATGTCCCTTAACGATCGAGTTTTCGAGTGTAAGCACAGCATGATGTGTATCAGGACTGCATATAACTGCACCGCCATTAGTATATTCGACACAGTAATTGTTGCACACTTACAAGGCCGACCCAGGTTCCAGCAGTACCACCTCAGCCTCCCATTCATCTGGACTTGGAATGAAACCAGGTGCCCAGTCCCCCATGTACTCTTCTATCATGCTATCATCGGCTGAACTACCACGACGCCGGAAGATGTACCACAATTTCCTCCCACAAAGGACCTCCACAACCGTACCAACACCATGGCAATCACAATGCATGTAGCTGATGGCGCCCTTGGTAGCCACCAACCAGAAGCTTGTTGCGGATACTGGATACGTTGTATCAAATATATCTGCCGGCATATCAGATGTGTGTTCAAATGCTCGACAGTGGCTTGATAGGATACTGGAACAATCATAAGGATAGAACGACGACAAATCTGGGGCATGCTTACAATTGTAAGGGGTCGGAATCATACGAAGTCAGTACATGGCAGGGCAAGAGCATTCAAAACACGACCTTCCTGCTCGAGTCCTTCTTCAAACAATTCCCTTAATGACATATTGACATTAATGTTGTCCTTCGTCTCCTTGGAAGCTCGTCGTTGATGATCTGGTGTATGGTTGAAAAGTATCTTTGTGCTGATGAGATAAATCACGAACCTTGAACCTCTCGAAGACTGTCAACGTTTCCGACTAGAGATAAGTTTGGTAGTGACCAACTCAAAGGATGACGGGCCCGCATGTAGTGGTATATATTGTAGTTCCGGAAGGTTTCCAACGTCGCGGAAGGATTGTCCATCGCGACACTATGTGCCATTGTGGTTATCATGGAATCGTCCATGCCCTTTCCCATTTCCGGAAGCCTGTACCTAGGATTGTCTAGCACGACGCAATCGTTCCAAGCAGTAATCATTTCACGATCGTCCACCTCCTAGAGTATTCAAATGTCCAGTAAACTGTAAGAAATGAGAAGGACGACCGACACCCACATTTAACTGCAGGGGAAAATAATCAAAGCTTGCGTGAGTGTCTGTGGATTGAACCCAAACAAGTGGAGAACGAATTCCGATCTCAGACCAGGGAGAGGTTGCGATCAACCTTGGTTTTTTTGGCCTTTGCGTCGGAGGCTTCGGGACTTCTACTTCGTCTACGTTTCCTTGAGAGAGCGGAAACAGGCACTGCATTCCCGGTAATTCGCAAATGTGGGGCCATCAGCATCAAAGTTCGCCAACTCCGATTATCGTCTTGAGTCAGTTTTTTCGTATGATATTCAACTTCTTTCGCGTTCAAAAGGGAGTTGTCATGTTCCTGACTTTGAGGCAAATTCCCGACGATGATTTCTTCAACCGACATTGGATCAACGTCTTCCACGGTCAGAGGTGCTGTAGCTGCGGGAAGGCGCCAAGGTTCCTTTCCTGTCTTTTCATCCAGAAAGTCACAAAAGTTTTCATGGCCCCATCTCTGTACCCTGAACGTCAAGCATTGATGAACCTTGCGAACATCGTCGCAAGGGAACCCTGGAAATGAGGGTCTAGTGCGATAAGAAATGACGCTCCTCGACCTGCACAGCAAAGTGATTCGTGGTGCTGGAGACCGAGAGCAAGACCTTCCTCTCCTCCTCGTGACTGCATATCCTTGCTTGGCTTCTATAGTAGATACACCTTTAGTCCTGACCAACGACGCCATCCATTTGTCTTCGGTGCTCTGGAGCCATTGACAAGTATGGATGCCAGCTTTGGATTCCAAACCCGGTATTGGGTTGTGTAGTGCGAAAGAAAGGGCCTTAGAAAACCAGACGCGGTCATTCCATTCTCGCCCAAGTCGCTCCTTCTCCATTTCGTTCTCCGCATGTTGTATTTTCGCAAGTAGCGGTTGCACTTGTTCAAGGAATCGTTTTATCCCGACATCGCTAGTCCAAGAACCCCAAGCTATGCCAATGATGCATCGCCAAAGCAATTCTTCAATGCGGAGAAGTAAGTCTGGCTTCCCCAGGGAGGATAGTCATCCTCCGATCTTATAGAACAACTTCAACGACAAATTAACGAACACAAGCGAAAGGTTTCTTACTTGTAATGCTTGGGAAGTGTTTAACATCTGACCGATTCCTTTTCCCAAAATCAGCACTAATGGCGAAAATTGCCACTGCATTGGCAAATGCTTGCTTCCATCTCGGTAAATTTTCTTTAAACTTCTTAAGCGTATCATCGTTTGCCATGATCATTTGGACGTCAGGGTGCTGAAAGTTGTCTTCGGTGAAACTTCAATCTTATAAGAAATGGTTCCTTTGCGTGAAAATTTGATGTACCTTTTCCACAATGATGTCTGTTCCACTCCACGGTGCTAAAGGCGAATTATTCTTATAGGTAAGGAACACATGTTTGGGAAAAACTCACAAAGCAGAGTACCCGTATGTGGAAGGCGACGCCATCCAAGACGCACAAGGCCTTGAGCCAACTCTTTGCCGATTCATGCTTCCAATGGTTCGCGAGGAGACATACGTTGTTATGGAGGATGACCTCACCTTCATCTCTACCTAGTACTACAGCCAGAAGCGGTATAGACGTTCGTTCACTGTACATCCTAAAGGATGTTTGGATTTGTTCAAGTTTCCTCGGCCAATCATCGAGCCTTTTAAGATACTGATGTCATGATCAGGTGTATGATTAACACACAATTTGCAAGGGAACGTACCCCAACGTGACTATTCTCCAATTTAATCACTTTCCCAAAACTAGGGTAGTAAGATCGGGTAGGCAATCTCAGAAAACCTGCGGCGATGTCCATCGCCTTCACCAGTACAAGTGTGTCTAAGTGGTTTGCAGATTTGTGCATGCCACGAACGGGAAGAATAAAATCGATGCTATCTTTTGGTGGATCACCTTTGCTCCAACTTTCATCTGCGACGAATTTAAGAGTTCGTCCCATAGCCTTTCCAAACTCTAAGATTTCCCTATCCTGATCACTGGTAACTGCCCGCATCCGGAACCATTTTTCCGGATCCAGAGGCGTGGTGAGGAATTGTCGACACAGAACGGGTAACGACCAAACTAAAGACGATTGTTTAGCCGCAGAATATCCTCGTAAATTTTCACCTGAAAAACAAAAGGGTTGTGAATTGAAAACGAAGGAAAACTGTGTAGCAACGAGGTCGAAATAACTTACTATAGGCATTTTCGAATTGCAGTGCTTCAGTTGACATGGCGGTTGTGTTGGTAGAAAGATTGTCAATTTGACATTGGCGATCTATGGCATTTTCGGTGGATGATTTGATTTGTCATCATTCCCAACATTTGAAATAATGGATTTCACCTTCTTGACACTTACTGTTCTGTTGCAACGCTGAGCGTTTACCGCCATAGGTATGATCAAAGATATTGCGATAAATGTAAACTATCCACAGGTGGTATATCATCACATAGACCTCAGATCTGCATTGGAGCGAACTGCCGTATTGAGAACCACGGTAAAGGTAATTAAGGAAAGGTTACATTTGCAATGGGATGTCTGCACCCTACCATCCCTTGCTAAAGGCCATCTCGCACTAGATGCTCTAGCGTCCTTCGTACATCACTCCAGATGATTTCCGCTGCAATGTTCTTACCTTCAACGTTCCATCTATATCGATCATTTTCTGGGCGTTGAGGTGGGGCTGTATCATTAGTCGAGAAAGGAGCTACAGGCCTGTACGGGATCATCAACCTAGACATCACGCAGAGGAAGACACTTTTGAACAAATCAAATCCATATGTTCGCTTAGCTGTGTAAGAGCAAGTTCCCTGAAAAGAAATATACTTCAGTTCCGTTCAAAGTCATGCCGTTGTGAACATATTCATCATAAAATACTCCAGATCATTTTCCGAGAATAACCGACCAAAAAACCCTTCCAGGACTATCAAAAGCAGCTGTTATCTCGGGCCACACCTCCCAATCCTGCAAGGAAAGATGAAATGCCGATGGGTCCTCGGTCGCATGTTCTGCAATGACTGGGTTCAAGTTTTCCTCGGAACAGAGATGTAATGGGCCTGTATGGTGGCCGAAAAATGAAATTTAAATCTACTTTCCTGTCCTGCTGGTGGACATTGATAGGCAAATCCCTGCGCAACCCCCCTGGTGTTCGGAATGAAATGGAAGCAAAATATAACGCCACTGAGTGTTCACATACGCCGATCAATTTTGTGTTGGCAACATTTTTGTTTCTTTTTCAAATGGAACAATTGTCGATGACGAGAATGCCGCCTTTGCTGTCAAAGATAATCTTCAGAGAATAGGGAATATTTTGGGGTTCCGGAAATGCTATTATGTCCCTGGACCAGTGAGTGTCAGTCCCACCCCATTTTGGGCCATCCAACTGCACATCCCCACTATATTTGTGGGTTCTTTTTAAGACATTATGCGTTACATTAGGTTAAATCAAGTGAGGGTAGAAGAGCATGTGTTACCATTGTTCAGCACAGATTTTTGATGGCAGAATTAAAGATTATGAAATCGGTCATCGAGCTCGATGACACAGTTCGTATGCTAAGTAGAATTATTCAAATATTCAGCGAATTCTTCGGGTGACATCTCAATAACAGGTGCCTCCCTGGAGTTGTCAAAATTGTCCTCTTCATCTTTTTCTTCACCTGGAACCTCATCATCTGAAGTTACGGGTTCTACATGGTATGGCTTCAATTTCAAATATTGAGAGAATAGAGATTTAGATCAGCTTTACCTGGGTGATGTGGATCAGTATTAACCCCATTGTCCAGACTGGCAGCAACTTCCCAATCTTGGGATGTGAAAATACTGGCATCATAAAATTTAGCCCTAAGGGAAAGATAGATATCCCAGATGACATTCTGGTTGACTTCTGGATTACCCAAATCTGTTATGAATCCATGTGCCAGGGTGGCGAAAGTGTCCGGGACGAGTTTTAAGACCGGATGATTGGGTGGTGCATAGAGTTGCCTTGCTTCGTTGATAGACTCTGCACTGAAAGCCACCTTTACAAAATAAAAGTTAGCATCTGAACAGAATAAGAACACCATTAAATACCTTGAAGTCTTCAGCACCAAATCTCTCTGGCACCTGTTCAATCAATATCGGCACTCCATTTGGTCGAGCGACATTTCGATCATGCCTTTTCTTGTGGGTATTGTTACGAGTCACATATTCATCACATTCGTGTTGAAGCCAAGGAATAAAGAGATAGCGAAAGACCAAACTGCTGCGAATTCAGTATGCATTTCACTTTGAAGCTGGTAAGCGGAAACCTACGCGTCCAAAGGAATATTCGGATCGTACCACCCTTGCTCAACGCTGTGTTGCAGTACTCCTTCAAACCCGAAGGTGAATGTCCTTCAGAAGACACTCCAAAGGATTTCAGATGGAATGTTTTTCTTGTCGAATTTCCAGCGGTGCTGAATGGTACCGTTCAAGGAAGGATCTGCCCATTGTCGAAGGTAACTTTGCGCCCGGGCCACATTGCTGTTCTCATTACCCATATCGCTTTGTGTGAGGAGCGGCCCATCTAAAAGTGTCTAAGAACAATGTATACAATAAAAGAGTCGATATGAGGTGTACGACCAGTTTTCTCCACGATATCTAGATAGTATTTGCAAATTAGTATTGGGTTGGAGTTGTTCCACCAAACTTTCATCCATTTAATGACTCCCGTAAAAGGATCGAGGCCATGATGCAAGCAGAGACCGAATCGGTATTTCCACTTATCGTGCTGGTCCATACACCAGATATTGTTGACACCGGCACAATGGAAAACCTTGCGATTGAACCGCCCCCATAGGCGTCTAGCAGCAGAATCCGGCTCCATTAGATGAACCCATTCTTTGATTCAATCTCTGTGATTGAGTCAGAACGATGCCGACACTGTCCACGTTGAAAAGACTTTCCTGGACACTCTTTTATTTTTCTCCCTGCTGAGATTCTTTCTTAACTCAAAATAACCGGCTTTTGGGAACCGGACATGCAAGGCTGTTAGATCTTCGCTGATCGTCTCAACGGTATGTTTTTGCTGTCTGGTATTCAAAAATCCTAATCGTTTTCTGATTCTTTTGAAAGTCGTCAAGCTAGGAAACTGATCAGAAACAAAAATGAACAGATGCGGGAAGAAAACATGCATCAAGGTGTATTTCTTTGTGTCAAAAACCTTTTGCAATTCTTGACAGATGATCTCATCCGTCATATTCCCCTGGCATTGCCAAAGTTCCGAGTCCTATGTATATAGGTAATCGGTCCTTATAGAGGATCGGCCACTTAAAATGATTCCTTCGGTGATTGCCGAACTTGCTGCATGAGCCAACTGTGGGAAAAAATGAAAAAGATTCATCAATATCCTGGGAATCTTTTACTTTTCTTAGCGTTTTTGTTCAGCCGATCGGAATTATTCGTCCGTCGGGTGAAATTCGTTCCGGTTCCTTTGTTTTTGGCCGTTCAGATTAACACGTCTGTTTAACGTTGTCCACGCTTATCTGACTGCGGACCATTGCTCAACAAACTTAAGCTACATGACACATGTTAACGGTATGTGTTCACACACTCCCGAGTCTAGGCACTCTCATCCATAGTAGGCCCATCTCGTGCCCTTTTGCTGGCTAATCCTTCATCCACTTCATCTTCCGTGAACCCGATTTTACGCTTTAAGCGCTTCGAGGTCGACTGTTCTGCTATCACTTGCTTGTTTGACTTCCGTTTTGCATCCTACACTTGGTGAATATTTCGCTATTGTCAACGAAAAAGGCTCACTTACCAATGTGATGTCGCAGTCGAGTAGTGCGATGGCACATAGCACGAGCTTCATTCTATGTTTGATCCCCTTTGTCTTGAAAACTATGATGGAACATTGCGCTTCAACGACATCCCCAATTCTGAACAATTGTGGTCTCGCTCGTTGGAATCTGGATCGTTAGCGTTGGTCAAGCTCTTTCCCTCCTCAAAGACTGCGTTGCACACCTGCGCTTCCCCTTGTCATTGGTATGGGCCTTGAAGTATTGGACGACGTTGTCTTCAGTGTGTACCATGTCCGTTTTCCCCAGGCGCTGAAGGATACCTACCGGATCGACGTCGTTGCTGAAGGGGACGGCTTCATGCTGCGCCCCTTCCTTCACAGTCCGAAAATATCGGTTTGAGAGGGTGAACTCGGGGAAACCTCGGTATGTGGAAGGGGTCCATTTATCCAACATACCATGTTTGAATTCTCTTTCTGCAGTCAGCTTCATCTCCTGCAACGTTGCGATCGCATCGTTGAACAATGCGCATCCTAATCCTGTCACGGTGATACTTTGCGACAGCGTGAATGCTTTATCCCGTCCGATGCTGTGTAGTGTCGTCGTCAGGTGAGCCCACAAACATTGTATCCACTCGCCTTGGCGCTCTGACTATCGGGGGCAGATTGGCCTCACACACAACACCAGTGCAGGAAAACACCAGCTCTTCTACGTCGTCCCCGTTACCTTTCACTAACCACCATACAGAGTTGTCCATATCCTTTTGAAGGCTCACTTCCAACATTTGCTCACCCTCCTGGTTCTTGTGTCAGTGTATTTACAGTTTGTCGATCGCTGTATGCTCACCGTAATGACTCTAGACATATGGTAGCGGTTCGTGCTCATGCTTTCTTCGGCGTGCTTTTGCACTGTGTCGACTACGCAAGATTCGCTGATGGTGAGTCGTAAATCTTTCTCTAGGCTTGTCTACTCACATGCTCTGGCGATGTCATAGAACTCATCCATCGTGATGCTTGTCTTGCGGTGGGTCTGGAGTCCTTCGTCCGGCGGCTAATTAAACCCTACGTCTGCTCATATATTGTTTTAGTGCATCCCCTACTGCTCAATACTGTATAGATCTCCGTACCTTTCTGGCTTGACTTTTCGTCGAAAAGTACGCTTCTATCCCGTGCTACACCCATTCTTTCCATGCCCCCCTTCCTTTTTGGTTCAGCCTTGACTCCAATTACTCGACGTTTCGTGAAACGTTGTGTTGGCATCGTGGCAATATCGACTCCTGTATCCCTGTGTTAGTGTCGTTGGCTCTCCCGCATTCATTTCCGTCTTTTTTGCTGCCAGATATGATTTGCTTGCTTCGTTTTCTTTCAATTTTTCACCTTCTCTTCCTTCCTAGCTTCGTTTTTGGTTTTACCCATCCCATATCGCCATCTTGCCCTTATGCTTGTTGCATCATGTATTCAATTCATCTATATTGTGCTGATTCAGATTGCGTGATTTCTTGATTTTTATGTTTCCATGTTGGGTTTAATCGCGCCATGAGCATCATGGCATTCTATATTGATTTTCCTTTATTTTTACCTTGCAGGCTTTGCCATCATGCTTATATACCCTCTGGTGCCGCCCGTCGACAGTCTCACCTACCTCATCTGCATCCAAATTTGCCTTCGGTAATGCCTGCTACTACTAACTTGTCTTCCCGGTGCAGTCCATCTCTTTGATATTGTATCTTTATACGACTCTGACACCCCCCTCCTCTCCCCTTGTCTTCTAGTACCGCGTCTAAGCGCAAGCTGGTCCATTCGTCTCCAGTTCCCATGTCCGTCGCGTTGTCTCTGGAACCTGAACAGTACGCCCTTTCAAAAAAATCATAATTACTTTGCATCTTTTGACACTGTCCTGTTGCAGTGTTCCTCGCAAGAAGAACAAGTCGGGGTCTCGTGTTCCCATTCGTGGAAACGAACATGCTCGCTCATCCAAAAAGGACACTGCGCTCCTTCTGCCTGTGTCCATTACGTGCGTGTATTCGTCCACATGTGTTCGCTTATTTTAATACTCGTTGTATAGCTCCAGCCAGGCTCGTCCTTCTCGCGAACGTCCTGCTTTGCGACGCAAGGTGTCCTATGGTGAAATCTCCGCCGAGGTGGATAAAATCGTCGCCCAGTCGGATGTGGATGACGCCGAGCTGTCTGCTGCATCTCTCCGTCGTCGTGGGCGTGTTCTGTTTGTTGACGATGAGGCCTCTGAAGCCTCTCAGCATTCAGATGATCTGTCCACAGATGACGAAGCTGCTGGCACGGATTGTGAATCTGATGTCAGGTGTGTTTTTTTTTGTGATCTACTCTTGTGTTTTTTTTTATTGGCGTCGTCTAGATTGTCTTCTAGTGTAGAAGTCGTTCGTGTCACAACCCCCCTACTCTCAGACAACAAATCTGCCAGCGGTGAAAGTGTTGCGCAGGCTGAATCTCCAGAGGCTCTCGAGGAAGTCGAACCCTCTCGTCCTCTGTGCATTTCAGCTTGATTTCTATCTCTTACTAGTTATTCATTATATCTTTCAGTCGGTCTAAGACCAAGACAGTCAAAGGTGCTTACATTGACAAGCTGTGCATTCCAGGTTCTATTCGTAGTATTCTTGACTGATCACATTCAAATATAGCCTGACAACTGGTCATAGCAAAGATGTCGCTGGGGATGATGACCTTAAAAGAGATCCGACTGTACCATTGTGAGTGATCTGTCGTGTGTTCCTACTATATCTAATGTACTTGGGTATTTCTAGTCAAGGAAACCATTTGAAAGAGTCCGATTCTGATGTATACTTGGAAGATTTGTGTCAGACCCCCAGGATTCCATCTCGGGCAAAAGGTAAAACTCCCCTGAAAACAGCAGCGAGCTGGTGCTCTTCACACAGTGCCAAGAAGGAGGCGCTATCTTCCAACGCTCGTTTGGAAGAGGAGCTCTCTATCGATCCGGTTACCGACGCCTTGACTAAAACCATGTCCATGTCGAAGGCCAAGAAACCTTCCTCTGGTAAATTTGCCTTCTGCCATACGGCACCTTGCTGATTTTTACTAGTACCGAAAGCCGTTCTCAGCGAGGACAAATACGAGCGCAAGGCCCCCATAGCAAACCGGTCGGGTCGCGCTACAGCTACTGCCTCCAGTGCTCCATCACCTCTTAAGCACACTCTGTCAAAGCCCACTGGGGAGATCAATGCCCCAGTCGATGTCTCTGCGATGTCTGTCAAGCGTGCTTCCTCCAGGAAGGGTGCTACCAAAGCATTGGCTTCTGCGGTGGAAAAAATTTCAGAACCACTCTTCCTTCCTTCGGATTCAGGTTCGTCCCTCCCATTCTTCTTGGAGTTGACAATATGCTGACCTGTTCTGTACTAGATGACACTGGATCCGCACCACCTCCAGACCTGCATGCGCAGCTTGGTGCGGATTTGGCAGCACTTTTGGGGTACGTTGTTTCGATTTCGCCTTTATTGCTCCATTCTTATTTCTCCGGCCAGGGATGACATTCGAGTGTCTTCTCCTGAAGACAATGTCGATACACCGGTGTTGCGCTTGCCAGATGAATTTGCGTATGTATTCCATCTTTATGTTGTAGAGTATCGCTGTTTGATATTTTAAACTATGTACAGTACCCAACATGATGCAAATACGACCGATCCCAAGGATCCAGCCCTGCACACTATGCAGCCTGCTCTGATGGAAGACCATCTTATCGCATTGGGGGTATACGAGTCTCTGCCGCCTCTAGGGTGCGTGCTGACTATTTTATTGCTGTTTATATGGCTTATTTTTCCTTTCTTTCTCGTGCTGTAGCGCCTATCATCCTGTTATACCCATCGGCTTCACCCCCGAAAGCTTCGATCCACCTAGGTTCCATGCATTTACCAATGTGGCAAAACTCTTTCGTCTCGAAAGCTTGACGTGCGTACACTCCATGAAGCGTCACCTTGGTTTCCTTTTAAAAATTTGTTTCGTCTAGGTCCTTGGTCGAGGCATTTAAATTCGGAAGCTATGGCACTTTTGTCAATCTGGCCCATGTGCCTCATTCTGTGTTGTCCTTCGAGAAGAGAAGTCTCCATTTTGCCGGATCCAATGCGGTCTGTATGATGGTCGGCCTCGTCACTGAATGCATGCTATTCGAACCCGCTACTCCAGGCTTGTTTGGGGCCGCCAAGGGAGTCAGACGCCTGCGTATTATGCCATTTCATCAGATGTTTCGCCACAAGTCCACAGTCTGGGCATTATCCATTGGCGACCCTTGTGTGGAGTCGACTTGTATTTCAAGCCGAGGGTTGTTGTTTCCTACACGAGTCGAGGATACCACTGGCCGCAGCAACAATAATTCAAGCTGTGTGTCCGCCTCTCTCGTTTTGTCTCTTTGTCTAACTGCTGTTGTACAGATACCTCGGCTCAGTCGACCCCCGCCAAGGGCCGTCGGGGATCTCCTATGAAGAAGCCGCTCGGCACTCCAGCTCTTGGTCCTGGTGGCGGGTATCCTAACTCGCTCGGATTTATGGATGAAGGTCATTGAATTTTACTATCTCGTCAAAAAGATGCTGACTATCAAATACTAGTTCCTATTTATGATGGCCGTGCTAGTGCTGGAAATCACTTTCCATTTCGACCAAGTGACTTCACCATATTGAAGTCTTTGCCCCGTTTTACGACATCTTGTGATTTGGATGTGTTCACTATGGTGTCCGTAGGATACTCCCTTACCGCCTGGGAGAGCTACAACAAGGAACCTCGCCTTACTCCTAACATCTTGTTTGTGATAGTATTAGGTAGCGCGCCCAAGAAGGATAAGCTGGAAGTGCTTGGTTTTCTCGAGTAGCGCATCGCAAGCATGCAGGTTGTTTACTTCATCTGATTTCGCCCGTTCCTTGGCGTGTGCCTATCTGCCATGTTTGTATTTGTACTAGTTTAGCAGAGTAATAAATATCAGTGTGTCATGCAACCATCAAGTGTCGGAGTCAGCATTTTGACCGAACAGAACAGTATCTCGGAGATGAAATCAAATAGGTGAGAAAGCCAGATGGATCAGGTGTTTGTATGGCATTGATGGAGTCATTGCCGCCGTTGAAGTTTAAGTTAATTATCCAGCATTGCTATCTGCAGGCCGCGAGGGGGTGAGCTTATCGTGTCACAATGTAATACAGTTTGCAGGTATCCAAGGTGTCGTCCTTCTATATTATTTTGTATTATTCAGGGTTAACAGCTATCCAATCAGACTTCCCATTTACTGCGCATTGTACCTCTTGAATACAGGTACAACGGTTCGCGCCTGATGACTCCATACATATTGTTGTCGTGCTCATTTGATCTGCCCAGTTTTTCTATGTAGCCAAGGCTTCTCCCGCTAGATCTGCTGGTATCTTTGAATATCTTGCCGCGAACATTGAACTTTACCTACATGATATCCGACAAATCATTTTCTGGACGCGTATCATGTTGCTTCTTTACCAGATCTCCTTTTGTTTTAGTAATGCCCAACTATCCTCAATCAGGCATTCGTCTTCCTCGAGCTCCTTATGCCGTCGTTTCGGATTGTATGCAATACCCAACATGTCGCTGAAGGCCGTCTATCTGTTTGAACTTTCCAATACATTTATTTGCACCACCTAACTCAACCTGTGCAAGGCAGTTGCTGAGATCCAGTTCTTTCACGGCATATGTTTGAAAATGTATCGGATTTTATTTGGCATCTATATGTTGAAACAGCAATGAATTACAGAAGAATACAGAGCAACTAGAGAATATGTCTGTTGCTGTCCATGTACGGGGAGTCTCACAACGACTGCAAATTCTACTAGGGAAACAGTCCAGTTTCAAGGTGGAAATGACGATGGACAACGCATCCTTGAATAAACCTGGAACCAGTCTGAGTTATTTGAGGAAGCGGAGGTAGAATATTGACACACCGGTTCTACTGTATGTCCCAATTATTCTTTGCTGGTCTCACTTTTGTTGTCTTCTGAAGCATGGATACCACTGATCCAAGGAACGACAGGTGTAAGCAAGTCCGCCTGGATGACCTAGTCACATGCCTAGGAAGGAGGACAAAGTGGGCACTATTACAGGCCAGCACACGACAGCCGTACTGGAGATATTATAGTGTGTACCCAATTAGAATGTTTGACGTGTCGAGCGGTGGGTCTGGTACCGGATCCCGCACCATCGATGTGCCAATATGTCCTATTGCTTGAGTATTCATAACCCCGTTGTTAAAGATGGTGTTGTACCGAATTCCAGACATGGGAGGCCTCTCGATAATATCCCTTAGTGATTGTCGTTCTTGAATTCAAGCGGAAGGACCGAGTGGGAGGAAGATTATTACAGACGTGGAGATTATACAGAGACGGCCCAGGAAATGGACAGCCAAGTGGGTGTTCGGAGATTGCCGCATGACTGACCTGCCATGCGAATACTGTGGCAGTGCAATTCTAACTTGTTTCCATACTTATAACTTCGTATCGACACGAAATAAAACAGCGTGCCTCCGTATCATCGCAATTAACTAATCGGTTGTATTTCGCTCGTTCATGTCGCGCAGGCTCAATAAGCCAGGTGATTCGGACACAGATGTACAAATTGAAGACACGATGCGTGCTTCTACAAGCGCAGCAGGGTCGCAATCCACGACAAACATCACTAGGACGGTTGGTGTAAAGAGAAAGAGAACAGAGGCCAATCAGATGGCAGTAGAAATTATCGAAATCTCATTGGACGAAGATGAACCCATCAATAAAAAAAGTTTGACCGACATAGCGGACTTAAATTTGTTAGTAAAGATATTGACCAAGGTACAGTATTATCACAGCGGCCTTTTATGTGAACTCAAACTTCAATACAGGAGACTGGGAAGGCAAAAAGGGCCCAAGGAAAGGCCGAAAGGCGTGCAGAACATTACCACAAGTCGTTACAAGCGATGGGAGACGTTGTCAAAGCCAAGGAGGAAGCTGACCAACTGGTGGCAAAATATGAACGAGAAAACAAGGAATGCAAAGATCAGCTGCAAGAGTTGAAGGCGGTGCATAACCTCCAATGTCACGAAGGACGAAACTAACGAGGGATTGCGAAGACCTTCAACAGCATGGAACAAGATGCGGAATGCGAGATATGCAAATTACCGCTGTGGTACCCATATCTGTAAGTTCTGTTTTGTTTCTTGATTCGCAATTGGACCGAATACTCACGCAAAACAACAGTCTTCCGGATTGCGGCCACATATTCTGTGAGAAATGCGTTCATGACTGGTTGGAGGCCGTCATGAAAAAGCACCGTGAGCAAACGAACCCGGGATTTCTCTGGAGTCGACCGATTCTGGTACCCCTGGAAGTTGTAAGGGGGATCGCGTGGCCTTCTGTCGAATATCACGTCGCACTCACGTTATTCAACAAAATTCGTAAAGCCATGAAAGGCCCTGCCTTTTCCTGTCCTCTGTGTCGGAAAGAGGTCAGGAACAGGCCTGTTCAAGTATTCGCTATGAAGAGCATCACACAGAAACTTGCCTCGACTCATGGAGAAACAATGCCAGTTATCGAGATCCCAAAACTTGGAGGCCGCTATAGCCATTGGGACGAATTCTTTCCCTTTCATTATATCACGAATCGAGACGTCATGGTAAGTGTACTATGTACCGTATCCAGCAATGGACTGATTACATTTCAGTGAATTTACAATTTGAAATCGACAAAGACAAATGGCAAATAGCAAAAGCCTAGATATAAATCAATACATGATGTTGTAACATACAGAACACAGAGAATACATCTTACTGTCCGTTACACGACAACTGAGAGACTGGTGTCTCTTCTCCACAACTGACATAAACTGAGTGACGACATGGCCTTTGCCGCCCACACTTCAATCCTTTTTTTATTCCGTGCCGATTTAATGAGGGAAGTATGGGTTTTCAAATTAAGTAGACTCCTTGTTGTTGCGGCAACACTGGCTATCGAACGTAACGGTACCCGTCCACGTGACTCCAATTCGTGTACACGTTGCCCTTTTCCATTTCTCTGTTTTCCCTACTCTACCTGCTCGAAATGCTGCTGCATTTGTGGACTATCTGCTTCATCGCGGCTGTAAGTTTTATTCTCCTTCTCTTCTCCATCTTATCTGACTGTCGTTTGCTGATCTTTATCAGTTGTATTGCTTTTACATGCACAAGATATATCCTGACTTGTGCGCGATGGTACCTATTCATACCTACTCCCTGGTGCGTGTCGTTCGTCAAACATGATCTCTGCTCTAACACACGACATATAGGTGACCCATACACTACCCTCCATTGTCAGTCACAGATTTGCAGCCACGTCGTCAGTCTCAGTGGTGAGTCTTTTGCATGTATCGCGTGCGATACAATTCTATATACCCTGCAATCAAATAGGACCCACGAAGAATGAGTTATTCTTTCTATGGTGCCGTACCCTGCTCCTATGGTGTTGCGAGCTCTGTATTCGTGGCGGGGAGCTTTGCAGTGGGCTTCCCTGAGGGATTTAGTACTTTACCCCAATTATCATTGTGTGAGTACAAATACGTCTTCACATCTAGTTTCTTTATTCATGGTGTTGTAGCATATACGATGTTCTATCCTGGTGTCTATGGTTCAACCTGTCAATGTTCGTCGATCCATTCAAATTTCACCGACATGAGGGTACACTCGTGTTTCCTTCTGCCCGACTTCATTGTATGACCTGTCTGGGCCGGCTGTTCTTGTTGTAGGTCTCCTTGTATATAGTGGTATCCTCAAATCTAATGCTGTTTTTTTTTTTTTTCATAGCCGAACTGGTGCACCCTTACCAGGCAACCTTGAATGTTTGCTCATACACCGATCTGATGGGTATGAGTGGGACAGGAGTTTTGCACGCCGGAAATATGGGTGCAACTCTATGCTTAGGCTGCGCCTTTGCATCTATTCGTTTAACTGTACATGCCTTGTCATCGGATGTACATGTATCAATGCGGTTAATAGACTCCGTCGCTTGTCCATTTATTGTAGACTCTACTTTGTTACTGAGTGTTGGGCCTCTTGTATTGTCTGTGCTGTGTATGGTTGCTATATTTTGTTATATACTGATGTCGGGTACATATGTCACCAATTCTGGGGCTGATATCTCGGATCATGGTCAAAGCCATGTAGGTGGTGGTGGTCGATATCTTGAGTATGATCTAATAAAGGCTTGGTTACCATGTACAGAGGAATCTTCGGAAGTCATGCGTAACACCTATCGGTATACCTTTGTTGCACAGTATATGTGGGAAGAAGAGGGATCTATTTGTATGCAAGAGTCTCACATTAATACTCGAGTTCCTTTATCTGTGATTTGTGAATTTATACCTATTGCTGCCCTCAAAGCTCTAGCCAAAACTCATGACATTGTTGTGCCAAGTTTGTCCTATAAAACCAAAGCTGCCATGGTGGACTTATTCAAGTTGCACAATTGCACCAAGTGCACTGGTGCTATTACAGTGTTGAAGCAGCATCTACAGTATGGTCTACCGTCTAAACTGAAAGAAAAAATTACAGATGGTATGGGACCTCTTGGTGGCAGTACTGAATATGTGTTTCCCCCCCAGCCACTTACTGAGGCCCATGTCCAATCTATTGTCACTTCCTTTTGCCATGCCTCAAGTCCAGATGAATTTTCTGAAGCAGGCTGTGCGGTGTGTGCCCAGTTGACACCACTCAAAAATCTTAGCAATATCAGACATATGAAACACTTTTTAGAGATTTTAGAGAACCCTGAAGTAACTAGAAAAGAACGTTATCATGAGAGAGATCCTGTCACCCATATTGACGGTCCAGTCACTGCACCAACCACAGAAAAAATCTGTCTTTCATGCCATGCTGCAATAAGAAAAGGCAACATTCCATCAAAAGCATTGTGCAATGGGCTGTGGCTTGGTGAAGTTCCTGATGTTCTCAAGCAATTATCTTTTGTTGAGCGCTTGCTAATTGCTAGAGTACGGCATAACTGCTGTTTTGTAAAGGTCTCAATGGCATCCAGTGGCCATCCAGATATTGGTAGTCATAAAATGATTTCTAATGTCATTTCATTCGAATCTCCTGTTGCCAAAGTGTATGATGTGTTACCTCCTCCTAAAAGTGAGATTGATGAAGTCCTTGCTATAATGTTTACAGGCCCTCATAAGCCAACAGAAGAAGATTTAAAATGCACACCTTTACTGGTACGGCATCAAAATATTGTAAATGCATTAGGCTGGCTCTGTATCAACCATGTTGACTATCATCATGTACAAGTATCCACTGATAATCTGAATGAATATACAGATAATGCAACACCTGTTGAAATTGTATATCAGCATAGTCTGACCAATAAAGTTCCTGAAGGCACAAGTGTGTTTGATATCTCTGAAGCAGATGGCACAGAAGAAGGTACTTGTCCAATGGTAGTACATGGACTTATTGGTGAAAATCTCCCTAAGATAGACATTGAGACTCAGAAGAGTTTGGCAACTCAACATTTCAAAGGTAATAATGGAGTATTAGCAGTTGGACATGCAGAACAACCAGAGTCAATTTATAATAACACTTCACTATATCCATCTATGTTTCCATGGCTTTTCCCTTATGGATTAGGTGGTATTGGTACAACTGGACTTTCAGATATTGCACATAAGCGATGGTTAATGATGTACTATGATAAACGATTTCAAACAGACATTAATTTTCCTTTTGTTGCTTTCAGTCATGAACAAATCAAAGCAAGTACAACAGCAGGTTTTCTGCTTGTTAAAAAGAATAAATTCAAATCTATTGCTGAGAGAATTATGAATATAGATGAATGTGTTTTAGAAAATCTATCTGCCCGACTCAGTTCAGGACAACCTGTCAAGCCTCAGAATCAAGTGGAAAAAGATTGCTTTCAACTGTTCAATGATTTAGACCATGTTTCATACAAGGTGCAGGGTTCGCTGACATCAAAAAAATACATGCGCAATGAAGTGTACTCTTTAATGGCATCTGAAGGGGCTCCCTCTTGGTATATTACCTTTGCTCCTTCAGACAGCAAACATCCTATTGCATTATATTGGGCAGATCATGACATTGAATTTTCACCTCTATTACGCAATGACCGTGAACGACTTCTTCTGATCACAAGTAATCCAACTGCTGCAGCTCGGTTTTTTAATTTTATGGTTAAACTGTTCATTGAACATGTTCTTAAACCTGATCAAGAAGAACCTGGAGCATATGGAAATGTGTCATCTTATTATGGTACTGTTGAACAGCAAGGGCGCCTCACATTGCATCTTCACTTAGTCGCTTGGATACATAGCAGCTTGAGTCCACAAGAAGTCAGAGACCGCTTGATGAGTAAAGATTCAGATTTTCAACATAGGTTTATCAAATATCTTGAATCTGCCCATGCTGGAGATTATATGACTGGATCAAATATTGATGTAATAGAAATGAGACACCAAGATGCACTACATCCAGACTTTGAAGACCCTACTGAGACTCTGCCAATTCCCCCACCTTCTTCTTGCAGCTGTAAATTGGACACATGCATGCGGTGTAAAAAGAATGGATCGTGGTGGCTTTATTTTAAACGTACAGTCGACACCTTACTGAATATGGTGAATGTTCATAAGTGTCATTCAAATACATGGGCAGATGGCACATTAAAAAGGAATGCTGCAGCTAAAGGATGTAAAGATAATAAATGGGGAAAGTGTCGTGGGAGGTTTCCACGTCCTTTATTTGCAGAAAGTCATGTAGATACTTCTACTGGCCATATTAATTTAAAGAAAAGTGAATCTTGGATTAATACATTTACCTATGTGTTAACATATCTCTTGCGTTGCAATACTGATGTTACTTCATTACGTTCTGGCACTGCTATTAAAGCTGTTTTGATTTATGTTAGTGATTATATCACAAAACCGGCTTTAAAAACACATGTTTTCTTTGATGTGATTAAAGGTGTATTCCAGCGAAGTAAAAACCAACCAATGTCTGGCAAGAATGATATAGATAAAGCTAGAAAATTGATGACTCAAATGGTAAATGTTTTGGGTGCAAAGATGGAAATTGGGGCACCTATGATATGTTCATATCTTCTTGGTTTACCTGATCATTATACAAACCGCACATTTGTGACTTTTTACTGGAAATCATTTGTAGCTGAAGTCAAGAATGATTGGAGAACAGAAGGTGAATTGCCTGAAGATGTTAAAGTGCAGATAAAAAAAACTGGTGATGCTGTGGTTGGTGTCTCTCCTGTCAAAGATTATATTCACCGTCCTATTGAGTTAGAGCACATGTGTTTGTATGAATGGATATGTAGGTGTGAACGGATTCATAATCGTGCATCTCCAAAGGATGATACATTAAAGTCTCAGGATTGTGCAGACAATAATGAAATAGATCATACACTAGAGTGTCTTGAAGAACAAGGTGATGACTGCTCTAACACAGATAACATTGATGCATTGGATAACGTCTCTGATACTTCCTCTATGAAAGAATTTATTGAGGATGATGTGGATAAAGAAGATGAATATGTTCATGCTGAAGACAATGTTTCTCTTTTTCCTGCCTCTCAATCAACAGTGGTTGATGGACAACAGATATATGACAGTCTTCCTACATGTACCCAGGAATCAATGCAGTCTACATTGGTAGATCATGAGTCTGCCAGCAGTTTGAATGAGACCAAGTCCACTGCAAAAAAAACAGCTAGACATATCAAATACTCTTTTTTACAAACACATCCTTTGTATGACTCTCATCACATTTCTCTCAGACCAGAGCTCAAACGTCATATTCCAAATTTTGTTGGTGGCTTATTACCAAGACATAATGTTGGAGACCGAGACTATTACTGTATAACAATGCTTACTTTGTTTAAACCATGGTGTAGAGGGAAAAATCTTAAATCTGTAGAAGCTAACTGGGATACAACATTCAATGAGTTTCAGCTATTACCTTGGCAGGCTAAAATTATTGGTAACTTCAACTTGCGTTATGAATGCTTAGATGCCAAAGATGACTACAATGCTCAAATGAAAAAGGATGGTGTCCAAGAACCTCATATATTTGATACCAATTGGACTGCACTAGATTACAACAATGATGTTTACATCTCTACTGAGGATATTAACACAGGAATTTCAGAAGGTTCTGAACAGATGGCAGTAAAGGTTGGTGCTGCATATATGAAACGTGCTCAAAATATTGCAAAAATTAGTAAAACAATGGGAACTTCTGGGTGTTCATGGTCTATTCCTAATTATGAACTGGCAGATAAAACTCATATATATGATTCTGATAACATACAGAGCCGATCACCTGCAGAATGGAGGGAAGAGGTTATTGCACTGTGGCAAGCTGTTCTTGACACACAAAGTCAAAAACATAGTTCAGAGGTATATGTACCTGCAAAAAAATATGTTGATCAAGTAGAGATTGTTAGCCGCAATCATCTGACCAAATCAAGACATGTTGTTACAGATGCATGTATGTTAGATGATGTTACATGTCTATTTCATTTGAATACCGAACAAGATAGAGCATTTCGTATTGTTGCCCAACATTCATTATGTCCCACATCAGAACAGCTTATGATGTATATTGGAGGCATGGGTGGAACAGGTAAATCTCAGGTGTTGAAAGCACTTACTGTTTTTTTTGAAAGATGTCAAGAAAGCGGTAGGTTAATACATGTTGCCCCAACTGGAACAGCGGCCTCTATTATAAAAGGTTCAACTTATCACTTTACATTTGGAATCAATGAGTTCACTGGTGGTGAGTTGTCAAAGAAAAGCATGGGAGAAGTCAAAGCACATTTAAAAGGTGTTGAATATATATTTTTAGATGAAGTGTCTATGCTATCCTGTTCAGATTTGTTTAAGATAAGTAGCCGACTTGCAACATGTTTGAATCATCCAGATCAACCCTTTGGTGGCATGAATGTGATTTTTGCTGGTGACTTTGCTCAATTACCACCTGTCATGGGGGGTGAATATTCAGCCTTATATTCTCCTGCAAGTGGCCTATTTGCATCTAGTAAGAAGAGTCAGGATTCTGCTCTTGGAAAAGCAATATGGCATCAGGTGACTACAGTTGTTATTCTTCGTGAGAACATGCGTCAAATATCTCAGTCTGAAGATGATAAAAAGCTGAGAACTGCTTTATCAAATATGAGATATAAATCATGTACAGGTGATGACATTAGATTTCTAGCTAGTCGTGTGTGTAATTTGTCAAATGTTTCACCTGATATCAATAGTAAAGAATTTAGAGGTGCATCTATCATCACTGGTCTTAATGTACAGAAGGATGAAATCAATAAATTGGGATGTATTCGATTTGCACAAGAAACAAACCAAGAGTTAATACATTTTTTTTCCGATGATTCTATTTCAGAAAATGTTACATTGAAACAAGTTAAAAAAGGAAAATCTAGTAAAATCACCATACTTTCACCTCAAATACAGATTGAATTGTGGAACTCACCACCAAGTGGGAACAATAAACATGTACCAGCAAAGTTGTCTATATGTAAAGGGCTTCCTGTCATGATTCGTTTGAACACTGCTACAGAACTTGGCATTACCAAAGGACAAGAAGCTGTTGTATATTCATGGGTAGAAGGAACAGGCACAAGGGGACAAAAAGTATTACATACACTGTTTGTGAAAATATTGGCTCCTCCTGATCCCATTCATCTACCTGGACTTCCTGAAAATGTAGTCCCTCTTACAAGAACATCTGTCCCTATTACTTGCACTCTAAAAGATGACTCAAAAATAAATATTACACGATTGCAAGTGGAGGTGATTCCCAATTTTGCAATGACAGATTATTGTTCTCAAGGCAAGACAAGGCCATGGAATCCTGTAGATCTAAACAATTGTAGATCACATCAATCATATTATACTGCTTTGTCAAGAAGTGCATCGGCAAAAGGAACTTTGATTTTGCCAGATTACACTGACCGTAATTTGAAGGCTTTTGATACCAGTAAAATTCAAGGCATGTGTTCAGGTCACTTAAGACAAGAATTCAGAGAATTAGAAGTATTGGATTATATAACATGTCTACAATATAACAGTCAGTTACCAGACAGTATTTGTGGTGACCGTCGATATACTTTAATTGACTCTTTTCAGTCTGTGTTTGGCAAGAACTTTGTTCCTGAAACAGTAGATAGGAATATCCGATGGTCAAAGTCTGATCCTTTACATGTTAAAGATCAGACTGTCATAGAATGGAACTTGTCTGGATATGAACATAAGCCACTTCCTAAGATAGTCAAATCTACTGAGGTTCAGTTCAACAGTACACAGCCTGGATCAAAACAAAAAGTACCTATGTTACCAAGCAGTATTGAACTTAGAGGTATCCGTCAGTTTACACCTATGAAGAAAGCTAGCTACAAAAAGAAAGGGTAGACCATCTGATCCTATTGAGGTTCCATCCACCAGCAATTCAGACATACAGAAACCTATCAAGTTGCAAGATATACCTCCTTATAATAATACAGAATTACCAGTAATAACAGAAAATCTTGTACCTAAGGGTTGTAAATGGTATAATAATAGCTGTGCATATGATGCTGTATTGTTTGTATTATTTAATATATGGAGTTCAAATCCAGATGTGTATTCTGTTCTGTTCACGCAAATGAATACAGAATGGCTGGGTTTACTTGTAGGTTCATTTAAAAAGCATGCAGCAAATGAATACACTTTAGAAGAGGTAAGAGATTTTTTTCGTCGTAAATTGTGTAACATGTATTCAAATGTATTTGTATTTGGGCAGAACACAAGCGTGGAAGCAATTGTAAGCAAACTATTTGTAAGCTCAACCGTATTCAACAAATTAATAGTAGAATGTTCTAATCTGCACAATATTAGTGTAATTGAATCATTCAATTGTTCTATCATACCTTCTCGCAATGGCAACACATCAAAGCAGCAAACTATTCAAGAGTACCTGGATGTCAGCTCAAACAAGACACTAAAACAGAGATGTACATATTGTTATGCACCTGTTTACAAAAAAGACTTATTTGAATCTGCCCCACCATTGCTAGCAGTGTTAGTATCATCCAGTAATACACCTGCAGACCCCCATATTGAACTTCAGATACACAGTAAAAAATTGAGATATAATTTACAAGGCATAGTATATTTTGGACACACTCATTTCACTGCACGGTATATAGATAACAAACATAATGCATGGTTTCATGATGGATTGACCCTGGAACGTAACACAAAGTATGAAGGCAATATCCATGAAATTGATTTAGCTGATGGACCTAATAATCAAATACCTGAGTTGTACATATACACTATTCAAGTGTAAACATAGTTATACAGACATACACCTACAACATAATATATATAATACCATAACATATGATTAAATTCCAATATCATGTATATACTGCAACATAGATGTGATAAAAATTAAGACCATAGGACTCGGATAATGCCACACAAATGTGATGGCCCTCAACAACTAGTTCTTCGAGTCTTGGTCTAATGATTTTGTCGGGAACTTTGCAACATTAGCTACCACTGCGATCTACTTAAAATCTCAGAAGTGCAACTTACCACGAGGGAGGTACTGGTTCGGCATGAAGAGAAATTGAAATTGGATGGGCCGGAACAGAATGGAAACAGACGTTGCTCCGCGTGGTGATTGCTAATCTTTCTGGACGCCGGGGTTGGTATGTAACACATGCTACGTCCATTCCGTATTACGTTGCCGATTGGACTTCGCTGTCTTCTAAGTGTACGTTAAATCGTACAGGATGTTCTAGTGGGGACAACCGGCCCCATTTTTTTCGTACTAAACAAATGACAGATTCATAACACTCATGACACATACATTCTTGACAAATTCAAGGAAGATTGCATTCTGGGATGGTTGCAGCTGTCGCAGCACTTGTCACCCTTTTGGGTTTACGTCGGAGTTTGATACTACGCTGGTGTCGGTTCATCTTACTGCAAGCGACATTGTTCAAATCTTCCAACTTTCACAAACGGATTGTTTTGTTGCTGGCCTCGGTCTGCACAAAGTCGGGCTGTGCTTACAAAAACTTGAAGACTCCCAACAATGTCAAGCTTTTGAGATAACCATCACACATACCCCTTTTCAAACGGATGAAAACCTCTTAGGAGAAGCTCATTCTTATTTGCGCAGCTAACTTGTTCACAAAGCTTGAAAAAGATGAAAAACAGAAAAAACAGGCTACTCATCGAGCTCGATGAATCACGTTAAAACTTCAACATTGTAATTATGCATCAGCCTTTTTACAAACAGCAAACAGTGTGTCCGTTATTCGGTCCGGTCACCATATTCCCTCGTCGATGTCACATTCAGCAATACATGCAGTGCCTTGGGAATTAAATTCTGCTTCACCGTACGGCAGAACAAGAAGTGATTCCTTTCCATTTGAAGGGGAACGGCTAGGCTTCTCCATCAAGATGGCAACCGAGCAAGGCTATTTTTAGGATTGAATGTTTACCACATTGTCGAAGCTTCCGAAAGACCGTGGGAAGTTAATTTCAAGCGATTTCAGACTCCGGTTATCTTTGTTTCTGCCCATTTCCCACCGTCTTTTACCAGTGCTTTGAGAACCGGAACCTTCGTACAGTGTGAACGATGTCGATTGGAAGTTTTAAATCTTTGAGTGTGTGACATAGCCTTTGCTCTTCATACTGGTATGCGATTTTCAATACTTTCTCCAGGACCAAGAAAGTTAGTTCGGTATTGTGATGATACCAAAGACGAATATTTCGCATCAGAAGATCATGAATTCCTGCGTCTTCAATCTTCCGATCTGAATCAACAAGAGACAAGATATATCTCTCACAGGCTTGAAGCAAAGTTCGTCGTAATGGAGCTAGACCTGACATAGACTTATTCTCATTTTTTTCTTCTTAGGCATACATTCAGTTCCACATTGAATGGAAGAAATCGTAAAACCCGCTATTGTGACGATACCGCGGATGAATACAACAGAAAACACGTTGGTAAATCTGAACCTAAGACTGAATCCGATGTCGTTCCGGAGGTTGAACATGTCAAAACTGGCAGATCCGGAAACGAAGCAGATGCCCGCGGTGAGTGGCCTCATCACTTGAAATTGATCCTGTCCTAAAATATGTGCAGCCGTCCGTTCATTTTCCTACGCACCTGCTTCCAAAATTATTCACTCCCAGATTGACAGGTTTCCTGAAACAAGTAATGTGGTTATCGGTGCTGCGTCCAAACTCAGGTAAGATCACTGTCCAAGCTACATAGGCATGTATTCCTGATGTTTTTCTTTCAATAATAGAGACAACAGCTTCAAAAGCTTCACCACCGCCTGAAATTGTGTCCCCCGATGGGTCGGAGCTCTTATCCGATTTTATTTGATGAGATATTCATGAAGTTTTTGTTTCACCAATAGGGACGACACTTCCATAGCTTCGCCGACAGCTGAACTTTTGTCCTTCAATGTGTTCGAGTTCTCTTCCGAATGTATTTGATATAAATTGACATAAATCTAAGAATACTCGTTTACCCTTGGTTGACGAAAGGTGGCACCGACATCAGCAACGACGACTTAGATCGGTTACGTGGCAAACACTTTTTGAATGATAGTTTGATATCAGTCGGACTAATGTGCGTTTTTGTTGCTTGCGCAACGTCTCAGTTATGACTCTAACTATGTAGGCTTGTGCGCGAACGGCTTGCAAGGAAGAATGAAGGGTTCATGAATAATGTTTACTTTTTCAGTTCTTTTTGGTTCCCAAAGTTACAAAAGTAAGGCTTTCGAATACACGTTACAAGAGTCTCAAATACATGTTTCAAAAGGGACTATACCGACGTTCGATGTTGGACCTCGAAGATCGACATTTTCGCACACAAGTATCTGATTGTGCCGATTCACAAGGAGTATTCTCTTTCTTAAAATGAAGCGAAATGCAATATTGACCAATGTCAAAGTTTACACTGGTATCTTGCTATCATTTCAAATCCTCACAGTACGATATTACCTGAGGAAACTTCAGTTGAAGACTCTCCGAGGTACGCAGCCTTGCGCCCTGTCGAGTTGTTCTAATCCATTGTGTTTAAGGACCTTCATTTTTATCTTGGATTCGCTCGGTCATGCTCACTGGGACGATATCAAGTCCTTGTCATTATTTCTGGCAAGTGAAGCCCTTCACAAGAAGGGTATTCGAGTCTTGAAGAAACACATACCCATCGGACTTCACGCAAATGTAAGCCTTAAAATCTAAAACTAATAGTCGCTCATCAGATTTAGGTCCCAAGACAACAAAATCTTTACAATTGCGGCATTTTCATGCTACACTTTGCTGAAAGATTCTTGTCGAATCCACACATCTACACTGCAGAATATGGTATATACTTTGCTTCTTCAATATTTACCAGTCATACTGATGAAAGGTTTAGTGTGCCGCAAGACAGCCCAAAGAAGTTACGCAACAAAAAATTTGGCGCATGGAAAAAATTGAGACGCTCCGGGACAATCTCGCTCAGGACATTACGGAACTTTCGAAAACTTGGCTGACTTGGATGTCAATGCATAAAAATGATACGGACAAAGGCAACAAAGGTTCAGAAAGTGACGTCGAGGTTGTTGATAATCCTCCACGAGGTCAGAAACGTAAGAGAATGATTGTAGAAATTTCGGACGATTGGGATGATTCAGATATTCAGGGAGATGAGTAAGGTACCTATATACGCACTTCTCTTTATGTTTGTAAAAAAAGAAAAGGAAAGAAGAATTGTCAGAAACAAACCTTGTGGTTCTTAACATAAATACTCTCCGGATGTCTATCCCCGCTGAAATTCTGTAACAAATTTACTTGTCTTGAAATGTTGTTCGGAACTTGTTTTCACGTCTTTAGAAAATGTTACAAATACCAGTGTATGCTCAAGTCTGTCGCAGGATTTTTAACAAAGGTAAGCAAAATCATCACATTCGTCGAAAGTCACCGAAAAATGAAGAGAATTGCTTTATGGCACCGTGTAAAAATCTAATCATCCCGGTTCTCTTCCTGCAGTTCTGCAATAGGCCCTCTTCGACCCTTTGCAGTTCTCCAAATTACTACCTCAGGATGCATCTGATATAGGATAATCTGTCAAGTCCACAAGGGGTTTCCATTGTATAAGATAACGTTTGTCCCACTGATCTGCAGTGAACTTGGGGTTTTTGAAACAGGTGGGCCTGTGTGAGTATGAGTTTATGTAAACATTGGGAAAGAGAAGGGAGCAACAGTTGAACGAGTCAGTCCGTGACAAGACCGTATATCAAGACTTGAAGGAAACCCAAACCTTTCATAGGCATGATACTCGTTCCTGACATCTGGCTAAATCCTCGATTGTGCTAACACAACCTATCATTCTTGACATACCTGAATTTTCGTGCTATGGGAACGTGTAGTGGTACTGAAAGGATTTCCTTGCGCAGTTTCCATCTGGACAGAAAAAGAATTCTCCGCAAGAAAAGTTGTTTTCCAAAGGACAGAAATGCGTCCAACAAAATATTTTCATCTCTGTAAACAATGTCCGACATGTTTCTGTTGGGTCGAAATCATTGGGGGCCTGGGTTGTATTAATCTCGATGGTAATCACTGACAAAACATCCCATCGAGCTCGATGGCTGTGCTGACAAAGCATTCGATCGAGCTCGATGGCAAAGTGCTGACAAATCATTCTATCGAGCTCGATGAGAGCACTTCATCGAGGTCGATGACACAGCGACACGTTGGTCATAAAGCTTGGTTACTCCTTCAACCAGCTCTTGAGGAAAAGCGAAGTAGCAAGGCTCATAAATCTTGCGATCCCACTATTCTACCAAAAAAATGTTCTGTTAGAAACATTGGGGTTTGCTGTGCCTCCTGGTTTTTCGATATTTTCTGCCTGGGTGAGGAACTGGCTAACAATCTCCGCCAACGTTGCCAATGATTTGCTTCTCAGTCATTTTCGAAGTACAGTGTGAAATTTTCATGAAAAGTGACAGGAAACGCGTGTATAAGCTACTCCTACTTGGATTTACGCCCGATCATTCAGAAACACATTTCCACAAGGCCCACGTACAGGTCCCAAATTAGCCTTGCCGCAGCATCTGGGATGCCGTTCAAGATCATTCCTTCCACAAAGTCCTCCCGGTCTTCTGCTTGTTCGAGGTTAAGGTAACACCAGGCTTTCAGAGTACTGATAAACCTCTAAATAGCGACGGAGCAACCTCGGCAGTCTCAATGGTGTATTCATTGCGGATGGCAAACGACTTATAGTCTGCTTTTCACAATGACACTTTTCTTTCCTTTCAGAAGGGCCTAAATACAAAAGCTAAATCGTGTCATGGAATACATTTGTGGGAGGGGCTCACCAGGTGTTACAAAGACATCGTTGCTGATAGAGATAGTGGAGATATTGCTGAAGTCTATGTTTTAACCAGATCTTTTAATAGCTCTTTAAAATACAGTTATAAATGGCGCACTTTTTTTACCCTTGCTCGGTGAAGGTGTTCCCGACCTTTCTTTTCCTTTTCCTTTTTTTACTCCCTTTCGAACTGGGGCCGTTGGAGATGGAACCATGGGTGTCGCAAGTGTTGGCCTGGCGAGTGGGAGTCAAATTATTGGGCAAACGAGCGACAAGCTCGTCCTGTACGTTTGACCTAGATATCTGACAAAGGAAGGCATTCTCGAACGAATCAAATCCATACTGCAGCCCGGTATTCCATTGGTGATTCGTTGAGCTGCGTAAGAGCAAGTTCCCTAAAAAGAAATATACTTCAGTCCCATTCAAAGTCAGACCGTTGTGAACATACTCTTCGTAGAACACTCCCGATCGTTTCCCGAGAATAACCGACCAAAAAACTCTTCCAGGACTATCAAAAGCAGCTGTTATCTCAGGCCACACCTCCCAATCGTGCAAGGAGAGGCGAAAAGCCGATGGGTCCTCGGTCGCATGTTCTGCAATGAATGGGTTCACGAAATCATTCAGAGTCATTGCCTGGCGTTCGTTGGCACAGTAGACGGCAACAGGCCATTTTGGGCCATGGACGCCATTAACAATCCAAACTCTTCCAAGGTTGTCAGTGAAAGGGTGAAAATGTAACAAGATGTGGAACTGACGTTTGGTCTCTGTAGACACCTGGAGTAGCGCCTGAAAGCCCGGTCGGCCCGAGAACCGTGCAGAAAGGGATGGTAAAGACCATTGTCAATGATGGGAGACAAATGATTCGAGTAAGCTTGTTCATGTGCTACAGCAGAGGATAACCTTCCAACAATAGTTTCGGCCTTTGAGTTTTCCACAGAACAGAGACGTAATGGGCCCGTATGTTGGCCGAAAAATGAAATTTAAATCTACTTTCCTGTCCTGCTGGTGGACATTGATAGGCAAATCCCTGCTGTAACCCCCCCTCCCCCGGTGTTCGGAATGAAATGGAAGCTGAAATATAGCGCCACTGAGTGTTCACATACGCCGATCAATTTTGTGTTGGCAACATTTTCGTTTCTTCTTCGAATGCAATCATTGTCAACGATGAGAATGCTGCCTTGGCTGTCACAGGAAATTTGGGGCGTAGAAGAATACCTCGCTCGCCTGTCTTTCCGCCATCGAGCTCGATGACCCTGCGATAGAATAATTCATTCTGCCCAGTTTCTAACTGCAATGCAATGTTGGTTTCTACACGACACTTCCCCCTGTAGATTTTCAATGGCCGAGGCTTTTTTCTTGCTTGTTCTGTCTGTTTGGAGCCTTTTTTGCAACTCAAGAAGAGTCTCTTTCATCCTTTGTCACGTTGAGACGCGTCCGGATTTTTCCAGTGTTCCGACAAGAACTTTACATGACTGTCAAACCTTCTGGGGCAAGTAAATGATTTCGACAAGGAAATAAATTCAAATTAAAAGGCCTAGTTGTCCAGTGGTCAACAAACGTAGCAACGTTGACATGCAACAGAGAACATGAAATGGAATACATGTTGCACAGAGTGTGGTTGCTGGGGTTGTCCAGACCATTCTTTGTGTAACATGCATCCCATTCACCTACGAAAAATTGAGTTTTGACATTCAGGCTGGATACGAATCCTGCAGCTTTGACGTTCGTGGATTTCTAAATTTATTACTCAACGGGTTGTGGAATAGAGCCTGAAAAGTGTCAAGAAGAGCTTCATGCCAAGTTTTCGCCTCAGCTCGGAACAGGACTACTTGCTTTTCTGTCTCTTTCTCAAAAAAACTTCCCGCATTGTTTCGTTCTTGTAGAATCATTTGTGATGCCTTCCTCCATGGGAAGTACACATATCGATGGAGGTGCTGGTCCTTTTGCCGCCCTATCTCTGTTCAATGAGCTAACCATGCGAGGAAAGATCTCGATGGAGACATCACGTTTGCTGATACCCAGGGTTCTCATACTTGCCAATACCGAAAGTGCCCTAGGCACTCCACGACTGGTGCCGCATATGAGTTTCACCCAAACGAAGCAAAATATCAAATGGTGTGCTGTGTCGGAGGGGATGCAAAAGCTACGATACGTAGATTTGGGAATACCACAGTCACACTAACGGTTTGCGAAGACTGTTACAACACGGGATTAAAGAAAAGTCAGTTTTATGAGTTTTCATCCATCCTAAAAATTGACGATACTTTAAGTGGCTTTGACGCAACAGCGCACACAGGGTATACGACCATAAATCTGTGCTTGTGAATGGAATCTGATTGCTTTGTAGAACTGAAACAGGGACAATCGAAGGCACTCGACCCATTCAAACGGAGGATCTTCTGGTACCGTGTTTCATCATTCTCCTTGACCGCTTTCATGATATCGGGCATATAGTTCATTCAATGTCTCATCATCCGAGTGAGAAAGACATGGCTGCCTTGGCAGAGGTACTGTTGGAAAAGTTGGAGCAGAAACAAACAAAACCAAATGTGGAATGCATAGACAAAGAAATTAAAATGGCTAAACGCAAAGGTAAGGATATCTCACTTGGTTTTGCTCTTTTTTTACGGCTCTTTTTAACGCAGATGTACATCAAGACGACCTGCATGCCTGTTGCGATATCCCGCTACGAAAACGATAGGACAAGTCTGGCAAGAGGGTACTCTGGTGCCCATTCAAGGTACAATGCGAATGATGGAAAGTATCGAATGTTAGCAGTCGAGGGACAGTCAGATATGGCGAGGGTTTTGGTTCAAGTAAAGAGAAATGGTGGTAAGAAGGGTATACCATTCCTGGTACGTTTGCACTCCTCTTTTAAAATGTAACCTAACATCAAAATGTTCGAAGCACATACAAAGAGGAATCGAATTCGATCCTACCGCTTCTCGACAAGTGGTCTACAACATTGTATTCGCAACGATGCTGGAAGTCTTAAGCATGGACACACAAGTCCAGGGCTTCAAGTTCCATGAAAATGACTTCCAACTTTTTGATAGCGGATGGATGGAGATCCTGAGCGGTGACGTCAACAGGCCAACCCATGTACTCAAAAAAGGAATGACTGCACACAGGCACCAAGAAGGGAGCACCGGGGGGCTGGAAATATGTTCAAAAATGGACAGAAACTTGGTTCTTTGTGCTAACGCATAAGGCTTACCAGTCTTTCGAGGTGTGGGAAGCAGGAGAGGAATCACCAATGGTACACGTGGCATATTGTTTTTGTTGATTTCATATTCTTACAACTATAAAGTCTTCGCCGGTGCCAAGGCCAAAGCCAAAGGGCAAGCAAAGGGAGAAGTTTATATCTGTATGTCTTTTTTTTAATCTATAACATTCTTTCGTGCTCACTGACTGCCTGTAGTCCGATGATGATCAATCTGAAGCACCTAATTCTCCTTGTGCGCCCGGTGAAAGCTTGTTTAAAAATCGATTACAGGCCAGCAGACACCTTGTGTGTATTTCACTGAAGTCTTTGTGATTTAGTCATTAACGATGAGAAATATGTCCCAGACAAATACTCCCGACGGATTTGAAGATATGGGACTGTAGTATGATAAGGTCCAACGAAGAATTCTCTGTCGACAAAGGTGGTTCCGTACCTGCCTCTCAGACCATGCAGCCTTTTCAGTTAGCGACAACCATCCAGACGACTAGAAGCACACTGGCTTCCGCTGGTCCAGTACCCTTAACAGTAATGTTGTTGAACATTTTCTCGAGGAAGTCCTAACAAATGTATATAGATTGGTATGGAAAGCACTCCTAGTAGACCCAGGTTCGAAACGGGCGGTAAGTTTAAAGTCAATATAAACAATTATTACCTTGCTTAGAAAATATAATGCAGCACCGCTCCACTACACAGGTCGAGCAATCCGCAAAACGTCTCCGCCCCCAGATAACTGTAAACTGCGAAGAATGGTTTAAAGACATGTCGAACCTTCTGGAAAAAGCTGGCCAATGCAAAGAGGTACCAAGCGGACGTGGTAAATTTTTATCTTCAAAAAGTGTTATTGTTTCTCTGATATTTCCAAGGATTAGCTGAACACCCTGTTGCGATTTGCAGAATCCCACGTTGGCGAAAACGACATTTTCCAGCGACCCACTTTTGCTTTCGACACCGAGTTCAGAGGCCATGTGTATGTTGACTGGGGTGAACAGGCATATCATTGTCTGGGATCTGGAAGCTTTAAAACCGCTCATTCTGGACTCCTTGACGTAGGAATGAAACTGGTCGATGAGGACCTTCCTTCTGCCCTGGTTGGAAGAGTTTGTATCAAAAGACCGTACCAGAATGCTGGTAGGAGTGAAGTTCCACGGAGAAAGACCGAGGACTGCGAGCGTCGTGATATTTTACGCGAAGCGAATACCATTCTATGGGCTACCACTATTCACGACATGAGTATGAACATGGTCACTATGACGGCACCATCTTGCGGACATCCACCTGGTCCAATTCCGGACTTGGCATTCGTTGAGGCTGCTGTTGTACTAAATATGAAGCCAGAATCGGTAAGACCCGCTAGCTTTCAGGGTTTTACAGCCTTGGTGGAGAGGAAACTCTCCGAGCAATTTAAAAAATACATCGGTAACGCATCTCCTGAGCCAATCCCAGGATTGGATGCGGAGGCGCATGCAAAGGCGGTATTTCTGTGTTTCTTGCAACATGTTCAATTCCATTTCTCTCTGGGGAAGGTTTTTGTTTCTGATTACCAAGGTATGAATCTCCATAACGTAGTAAACTTGCGCTTCATACTTCCTAATTTAGGAGCTGGTCCCTGGTTGACCGATCCCCAAGTCATGGCCAAATCTGAGTATGTCGTCTTTCATTTCGAAAAATATTGGATCTGATTTTACTTTAGAACCAATGGAAAAACGCTCTTTAGCAATGGAAACTTCGACGGATCATTGGAGGAATTTCGGGAAAAGCATCAGTGTCTCGACTGGTGTCAGTGGTTTGGCCTAGAAAGATTGAGCGATTCAGATTCAGATTAAAAAGAATGAACGGTCTCGGTTCTTCTTGCGTAATTGGGTAGCATAAACATTTCTGTTGATCTTCCACAAGATTTGATTTCTTTCGTTGCCCAGTAGGGAAGACCTGGATGTTGAAGTTTAAGTGTTTGTATGTATAAATGGGAAGTCGAAGGGTCCTGACTTGAGCACGGTAAGGGGTGAAAGTACAGAGGCGGGCAGGCCAGGTGTTTAAAATCCAAGAAAGACAGAAAAAAGAAGAAAAGGAGGGTTTGGGGGTAGGAGAAAACATCTCTTTGCCGTAAGCAACAAAGGATGCCAAATTTGTGTGAGAGGGTATGATAATTCTTATATATTCTCAATCATGGAGCTTGTCGTAGAATGGTCATCGAGCTCGAGGACACTGCATTCTTAATGGCTAACAAAGCAGCTCATCTAGCTCGATGGCACAGCCACACAAACCACAGGAATGAAGTGTCATCGAATTCACCCTTTTTTGCTCCATCAGTAAACTTTGTTCATGACCTCCAGATGTCACCCCTGTTCGTGCCATCCCCTGATGCACCTCCTCCTTCTGGTGGGGACTGAACAATCTTGTGACAAGTGTAAGACATTTCTCTTGGGTATTTTTCTTGTGAGACTCTTTCCTCTGATTGTTTCGCACCCAGGCAGTAGTCATGTGGGGGCTTCACCATAGGCGCAGAACATAGGTATCAATCAGCAATGTACCAGTTTTCCCGATTTAGACACAAATAAGTTTGGATGTAATTGCAGTCACCGGTACGTTTTCAATGCAGAGGGCAGCTGTCTGTCGATGAGGCTTTCTCCCTCCATCCTGTCTTCGTTCGCTTCATTGTGTATGGTGATGGTGCAATGGCTACATCGGCTGATTCCCAGATGGGAGGTTCGATTCCCCCAGTACACTATATCACAGATACCGATATTCAAATCAGTATCGGTGATTTTTCTTACAGCAGTAATCTGCGTTTGACATGTGCAATGTGCATTTTATTTGAAAGTCCATTGTTGCTGCAGACTAAGGGTTACTCAATTAATTAAATATGGTCACTCAAGGACGAACTTTCATTTTCTTGGACCCCAACTTGGACAACCCTACTTTATAAATTTTGTCCCATAAAGGTTGCCAAAAAAAATTTGTCAAAAATTTTTTTTTTTGCCAACCTTTATGGGACAAAAAGGACTCTCTCTCCCAGGATAGCTCCAAACTTGTTGGTCCCGGGGACTTTGTTTGGCCCCGGGGGACTTTGTTTGGTCCGTGGGACTTTGTTTGGGCTGTGGGACTTTGTTTGGGCCCCGGGGACTTTGCGGCCCCTATGTTCCCACTGTTCTCACACTATTAATGTTTTCCCCAGGCAAGCCACCTGGTTTCAAAGAGCTACCGTATCCGACATTTTCAGCCACCGAAATATGTTCCCATGGTCAATTATTTTCCCGCGCCTGCCGTTTGTGTTACACAAGTGCTGAAAGGTACTTCCCAGTAGTTCTGCTCGATGAAGAGCACACATGTGCATGTGGTAGTGGTGACTCATGTTGTTTCACTCACGGATAAATAGCAAATGATGTGTTTATCGACCTGCCAGTGCTTCGGTTTCCTTTTGAAGCAGAGGTGTCCGTGCATATTTTATTTTATTTATATTCAATCTCAATTCAAATTTGATATCCTTAATCATATCAGTGACTGTCCAGGTGCTGTTTTTCCCAAACATATTTCTCAAGTAGAAGTCATCCATCTCGATTGAGTTCCCAAGTTTGTACTTACAGGATGGTCCCATCGAGCTCAATGACGGTGGTTTGTCAGCATTGATGTGGCTGATCCATCGAGCTTGATGTTGTTGTAATGTTGAGTAGCATGTCGATCGTGACAAGGATAGGATGAGATTGCTCAGTAAAGATTTTCGAGGTTCTTGTTTCTAAGTTCACTGATAGGCGCACAACGGAACTGGGATTGGTTATATCATTGTCAAGGATATTTAACCACTCGGTACTGAACTATATGGGGTCTTGTATTGGTAATTTAAGATAAGGAATGGAATAACGGTAGTCCCATAGACAGTAGTAAAGGTATGATAGTAAGGAAACAAATGTAGAAGGATTAACAACACATAAGGAAGGTGGTCTAGATAAGTGACAAATATGGTTCTGCGTTCTAGAAAGTACAAGAGATAGATGATATGGAACGGACCATTACACATTGTCGAAGTTCAGGCAGCTCTTCTTCCACACACTCATGCATTATCGGTATTTACCGGCTCCTCATGGAACAAGATGTGTGGTTAGTCACGCTAACTTTTGACACTATGAGGGTACCATATGCAAAGGGGTAAGCAACTTTTGACACAGCGTCCTCATTTGCGGTCACAAGGATTTATTTTTATGGCTTGAATATCACGATTGTTGAAAAAAAAAATATTATCACATTTAGATCTATGTACATAAAAATACATAGTAAATTGGTTCCTTTTCAAATAAACTAGAATGAATTTTTACTTGCCTTATATGTAGCACAGAATGTCTCTGGGGTCATACTACTTTATATGGTAATAACAAATATGTGCAAATACCAGGTATCGATATAACCGGAGCAGGTCAGTCTTGTATTCGGTACTCTCGAGTTGCTTGGATTTAATGAGATCATTTGGAATAACGGGTAATTCGGTTGTCATCGCGTAACCACAGCAGCAGGCCAAAATGGCACTAATAGTACTCAAGCATAGTAATGGTTTCCACTGGTATTAGACGTTGGTGGGAGCGCTTTCTGTGGACCATAGCAGTAGAATCTTTATTTGGGGGTGCCCATTTTGCAGCTTGGTTATTCTGCCAGTCAGAGTTTCCGACAGACATTGAAAAAAGTACCTATGTTTAGGATGATCACTCAATGTCTTGAGTGCACTCCTTTGGTTCATTTTCCATGCACTTATTAGGCGGTACCTCTGGCAGTATGCTTCCTCGTTAGTGGTCGGATACATTCTATCGCGGATTATAGTCATTGTCCTGACTCCTTGCTTTCACGCAATTGTGTCCTCTACCACCATCAGCATTCTATACTGTACCATGGACAAATTACATACCTCATATATAGTTTCGTTATGGTTTGTTTTTTCCCTACAGGACCGAGAAGAAGAGTTGGTTGATAGACATTTACCGCATCTAATTCTCCCAACATTTGATGTGACATCGCTGAATCCGGGGAAAACATGTAAGGTCTTACATCCGAATATCATTGGCATAATGTGCAGTGATACGTACAATATGAAATAGCATTATAGCCTACCTTGTATTACAATATATGTGCAGGTCAATTTGATAATCCATATAATCCGAGCGTGCCCGTGATGCGACCTTGTAATTCATGTCACCGTGATATCAAACCCTAATTGAACACAAGCCTCATCAAAAGTATATGATCCCTGTCGCCGTGATACCAAATCATAACTGAACCCGAGCCTTGCCAAGATATGTAATACTCCGCGATCATGATAGGCATGCACTGTATTCAGACAGGCTAATCAAAAATTATCATTTAGTTCAATAGTCACTTATCATTCTAGTTGATTATCACAGCTAATTCAAAGATGGCAATGAAGATAACATATATTGCAAAATGTAATACTACTACGGCTATGGTACTCGTACACGGCGTGCCTGTCGCTGCGCTAAAAGTAATTTCCTCGAATTTGTGACCGTCGTTTTTGCCTCAGGTCCCTTAACAGAGTTGGGAAAAACACGCCTAACAGAGAGAATCATTCATCAGACTCAAAGTATTATGGAAGAAGTGAATCACTGTACTTTGTCCACCATTCAAGGAGCTTGTTGGCAGCAACCTTGGACTCAGCATCGGCAGGACCTTCGAAATAATCAACCACAAAGTTCCATAAACCCTCATAGCTGAAGCCACAGTAGTCTTCCTGCCACACTGACGCATCCGTGAGATTGAAATGGAGCTTTCATTGACCATTAGCATATAGGCACGCATGAGAAAAGGGAACATACCAAGACAGCCGCATAAGCAATCGTTCGAGGGGTCACTTGGCCATCAAGGCGACAGAGAGAAGCAACGTTATCCTTTGTTGAGCGCTTGTTCGACCCTTTAGACTTCTTCGCAGGTGGCTCATTCTCCTGATCATCAATAGATCCGGCTGATGATGGAGATGTAAATATAGCAGCCCAGGTCTAGATGTCCGAGTAGTTAGGATCTGTAGTTCACGCATAGCATAGTAAACATACCTTTAAGAGGAGTGCAGAGCGTAGAAAACCCTTGTCAAGATCATCAGGATCACCCTTTTCATTGGCATAGAAGCAACGACAGAAATAATTGCTTGCAAGAGCGACGTTCGGATCTGTTCCTGTCCGAATAGTTGTACTGAACGCTGATAAACAATACTATCAGCATCATATTAAGTAGCGCAAGATGAGTTACCTTTCATTGTCCCAATCAAACAGCACGGAACAGAGAAGCCTTCCAGCAATGTCATTCTGAATACCACTGGCCGATACGATCCTGAGCGCTGAATGGTATACTAGGCTTGAAGCGAGAGGTGTTGAGCTGAGAGGCGATCTCTATTTTGATACGAGACACTGTCCGATGTTCTTCCATCATTGGCACGAACTTGGAGCTACAAAATGTATGTCAGAGCAGAATTTCATGAAGATGACTACATACCCCTGCCAGATATGCCTCGAGTTCCTCTGGTTCTACCTCAGGATCGAACATCTTCCTTTTCAACTCCGGGACAAGCTGTATCATTATGAGAAAGCCAGCATATAAACGATCTTGACTGCGAGGTATTAGACTATAGCTCTATATTGTGATAAAAACTTACTCGGCCTTTACATCCTCATCTTCAGTCGAACTAGCATCACCTTCTTCCTCAGCTGCAGCTGCACAGTCGATCTGCCTCTGTGATGAGACGAGTTAATGGCCCAAACATAGCAACAGCTTTGTGCAGGGCACGGCCTACAGTGAAGTCGGATCTATAGCAGACGTTTGAACTGGTTGAATAGAAACCACAGACAGCGTACCTAGCCCGTTTCTTACTCCCCAGAGCCTCTGCTAATGCGCTCTTGGTTACTTCGAGCTCTCGGCGTGTGCGTACATACTCAGCCACCTCAGAGCTTGCCTCAGATGCAGGTAAGGAACTGGCAGATGGGGTAGAGGAGCGAGTGATGCTTGAGGACATTGGAGGTGGGAGAATGAAGCCCTGGACGTCCGAATTTCCTTCATTTATACGTGCCATGCCGTGGAAACAATCAACAAAGTCATGGATTGCACATGATATGGAATTGTTGCAGGATTAGGATACAGAGAGGGGCAAGTGGAGGTGTTTCGAGCTTGTCTAGAATTAGATTAGGGGGATAAATATCATATCATAATAGGCACCTTTGACACCACCCACCAATTCTGCAAGCCCAGAAGGAGCAAGAAATTAGATCATGGAATATAGTTGGGAAATATTCAGGCCAGGTTTACTAGCATTCAAGATAAAAGGCTGATGTTTAAGAGCGGAAGAGACAGATGGTCAACACATGCTCACCATGCGATCTTTTTCTAACTCCGCTGCAGATGTCGTCTCCCTAATTTCATCTTATATGGTCGTGCGTCATCTCTATAGCTTCAATATTACCCCTCCAAGTCAGCGATGGCTTTACAGATTAAAAGATAAGATGAAGCAAACAAAAATTGTGCCTTCGGCTCTCTACCTTAGCCTTCAGATGTCCTCTACTTAAGCATCTCCTGAAATGCTGCACTCTGCTATGTCATATAATCGTTGTCGTTCTCTCCAGTTTACTATTCTTATTTTCTGTGTCATCTTTCTAGTATCCTCTCTTAGTTCAAGGGCTTCCTGCACAATCTCAATGGCACCAGGACCAAGTCGTAGCAATTATTCTTGTGTTGAAGGATGCCCTTCAGACGTCTTTGGTGGTATGGGACCGCTACAGCAGCATCAAAAGACATGTCAGGTCTATCTGCAGTCGAAAAAATGAAGTAAGGATCATTGTCTACAAGTTGCTGGTGACTACAAGGCAGCGAGAGTGGAGAGAGCTCACAGGATGGCATCTTTATTGGTGAATATCCAGCCATTTGCCGCATAAATGTCTCATCTTATTTGAATTTAAATTCTCTCCATAATAGGGTGCTGAGCCGGCTACCTCTCAGTCAAGGTCCAAGTCTGCTGCCAGCCCATCTAGTTCGCTGGGAGGATTGAAGCACAGAGAAGCTTCTCCCATATTTGATGAAAACCCTACCAGTCAGCCTATGGATTTTGACGAAGTCCGAGTCAATCCTGAGGCTGAATTAGATTGTGAAAATGATCTTCAGGGTAGCCCTCTCCCCCCAGTTACTTCTCCGCCACCTTCTGAGACAGCAACAGGCTGTCCTTGTCGCATACACATTGCTCCTGCACGCTTCTGTGATATCTGTCCTGAACCAGTGGCACCCATACCACAGCCATCGGACTTGCCATCCCAAAGCACTGCCTCTATTCTTCCACATGTGCGGCTGCTTGTGCACGACCGAGTCAGAACAGTTGCAAACGTGTTTGGCCTATGGCGTGAGTATCCTCACCACCCTTCATATGAACCCGATGCATTCTTGCAGCCAGAGGATTTACTTAACTATGATAAATCCTTGAGCTCAAACCCTGTCAATCCTGATTCCCTGCTTTCTTCGGAGATTTCACAAGCTACAACACTGTCTTCATTTCCTCCTCCATGGCCCTTTGTGAATATGGCCCAGTTTGCGCTTATGAAATGGGTGAATAACGGCCATATTCAGAAATCCGAGGCTGAAATAGATAAACTCGTTAAAGATGTTCTTCTCTCGCCGCATTTCCACCAAGACAATCTCGAAGGCTTTAGCTGTCATGCAGAGAATGCTCAGCTAGATGCTGCAGCAACAGAAGGAGACAATCCACTGCTGCAGGCCTTCAAGCAGACAGATATCTCCATTGATATCCCTTCCGGTGAACCAAGCACGCCTCCTGCATCTTATTCAGTCCCTGGATTACTGTATCGAAAAATTACGGATGTTATCCGATCTGCATTCGCCGAGCCTCTTGCCCACCAATTCCATTTCTCCCCATTTCGTCTCTTTCACAGCTCATCAGACACCGAGACCACTCGTGTGTATAGTGAACTTTACAACTCTGATGCGTTCATCAAAGCCCACGATGATATCCAGTTCCATGGAAAGATTCATCCTGACAAAGCAGGATGTACTTTAGAGAAGGTGATTGTGGCTCTGATGTGCTTCTCGGATGCCACCCATCTTGCTCAGTTTGGTAATGCCAAAGCATGGCCGATATACCTTGTTTTTGGAAACCTGTCAAAATATTTTCGGGCTCAACCTTCCTGTGGTGCGATGCATCATTTGGCATATGTTCCCTTGGTATGATGATTGTATCTTTTGTCTCAACAAGAATTCCATTGAATCGAACCTCTAATTTAGTTACCTGACTCTTTTCAAGACTTCGCAAGCCGATTTCATTGCAAGTAGAAATCACAGAAGCGGGATATCCTTGCTCATTGCCGAAGAGAGCTCATGCATGCCATCTGGAATTTCCTTCTTGATGATGATTTCATGCACACCTATCACTATGGTATAGTCATTGATTGTATTGATGGGGTCAGACGACGCATATATCCGAGATTGTTCACATACTCAGCTGATTATCCCGAAAAGTCGGTCCGAGTCTGATGTTTCATTTTCTCTTGATCTGACTTCGCTTGTTGCTGCAGGGTACTGTTAGCAACCATCCGTGACAATGGCCTGTGTCCCTGTCCACGATGTTTTATTCCAAAGGTAAAACTGGACCGGCTTGGTCAGAAACGAGATGACAAGATACGCACAAGAAACCTGCGAACATATTTTTTGATGGTGTTATAATCGCTCGCCGTGCAATCTACTCGCTGGCACGTGCAATCGGCGGCTCTGTGATAGACAGGCTACTCAAGCCGACATCCCATGTTCCAACACTGGTAAAAAAAGTTGATCTTGGTTCATAACTTGGATAAAGACTCATAAATTGTCTGTAGAATGCTTTTATCAATCGTATCGGAAGGGAGTTCAATCCGTTTCAAATGCTTGTAGTGGACCTATTGCATGAATTTGAGCTTGGAGTTTGGAAATCGCTGTTCATGCACCTAATTCGCCTATTATATGCCGAGGAAACTAGTGGAGAATTGGTCTCAGAACTAAATAGTCAGTAAGCAGCATTATTTTCAAAAGAGATGAACAAATAAAGATCTTATCAATCCAAAGCTATCACCAAATCTCAGCTTTTGGCCGTGGAACCATCCGCAAATTTGCCGAGAATTCTGCAGAGATGAAAAAGCTTGCTGCTCGTGATTTTGAGGACTTGTTGCAGGTAATCTTACCCTGCAGATTGTAAAATAACCTTGAAAACTAACACAAACTTGCAGTGTGCAATACCAGTTTTCGATGGACTCCTTCCAGAGCCCTCAAATGGTATGCTTCTCACACTCCTTTATCGTGTGGCCAAGTGGCATGCGCTCGCCAAACTTCGCATGCATACAGATCAAAGCCTGTCTTGGTTGGAACACGCCACGAAGACCTTTGGTCAGCTAATTCGTGATTTTAGAGACAAGACAGCACATTACAATACTGTCGAGCTTCCACGTGAGGCTGCAGCTCGTGAACGAGCAGCACAGCGAAGAGCCGAGGCCACTGGCAGCAGAGGAAGCAATGGTGCCGATTTTCAATCATCAGGACGGCCTCAAGCAAGCAGTACATGGCAGCCCCGTAAACTCAATTTGAACACATACAAGTTCCATTCACTAGGAGATTATGTCTCATCGATTTGTTTATTTGGAACAACAGATTCATATTCCACTCAAATGGTACGTTGCTGCTGTTAAAATATCTTGCTGCCTACTGAAGACTTATGGCTGGCAGGGAGAACTTGCACACCATTTAATCAAGAACCTATATGGACTGACTAACAAGAAGAATGCATTAGCACAAGTAGGACGTAAGTATGCCCGTATGCGAGCTCTCCAGAATATGTATGCTGGCATCAGTTCAAATGAGCGAATTGACGTCGCTACGTCTACCTTTGATGTCCATCACTTCATCTCAGACAGCAAAAACGATTCATTTGATATCTATCGCTTTGTTCTGGGGGACTCATCAAACCATACTTCCTCGGTTCGTCTGGATCCAGCTAAAAAGGTACTCTTCCCAAAGAGATTTATCACTTGTGAACTAAATCTTTGAATAGAACTTCATACCGAAGCTCCAAGACCATTTTCTAGGGCGGGTCCTGGAACGGCAGTTTGATGGAGACACTCATGAGACATTTACTGATGATCAGAGGAATACTATCCGGATCATAAACCAGCGCCTCTATCGCCATCGTATCATGCGAGTCAATTATACGACATACGATGTTCGTCGTGACTACGATGTTATCAATCCCAGCCGCTACGCATTTGTGATGGTCAAATCTCCGGAAACCGAGCATAATGCTCATCCCTACTGGTATGCGCAAGTACTAGGGATTTACCATGCAGTGGTGCAACATCTTGGAGCCCAATCATCAGACATCCGACCTCAACAGATGCATTTCCTTTGGGTGCGCTGGCTAGGTGATGAGCCGGGGTGGAAGTCTGGGCGTCGATATGCTCGTCTGCCTAAAATTGGATTTGTCCCAGATACGGATGACTATGCCTTTGGATTCTTAGATCCCTCAGTGGTTATTCGAGGTTCCCACCTCCTGCCAGACTTTGTGGGCGGTCGAACTCAAGAATTGCTACAGACCATGGATGCAACGGCAGCACGTGGGGATAGTGAGACAGATGACAGGGCAAACTATTATGTGAACATGTAGGTTTATCAAACACTATATGGATTATTCTATTTCTGACTCATTGCTGGTTGATAGCTTCGTTGATCGTGACATGGCCATGCGCTACTTTGGCGGCGGCATTGGTCACCTAGGTACTGGTCTAGCTCCATCAGTGGAACCTTCGGAGGAATGTATGCAGGAGGATGCTCACGACGACGATGAGGACTTGGAATTTATCTTGAGTCCAGATTTTGAGAAAGAGCTGGATGAAGAAGACGAGTATGACCATGAGCCCAGGACGGAAGGAGACAAAGATGACGAAGATGAGGAGGACTCAGAAGACTCAGACGACGATTCTATAGATTATGAGGAGGATGACAATGAGGGGTTTGGTGACTATTAGAAAATGACAATATGTCAGATTATTGCATCACCCAGAGTCCGAATTGTATTGCTTGAAAATGTTCTGCGAAGGCGAACCCGTGTCGTATAACGAATGTGTATTGCTATATCTATATGACAATATGTTGTAAATGCTTTCCAGGATAGCAGTGAAACGAAAATGTGGTATAATAGTGAGGAACAGTGGATAAGAGCATATAAGGTCGTACAATATGGTGTCATCCTGACGGTCGGCTATAATTGATATAATATGAAATCAGCTTTTCCCGGATTCAGCGATGGATCGGTGATCACCGGCTCAATCACAAACCACCATCTCCACTGTAACTTTTTTCTTTTTTTTCTTTCGATTTGCTCTTATAATCTGCTCGACACTCGACGCTCTGATGTCGCACTGTCTGAGAGGCCCTCACCGTTTCTCTCTGACGCCGGGGCCCGGCCTGGTCTCCAGTGCGGAAGGATCACAAATGCAAGCGGGAATCGGTTACAGCCATCTTTTTGCGCACGAGACACGTTATCGATCAAGATTCTCTCTTCATTGGGAACTCCATCCGTCGCGAACAAGGGGACCTTCACTGGTGCTCATTGACCTCGCTTGCTTTCTTGTAATTCCTGTTGAAGAGAGACTATCGATTTATGCACTCAAGTCTACAAGAATCCGACCAATACTCCCTTCCACGGCCTCTTGTTATCACCGCATTTCGTACTGTTTCCTGACGGCTGTCCTGGTCCTCTCCATATATTGTTTATCTCCTAGGATCTAGAAGCCCTGCTTAGCGACAAGCAAACACCCTGATTGTCGTTACATCGAGTCTTTCTGATACTGGGAGCAGGGAGAGCTTGAAAGCTTTGTGAGTCATAATCTCTGGACCTATCTTCTGCGCGGCTAGCTCACTGTATGAAAGCATAGAATATGGCAGTTGAACTGCTCTCCTTCGACGTTCTTGGGGTCATTTTTGTAGACGTTTGCAATGCCACGGACCCCAAGGGAGAGCAGCGCATTATTATGTCCCTTTCCTCTGTTTGTTCGACATGGCGCAAAGCCGCGTTGGCATATCCCATGTTGTGGTCCCGCATCTATCTACGTATGTTTGATCTTGCTATACCAGCAAAACTGCAGGAACGGCTTCTAGCTGTGTACATGGAACGATCTGGAACTGCCCCACTGTCCATCACAATTCGCAACATTTCTCACAATCCCGGTTACCAAATTCCCTTCACTCCTAGCATGTACGCCCTCTTGCATGCCAACGCTCACCGATGGCAAAAGCTCGATATTGTCGGCTCTTTTGTCATTCCTATTCACCTTTATCCCTTCCTTTCTCGTGCTTCTCGTGACATGGATATGTTACAGAGTTTGAAGTTCGTCGCAGCGACTTCCTTCGAAGGCGTTCAGATTAGCAGGGTGTTCGTTGGATTACAAAAAGCCCCTAATCTCCGTACTCTTCAATTTAACATGCAACCATTACCGGAGGCTCTAGGTGACCCCGGGCCGCCGTATCCTACAGTTAAAGACATCATATTGGAACCTGGCCAACATGGTGTGGGCTCTCACATTCTAATTGACGGGCTTACATGTCTGAAGCCTTTCATGAATCTTGAGAGACTCGTGGTGATTCCATCATCGATATGCCACGGCAACAACACCATTGAGATACCAAGTCTCACTTCCCTCACATTGTGCATCTCTCAGGCATCGCAGAGATCTTTCAGCACATATCTCGGTGTACTACGTCTTCCTTCCCTCCGCTCCCTGGTCATCATTGGTGTGGCTACGTTGCATATAGAACATCAGCCCATTGTGGCATTCACTCGTACGTATTGCTCGTCGCTTCGGAATTTCATCATCGACCAGATCCCGCTGCACTCGCAAGATTTGATAGAAATCCTTCAACCGTTGCAAGGGCTCCGGCATTTGACCATCTGCGAGCCTACGGTATTGTTGCTGTGTATTTTCTACCCTATTTCGCAAGAGTTTGCGAGAAGGTTGCTCGATGATAGCAGTTTTCTCCCGAAGCTTACATCGGTAGATATTCACTTGCGTGCGCAATCGACGGTCGAACGGTCATCGATTGATGAGGCGATGGAACATCGTGCGTTACACAAGTTAGACTCTTGTGAAGCTTCTTCCATGAGAAGAAAGATGACGCCGCAGTTTGAACTGGAGGAGGAATTCCCTTCTCAAACCATTTACTTAATGTGACTAGTGGTTGCTCACACTGAGTCCGTGCTTGCAAGCTGCAGGTGTGGGCGTGTTCTGCAATTTCCGGGAAATAGAAGGAAAAGACCAAAAAGAGAAAAAGAGAGCAAAAAAGACGTCGCAAGGGTCAAGCCTATCGTGCTATGGCATGGGCGTTTCGACTGCTCCCGCACGGCGACCTCGCTGCACCGTATAGTTCGGTACCATAGAAGTCGTCGTTCTCGCTATGTACAATAGACACAGAGTAGCCAGTTTGGATGTACAGCCGGGGGACTGTAGTACGGATGCCGGTACACTTCTGTTGAGGAGCACCGTTGGGCACTAATTCCTCCTTCCTTCCTTCCTTCCGCGGGAAATATAGTATAAAACTTTGCATGTTCGCTCATATTATTATACATAGTGTTCGTCAATATTGCATACAAATATTTCAAGGTATCGACGGCGAAGAGAGACCGAAGGATGAAATAAAATCGAGCCTTTTATGTACGAGTAAACGTGCGACGTTAGAAGTGACAGAAGTTGACAGGCTGCCGTCGAAGCCAAACTTTGTTAACCTCCGTCATATTTCTTCCAAGCTTTCCCGCGCCACTGCGCTTGAAGCGATGCTTGCTGCCGCCAGTCATCGCGACACCCACTAAAACGAGTGTGTGGCGTCAATATCCTCGGGAATATCCATGTCCAGATCTTGCTCCTCTTCCTCTTCCTCTTCGTTCGAATCGTCATCCAGATCCTCCATACTCGCATCTAAATCTACTTCTTCCTCCTCTTCCTCCTCTTCGCCTTCCATCACAGAAGGAGGCCCACCAGAGATAGCCGAATCTCCTTCGTCGTCTTCTGGGGTGGCTTCATCTGCCTTTACATTCCTTTACTACGGCGACCAACGAGAAAGCAGCACCACCCTTACCTCTTGCTTCTCTTCTTGCTGTGTCTTGACGCGTCCGATGGGCACGATGGTCTTGAAACCATGGATACGAATGTTGTTGTCCTGGAAGGAGTGTATTGAGCGATAAGGACTGGTGGCAAAGCTAAGGGTGCGTACCAGTTCCTCCAGCTCGCGTTCTTCTTCACTCAGTTCATCCATCTCGCGTTGCAGATCGCGGTACTCATTCATCCGACCGTACATGGGCTCGTAGCCAGCATTTCGCAGCGGGATAGGATGTGTACGAGGCACTGGAGGGAGCAGATGAGGGAACCTGGGTTCTCGCGGCAGCACAGTCGCCGTCGCCACCGACATGACAGAGTGTGCTCGTTATGATCGTCGCGTTGTCGTCGTGGTTCCAGGAATAGCCGTGGCCGTGGGCATCAAGGCACCCAAGGAGGCGCCGATCTTGTTCACCTGATGCAAGCTCAAGTATGCTGATTCTGCTTCTTTTCCTTTGCTCCTTATTCACTGCCATGTCAGAGGAGACTGCAACTCGGCTCAAGGAAGAAGGAAATGCGCTCTTCATCCAGAGCAAATTTGATGAGGCCCTGGTCAAGTACACTGCGGCAATCGAGCTTGACGGATCCAATGCGATATTGTGGGCAAACAGAAGCGCCTGCCATTTGTCGATGAAGCGACAGTAAGTTTTTTTTTTCTGATCCACACTTTGCATCCTAACGATATCGATATCAGCCTGGACGCGGTTGGAGATAGTCGTAAAGTGAGTGCAACTTGCTAGCTGTGGTTTTGATTTCTTTGCGAGGTTTCTGTACCTTCGACGTCTCCTTTTCACGGAATGGCGTAGTTACACTGAGTGACCACTGTGTCACTGGCAGTCAACTCCACGGAAAAATTTCACCATGTTTTGGGTCTTATCTTATTTCGAGGGTTCCATCACAAGAAGTTGATGGTGGGCTTTTTGTGCCACGAAAGCTTCCTGTTCGAACGGTTTAACATGTACTTTTTCCGTTTCTTTACGTATATGGAGATATCTTTTTTTACTCGTCTGATCCTTTTTTCGCAGGCTACGGAACTCGATCCAATGTACCACAAGGCCTGGGCCAGGCTTGCTACTGCAAACGACGTGAGCATCACATTTCTCCAGGGCTTCTTCCATGCAGTCGTCAACAATGACCGACGAATTTGTGCTTGCTATGAATACAACTAACAACAAGATACCAAAAGATTTAGGACACTTTCGTTTGTAATGAAGTGTCTCGTTTCTATATCTTTCGGACTGTCCTCGTCCGTGATTCCAATTCAAGAATACTCATGACCTTCACAGGCTTTGAAGGAGTATCTCCCCAGTTCGTTGGCATGGCAGTGCGCACTGAACGCTCTTCCAACCGAGAACCTTACTCTGACGCAAAAGCAGCAGCGCCAAGAATACCAGAAACGACTCTATGAATCCACCGGCCGCCTGCACCACAAAGCTAGCGGCGGCGATCGGTCAGCGGACACTCGTTATTACGGAGATGGAGATGGCCAACAGCCATGGGAAGTAGCAAGGGAGATGATCCCGGCTTTGGAAGTATCCGGGAATACCAGCAGCAGTGTAAGGACTTCTTTCCATTTCGTTAACGTCTTGAAATTGGCTAACGACGCCTAGCCTTGGGTACTGCACGGCGCATATAAAGTAAGATTTCTCGCTGTATCATGTCGGTCTCCCTCAATATTGTGTTACTAGGAATTCGCTGAGGGCGTGCGGATTATGAATGGAGTGACTGTTGATGGATGAAGGGGGAAATCTCAAGGGAGAAGAAAATGTACGTTTACCTCTTTGTGCATCCGTGTCCTAATTCACCGATGGCTGTAGGGATTCCAACACCTGGTAAATGGATTGATCAGGGAAGATCGCGTCTTCCATATGGAGAAAGAAGCGCCGTGGATCAGCGCTTACAACCGACTTAGTAAGTTCCCGCGGACTTTGCTTTCCGCCGTCTAACTAGCCTGGTTTGCTAGGAACGTTTGAACACGCAAGACACGATCCTTGGCTCGCCGCTGGGCCTGATTGCCTGAAACGCGAGGCTCCCTCGCGACTGGCCGAGAAGGGATGGGACGTCGTCCGCCCAGACATTGACCTGACTATCCGGTCGGTTCTTCCGAATTACATTGAAGCTCCACTAACTGTCTTCTCAAAGATTTTGGGTCCTTCGGGGAAAGATTGAGGGAGCACTTGATGGTAATGTTGTTTCGCAAAACGAATACTACGGTCGATGCCTTGAAGTTGTGGAGTGGAGACGGGAGCTGTGGAAAGATGTCCCCGCATCTGTGCGCAGCGAGGTTTTTGACGAGTTCTTCATTCGCGGATTGCGAAATTTGTATTTGCAGTCGATATTGCAGGTGGATGCGACTTGTTGCTGTTTGTTGTCTGTACTCATCTTTTTAGTACCATGACCTCAACCGGCAGGGCACAAAGCTCGCGGAGAAGCTGGCGGCAGAGGCAAATATCCCGCTGAAGAGCCTAGAGACGGATCCTGCCCCTGGTGATGATGCAGACCCAGGGTTTAAGTTGTCATTCTACGATTATTGTAGGGGGAGCGCTTACGCGTACGTGTTTCCAAGTCACCGATGAGATCTACCTAACTTAATTCTAGCTGCAAAGCATTCTTCTACTCTGATCTCGCCAAACGCGGCTCGTCCGCAGAGCAGAACTTCCAGCTCGCAGGGGAGTACTACCTACAAGCTGCAGACGCATACCCGGTAGACTCCGAGCACCACTATTGTGAGTGTCACTTATGTACCCTGTTACGTTCTTGTCGCTGATTCGAGACAGACTACCTCAACAGTGCATTACAGCATCTTTACCATCGCACGGGAGTCACTGCTCGCAGGGCACTGGATATCCTGGCTCAATTTAGAGAGTCCGTGAAAGAGTCGAAGAAGATATGAAACCAGCATCCGGAGAAGATGAGGCCAGACACGGATCAGTCGATTGGAATCATGATGCAGAACGAGAATGAGCTGAGGGCGGCGGTTTCGTTCGGAGGGTGTCCATTGGACACGAAAATGGCTAAATAGATCCAGACGTGATAGGGTTTCGTGTCTATTGACAGTAATATCAAGATGCTTCAGATCGTCGCAGTGGAGTAAGTGTGAGGTGAGTTGGGGTTCTTCCTGATACGGTGCCCTCGAGTGTCATCTCAACTCATACAATGGGGTTGTATTCCAAGAGTGCGAAGCAGCACCTCGATCTTTTGAGTTTTCGTAAAGCTGGCTGTAATGATGTGGTAAGGGCGGTCCACGTACAGAATTAAGTAGTGTTCTAAACATCTAGGTGAAAACAAGTGCTAGCCATTGATGTTGAATGGAGTATATACGTACATACATATGCGACCTATGCGGGGTCTGAGATGAAAGGCAGAAGAAACATCACAACAATAGAGCTTGAAGGAATTAGTAACATGGTCTAAATTTTCGACGCTTGCAACTTTCAGCCTTAGACGTCATGAACGAAGATAAGAACCGTCCTGTGATAGTCTAAAATTTCATTAGGTGAGAAGAAATGCAATACAAGATAAAACACGCACAGTAGTTTAGCTCGGCTCCATACTAAATAATGAACAGTGTCAAGTCACGGTTATTTCATCAAAAAAAGGAGGTCACATACATTGCCCATATAGCCCTGCTACTTTGTTTCATCTGGCTTCATGCCTTGAACTGGATTCTTGCCCTGAGCGGGATTAGATGGAACCAAATCCCCCCCCTCATATCAAAATGTTCCACGACCAACTCACCCTCCAGGTCCACGACGTTGTCGACCTCCATCGACGTCTGGATAATTTCATCCATCGCTAGAATCTCGTCACCAAGCCCATCATCCCTGCGTGATGCGTACTCAACATCCTCGCCGCGCCTCCGCTTGTATCTGTGCACTTCATCCGCCAACGCTCCAATATCTGGTGCACCTAGCTCGTGGTACTTGATACTCGCAAGACGCAGCACGTGCCCCAGCTGTCCGGCAATATCCTAGGCATATCTGGCTTTATGTTTATCGCCTCCCTTGAGCGCCTCGATTCCGGTGCCCTCAAGGTCATCGATGCTGTACTGGTGTGATAACATGTATGCGAAGAACGTGGGTCGCCGATTAGGTGCATCTAAGATTCTTCGGAGATTCGCGACTGCGATTGTCAGGACATCGGGAGGGGTGGGCAGAAGTTCGGCTCCTCGAGAGGGGGGTCGGATGACATTGTACGTGAGGGCTAGGCGGTATCCGGACGTAACCCGCTTGATTTCGTGGTGGACATCAGTATACCAGGCCAGGACGGTCGTCGATGATTGGGATTGTGAGGCAAAGTCGAATGTTAGACGTCGAGAGGAGCCAGCATGGGAAACTTCAACCTCTCCACCTTCGTAACGAGATGGGAGAATAACAACGATTGTAGCGAACATTCCTGGAGATCTTGCGGTGCTAAATAGATAAGGTTTGCATCACATCACATCCACACAGTCATAAAGACGCACTCTTGGTGTCTAGCAAAGCTAACGATACCATCCATCAGGGATTTTCGCGACTGACAGGTACTTAAATACGCACTGCGAGCCCTCCTTGTAAAGAAGCAGCTTATAGAGCTCACATATAGGTGCTGTTACTTGCATTCCGAGCTTTTGCAAAACGGATGGCAGCACCGTGTCTTCGATGAACGCCTACCAGCCGGGATTCCGTATGGTGATCCTGGAGGCATTGATTTCCCACGTATCACGGACGTTGGTGTTCACGATTGTCTCCTGGTTGTGGCCGCATGGCGTCCGGGACGCGTTATTGATAATCAGACGCGCGCCGCGCGTGCTGAGGGGTAAACTGATAGAACCAATCCGATGAACAAGAAGGTTAGGGGGAGGTGTCTGTCGGAAGGTTTCGCAGCGTGCTTAGTTGCCACTGAGCATAAAATAGGTCATAACTGTGCTGAGTGTTTCCTACATTTGAGACAATTATATAAGTCAGAAGGGAAGGGAAACACTAGTACTGTGGCATACAGGAAAAGTGGTAAGGCGACGGCGACCGGCCATTGAGGCTGAAGCGTGGTTCATTGTGCCGTTGATGCTTTAATACGACATGACAGTTGGCCTGAGCGCGTCGACAAGTAGCAGTGATTGATGCTGAAGTTCAAAATTTATATGCGCGTCGCGATCACGTGTGGTTGTCTCACGCCACACACGTTCACATTCCGGCCGCGCAAAGTTGTTGCTCGTTTCAAAGACTTCTCCGTAGTGAACATTATGTAACTCGCTATCGTCTTCTGGACTAGTGATACGAGTCCCTCCTTACTAATGCCTATGTGGCTTCCTTCCCATAAACATGTGCTTGAATCCGACCCTAACTCAACTTGAGTTGAATGACGCTGCGTTCACCCAGGTGTGTATGCCACTCACAGTCTCCTTGATCTTGCTAACTAGTCATCACTATCAGCCTACAAATACTGTCACATTTTCGGCACAACCCTCCTATGACACTAATGGATCGTCTCGCAATATGCTATTTTCTGACTCATCAACCTCATACGCATATCTCCTAGGCAAGCAAAGACGGCGGCGACAAATTTTTACTCGCTGTAAGGCCAGAACTCACGGCATTCAGGGAAGAGCCTGGTGAACGGCAGGAACTTCGCAAGGTGAAGTGTCTTTTGGGCTTAGGGCAAAGAAGACATTGCCAACTTATTTCGACGTACCGTACTCCTGGTAGGCAATGAAGCACACAATCGGTACCTTGATGTGACATTGGACCTGGACGTCATTATCCAAGCTAGACTTCTCGAGACTCGTAGTGTGTATAGCTACTTCTTGATATCATAGTTTGTTATCCTACATTTTGGTAAGATGGCCAAGTTCAGTCCCTTGTAGAACAGCACAAAGACCTACCAAAAGAAAGGGCTAAAAATAATGCATGAAATCAGCATACTATGGCAATATCATCAGCAAAATTGCATAACAACAATGGCTAAAAAGCATATGTTTCCCAGGTATGCCTCGTTGAGCTCTTTACCTTCACAATACCAAGTCCATGCACCATCAAAACTACTGTGGGGTTGGATCTCCTCCAAGTCGACAAAGATGAACTTCATGTTTTGTTCATCCTCATTTCGAGGCAGACAATCTGTGGTGCTCGATCCTGAGGTATTGTCGTAGCGGCCAGGTGGATACGACGTACTGTCTTCGATTTTAGCTTCGTATCGCTGGTCTAGTTTTACCTCAAAACAACAGCACACAAAACAAACATAGAATAACTTAAGGTTATCCCTCAACCAAGAGTGACCAAATGACACAGAGCTGATGATGATACTCCACAACTTACGAAGAACGAGGTGCGATTTGCCTGAGTACAACGGAAGATACAAAAATTGATATTCCTTTGAAATAGAAACAGTTTCCAATCATAAACACGTTATCCAAACCACTTTGTGCATATACCAAGGGTACCACATTATGCGGACTGTTAGTTAAAAGGAGTAACCCAGCTGTCGAAGAAAAACGTAAGGTAATGGTAGAGAAAACGGAAGATTCAGTCTACGCACGTAGTGGGAATATCGGTCGCCGTGAGCCCTGTATCATTCACTGGAATACCTAAAATACCACCAATTGTCCCCTCCCTACATAGATTCGCATTGAAAACCTGTTCACTGTAGAAGGCACAACACCCACCTCAAAAACAAGCTCAGATCGAGCAGATCAAGAAATCCATCTGGAACGATGTTTGACGTGGCCAATCCACCCTGAGTGAGCGCCACATTCTCGATCACACCAGAGTCTGCTGTTCCAAGGATTGGAACAACGACGGGGGTCTCAAAGGTGTGGTCGAAGGAGATGAATTCGATGCCACCGACACCGGCCGAGACAGCGACACGGTCAAGGGTGATCTCGAGGATGAGAGGGTTCGACGCTGTTGCCGTCAAGACCAGTGCATAGTTGAGAAGAAAGACCTACCAGTGAAAGACAAGCTAAAATGAATGAAAATAAATACCAAGCTGAGAAACAAATAGCATTCGTGAAACTTACTTGGCTAGGTTGTTAACGAGAGATTCCAACTGCGAGAACGTTAGTTTCAATAGAGGCCTACAAGCAAAGAGCTTACATTCAAGGTCACGTCGATATGGGAAATAACGCCGGCCAGAGGGTCAGCCTCAGTTGCATCTGACGAGGTGGGGGCACCACAGACATAGGCGAGAAGATAGAAGAGGAAGAAACTGAACAACATTTGTGCAGTGAGGAATATTCCCCTGGGACAGGTCGCTTTTATAGGGAGTAAATGAACTTACAACAAACGGAGAAAAGGGACGAGACAGTGCATAATGCAAACGTGCCGCATAGATTTTTCCGAAAACGTCATAAATGATGCACATTAGTGAGAATCAGTCGGAGAAGCAGGACTACCTGAGAGGCACACATCCAGTCATAGGAAATCCACCAGTCCCAGGCCCAATGGTGTAGTATTACGGAGAATTCGAGACAGTAAAAAGAATAGACCCTCAGAAAATTTTTCAAATGAGTCCCAGTATGTTTTTCATGTCATCCTGTGACCAGGTGAAGCATGAGGTGGTGGAGACAAATAATATCGTATTAAGCGCTGAAGCTATTGCCGGTGTCCTCAAGTCCGCTATCGGTCTGGTTTCAAATAACGTTATATGAGTCGTGTTCATTGCCTTAGCTTGAATGTCGTCGAGACAGAGGAGACCAGGTACTGCATTCGATGAATGCTTGAGCGGACCGGTGGCGTGCGGTTCGAGGCGCGTTGCACAGCCACTCTCTGGATCAGAAAAACCGGGTATTCGGGGGCTCGGCCTTTAGCTCACGGCCAATACCGATACTCCACAGGCATTTCTTTGAGCGCGACACTAGTTTTCTGTGGTATTGAAATTCACCTACTGATCCTCAACAATGTCTCCCTAGGTTGTGTTTTCAGGTACCCCCGAGCCTGCCCGTGTGAACCGTTTCGCATCCTGTCATGTGCTTGCCAGTTGTTTTCATCGGTGTTTTCTCTGGAGACTGGGGATGGATACAAGGATGCTTTTACCTAATTTCTATCGATCCTTTTGATACTCTGGGGTATTCCAGGCCCCAAACATTCCTCAAGTCATTTTCGGTATTACAGCATTGTCCGACAGGGTTGCTTTCGAAGAGCTCGAATTCTATAGGAACACTCTGCGCATTTCTCCAATGCTTCGGCTTTATAATGATAGCGAGAGAGAGCTTCCAAGATCAGACAACGAGGGGAAGATTCAGATGAAGCCAGGATACAGTGCCGTAGGCGCTCAATCGTTCGGGCTCCTTGCTGGTTTCTGAAGCTCCGTTTATCAAACGGTCTGTGCTACAGAATGGAATGATTCCGGAGACTCACTAAGGGCTTTTTGGCATACGGTGGTTATGATACATACAATCTGTCCAGCTTCTGCAAGAAACTAACATGTGTTATTTTAGTAGATTCGAAGTTCCCAACTCTACTTTTAAAAGTAACCTTTGCCTGATTCTAACTATTGACATGCCCTTCTGAACATGCGGCGGCCGTTGCATCGGCAGGCACGGTGCATTGGACAATTATGTCACTGCGACTCATTGCCCAATGCCTGCTGATACCAACGTGCGTTGGACTGTTACTAATTTTGAACCGGAGCTTCTTACACACTCTCCCAGGTAATAGTCCAAGTTCTTGATCTCGAGTTTCTCAAACGAGCCAGCTCCTGCGTATACGCAAGGGATCGACTGTTTTCTGATCTCACGGCCAGGCTTATCCGCCGAATTACACGGCCGCTCCCAAGATCAGAATGCAAACTAGGTATTCTGCATCGGGGCATCTTGCGCGACCATGCCCCACATTCCCTTACAATGGAACCAGCAAATTTCTCCGGTACACATCTCCTAGTACCGATCCTCAACAGTATCTCCATTTTGGGTTTTCAGGAATAGTATAGTCTCTCGGGACAGACAACGATACAGACCTATTGATGGAATTGAGGGTCGGTCTGTATGTATAATGTTGCTTAGTCGGGCCACCTGAATCGGCGCGTTAGGCTTGCCGCCGGTATGGTCAAATCCGGTACCGTTTGGCGCAGTGGGCCCTACAACAATTAAATTTCGTCATGCTTAGTAATAACACGGTAGCAAGTAACCCCCCCCCCCCCCTTTCACTAGGAATAATACGAGCCTGTCTGTGCAACCTGCCTGGCCCCTGTCATGTGCTTAGTTGAAATCTCAGGTCGCTGCTTTCTCTGACGGCTGGATATATACCATAGATGTGTTTAACTGATTTCTATGGACCTCTTACCACTATGCCTGTGGGGCGTTCGAGGGACCACATGTTCCAAGTCAACTTCGGTGATATCGCATTGTCGGACCGGGATACTTTCGGACTCGAGACTCGAGACCTATGACTCATACTCAATTCTATATAAACTTTCTGTGTGTTATTCCAGCCCTAAGAATGGGGGTTCAAGATCGGATGGCGAGGGGAAGACCAAGATGAAGTGACTTTTGCACTAGTGTCATTCAGGGTGATTCTTGCTGATTTCTGAAGCACTGTTTGTCAGAGCCTAAAGTTTGCACTACTACAAAACGGAAACGGAATGATTCCGCAGACTCACTAAGGGCTTTTTGATATACGGCCGTAATTATGATGATACATGACTAAAATGTGTCATTTAAGATGTGCCGGTGCATCACTCGATGGAAACGAATTCCTGATTCTTTGGTATGCGCGACTAGTCCCTCGTCTAATCCATTATGCTTGATGTTGTAATATATTAGGGAATTTTGTGGCATCGTACTGGTGATATGCTGGTAGCGATCCGTAATGGCTGAAATATCAATGACAACACGTATGAGCTGTTCGCCCTAGGCATGGGATGATCTACCTTGAAAAGTAAAATTTGCTCGACTCTGATCATGCAGCTCACATTGGTAGCACGCGTGCCGTCCCTCCTTCTGCATTAGGTATGTATCGTCCATCCGTTTATGAGAGACAACGCAGGCATTGTGCAATGATAATACTACGATAGCGCAAATTCCAGAAGGCTGGGACTGTGGACGCAAGTTTCGTCCTTCTTAGAGGAACGATGCCGGGAGAGAGGTCTAAACTTTAAAGAACTCTGGTCAATAGGCCCCAATGTATCTTGATTACAGGCAAAGAAATTTAACCAAGAATAAATACTGCTGAGTGATCAGGATGTGATATTCGATTCCGTGAAGATAGCGGGCTAGGGTGACCTACTAGGACGTATTTCTGTAAGTCCAGAAAAAAGCCGATCTTTTGAGGAGTATATATCAACGTTCAAGTGCGCGGCCGAGTGCCTAGTGATAGATCTGATTCCGTCAACGATGAGAGTTGGCAGATCTGTCTGTGATAACGACTGACTGCAGGCATAAAATCTGTCAAAATTGAAATTTTAACAGTCGTATCGAGGTATCCGAAAATCGTTTATCAATTAAAGCAAAGTAGAGGAATTGTGCATACGCTATAAGCAGCCGGATGGCGGGAGGCCAAACTACCAGATGGTCGCACGGAATTCCCTTATGCTGTGGAACGCGCGCGGTGGGTTCCTGGTGCGATGGAATGCCGCAACAAAGTCGGATGATATAGATTGGTATTTCACATTTTCGGATTATTGTTGAGTATTCGGCTCGTGAGTGACGCGTTACGACGCGTCAATTTGCACAGAGATTTCAATGGTGACTCAAGCAAAAGGGCAACTCGAACCGTGGGTCCGTGACGCGTCAGATACGTGTGCCGGACCGATCGCACAGCCATTGAAGTGTGCTTCCCTTCAACGTTACTTCAGAGGTGGCGCCTTTTCGCTGTAGTTTCGTACCACTGGCGTCGAGACAGCGATGCACGCAGCAAATCCAGCTGCCGGGGGGAAATTTAGGCTGACAGCAGGTTTGGTCCACGCACGTAGTGGCAACATCATCTTCCGAGCCTGAGAGTCCTGTAGCGGTTACAGGAAAACCCAATTGCCCATTGATTGTCATCTCCCTGCACAATTTCATTCATCATCTCAGACATGGCACGCACCTTGGATACAGGTCAAGATGCCCTAGCGAAGCAATGTTCAGCGTGGTCAACCACCTTGTGAACGGATGTGAAGCTGCCTAGACGTGCTGATTCGTTGGGCGAAGGACTTAGAGGGTCAGGCTTCTGAGTATATATCATCATTCCACAGATAATAGATAGACAAATTGGGATAATTAAAGAAAAGAAAAGACGGTATCAATAGATACTAAGCGATCTCCAAGACCCTCAATGATTCGCTTTATTGATGCTTGTCTCGGGATCATCACCCGCTAACCCCAAACGGACCTCTGAAGCCTGGCTGCCACGCTGATTGGTATCTTCCCGCAAGCCAATACTCCGCTTAATTTCTGGATTGTCAGGCTGAGCTTCGAGATCATCCTCAAACCCACTCATGCCTAGCACCACAGAACCTTCCTGGGAGGTCATCTCAGTCTTATCCCGCCCAAAGCGCAACGGCGAAGTCATCACGCTTCCTTTCCAGGAACCATCTGGGCGAGCATGACCCGCTGCGACGCGCCCAAAAAGCATTGTCGGAGCAATTCCCTATACATGGCGTTTTGAGAATCTTCAAACAAAAAAGGACAATAAGGTGGCATACCCTTGTAACTCCAGCTATAGGGTCAAGATAGTAGGCGCCTTTACTACCACAGGCAAAGACTGCTACGTATACAATCAAGGATATAGCATACAGAGCTGAAGATTCTATGAAAACTTCAATGACGTGACGGTAGGCTCTAGGCCCATTCCCTCCTCCATCTGTTGCTCGCGCGACCGCCAAAATACGGTAGATCATGAGCAATGTGCACAATAACGTTGTCGCCAGAATTAAAGATGCATAGAGCACTAGGAAGAGAAAGGAGCCGCTTGCATTCTGAGCATACTCTTGACGTGTTACAATGATTTTGAACGCTGCATCACACGATGAGCGAAAGGAAATGACAGATAGGATAAATTACCGTACCGATACTGGCTACCTGGCAAAGGGCAGGAAGGAGAACGATTTGCCAGCATTGTCCCCATACCAACCAACAACGCCAGATCTCGAACAACAGTGAGCTGAAGTAAAGGAACCAGTGGATAGATTAGATACACCATGGTGCAGTCGACAAGGATAGTCGCGATCGCCGCCATGGCACCCGACGACAGCGTAACTGCCCTTTGTGGGCTGTAAAACCTCGTAATCTGAGTCACAATATTCTCGCCGTTCTCCACAAATGCCGAGCACACAGTTGACCAATTGAGAGAAAAACTGGCAAGCGTCATAATGTAGATGATGATGACAGAGACAATAGCACGCGAAATCGGTCGAGATTTTTGCGTAACTGTAATTTTGTTCAAATTGGAAAGCTCGAATTAGCATATGCGTGTGAATTTCCCCTACATATAGTCCACAAGGCAACAGCGAGAATACCAGAGTACATGCCTAGGTGTCAAAATAGAGTTTAGATATGAGCATCTTGCGGAGTGAGCAAGTACATACCCTGTAAGTGAGCGGCGAGGATCACTCTATTCATCTCAGATCCGAGAACCAAAAGGATGTCTGCTATATCGGCATTGGTAATATCGGGCGGGAGACTTGCCTGCATGGTAATAACTGGAGAGGTAAAGGAATATGGGAAGGAACAGCTTATGAGGGTTGTACTACGTGGTATGCCCCAATTATATGGAGTATCTTCTCCCTGATGCAGTGCGCTGGAGGGATCTGGTCGAATCCCTATATACATTTGCCGCGCATTCCTCGATATGATGCCGAGCGATCCCACGTTTTGAACATTAATGTAAGAAAGGTGATCCGAGTATTTTGGTTAAGCGCCGAATCGATTTGGCACGTAAGAATCTTGATGAACGGTTATTCCAAGTAAAAGGTTGTTCAATGTCGCAATGAGGCAGGGAGATTAGAGAGAGCCACCCTGATTCTTCGACAGTACTAGATAGCAAGGTAGTGCGAATACTCCTCCCATTTTGAAAATAGGCGCTCTGAACGTCTACAAGACTCGTAAGCGTTGTGCTTCCGTCATCAAAGCATGTCGCTATCGGATGCTATCAGAGCATTGTGATCTAGCGGGAAAAAGATCTAAATTGATGGAGGCCGACGAGATAGGTAGATTGAAAAAGCATGCGTATATCACCGACCGAGGACGCCCATATCCTACGCATTAGCAGATAAAACCTGGGTAGTGTATCGTGATATCGTTCGCGCAAAGAAGACATGCATGTAACTCTTCCCTTTGAGAACGATGAATATCAACGGGAGAAGCCTATGAAACTCGGATCGCCGACATAAGAAAGAAGCCCGCAGAGGATATCACAGCCTCAGGGAACAGGTATGGAGGAGAGAAAGCTGCGATTGATGACCAGCCTGAGGCAGATGAAGGGAGGACGAAAAAGACAAGCAGTGTGACGTGTCTCGATTGAAGGCGGATGGTATATAAACCGCTGTTTACGAAGTACGACATAGGTACGAGAGAAGCTTTTCTGATGAGGAGCTGTTGCCGTTAAGACTAAAGATCAGTGAATGGGGAGGCGGAAAGGCGAGCATTGGACGAGAGGCCACGGCCGAAGATGTCCACGACGGCTAGGGGGGATCCGGCATACTTTAATTATAAGGCGGTAGGAGTTATCAGTCAGACGAAGCTGTCAAAAGTTGGCAACGGCTTGCAAGGTAATCAGAGACGTCCCTCGACACCTTCATACTTGGAAAGAAACATCGAAAGAAATGGTACACGTACCTTCTACCAGTGCGCGTACTGAGCCGATACGCCACTTCACGTGTGAGAGAGTAAGAACGGCTGGCGGTAGGGAGCGCTCGCGTTTTGCAGATGACATGGGGACCACGCCTTGAATGTCGTGCCCGCTGTTGCATCTGAACACGCCCCGTCTACAAAGCTTGTTCTTCCCGCAAGAAATCGACGAAGGGTACCACTGCCAAACATGCCCTCTGCTTTGTTTCGGCGCTTAGCACACTACTCAGCGCCCGAGAAAACGTCCTTCAAAGTAGCAAGCCGTCAAAACGTTGAGTTAGTAGAGCTTGCTCGAGTTCTCCCTCAACAGTTTTCGGCGCACGATAGTGGAGGAGAATTGGCTGGAAAGAAAAGTTGGTCATGGAACGGAAGGCTCATGATGCAGGAGTAACTGTACTCACGGATCAACGCTCAGCAGACGTCGCCTCGTTTCAAACCCCGTCGCCTAGTACACTGATCGTTGGCTGTATTCGTTCATCGTAGCTCGAGGTAGAAACCATCGATTCGGTGTGGCCTCCCTTCTCATTACCACCATCTTACTAATTTCTTCCTCAACGCCGAGTCCTGGTTTCTCTTCACTGGGCGTTCCGTCGTCCTTTGACTTTGAACTCGTCATCATCATCCGTGGTGGTGGTGGTACCGGCACAAGGTCCCAATAAAGAACGGCCGGGTCCGCAGCCCTGACATGGCGTGGTGGTGGTGGTCAACGGTGCCGAAGCTGAAACAAGCGTGATCTCGTGATTGCCGTCAGTTCCCTTTCATTCAATTTGATTTTGGCTTTTCGCTCACGACTATGATCTTCACGCGGCGCGTTTGTCTCTCCATAGCATTTGTCTGCAATTTCTCTTGCGTGCTTGGTTCAAGGGGATATGTCTTGAGACGCGTGTCCTTGCCGGGAGCCCAATTTGTCCAAATCCGTCAACGCATTACTGCCATTAAAATTGAACTTGGAATAGCTAGAGGTAGTAGTCTTAAAATCGTTTGTCGTAATGATCCTCTTACGTCGGCCGATCAACAGTACGGCTACAATCGTCTCTTAGTATTCCCCGGGTGCGTGATTTCTCGGGACACTCACCCAGAGAAAACATCATGCCGCGGCAATTGATACCAGTAGCCATCACCCTCCACTTTTGATCTGCTGCTTTTCTCCTTGCGTCATGACGATGCGTTCTCGTCTGGACGATGTTATGGTTTGCCACTCTCTGTCATTCGATTGTTCCGATTTGTGGCCTTTATACAGCTCCACAATGTATGACTTTTTTATTATCACCTCAGCGGGAGAATATATATACCCTGGACTAGGGATCGCGTACGTTAGCCATTTCGATTGAGCTTTATATCGGGAATGTTATTGCTGACCGTGTCGTTTTCAGATCACTATCAATGCTTTGTTCCCAAAGCTGAAGCGCTGACCAGCGAGATACCATCCAGAATGGATATTGTTGTCTAGTATGTCGATGATTATTATAACATAACATTGCGAAACTCTTCAAATAATTGTAGTCATGTAAGTACGAGCTTCCCGGATTTCACAATCCCTAACGGAGCGGATCCTTGGGGATGCAGATAATTGAGTTTACCCATCAATGCGGGTCAGGTCATCCTTTTCTGAAACATCTCGTACACGTGTTAAGCATTCATATGCTACTGCTCGTTGCTTACGAAGTGCCGTCGTCACGAAACTACCGTTTAGGTGCCAAGGGTTGTTGACTCTAATCTCGACTACGTCTTCTAGGTTGTCGCTAGCCTGATGATATTGCAGCAAGATCAGTTTGGGGCGTCCCGCTGTGTCGTCGGCTCATGACCTCAGCCTTCTTTGAATTCTTTGAAGTAATACTTTCATGATGGCGTCTTGATGCCCGTCCTCTTCTAGTTGTGCTAAATATGGGAGCAAAGAAAAAAAATAGAACCAATATAGTCTAGGTAACTTTGCGGCAGCGAAGATCGACACAAATATCCCCAGTGAGTGTATATTTCTACGGCCGTCAGTTTCACTTAATATAACCATTATTTTTCCGAAGCCCCTGTAGCCAATGATTCCATCAAATTTCCGTGATTCCCTCCCCTTCGTATTTCTTCTAGTCTCAGACCAGAGCCAGCGGCCGAGAAATAACATTTATCCTGCACTACGGCTTGACCACGGCAGTATTGATCAACTCGAAGATGAAACGGTACGAAAAGATCTAGTCATTTTCTGTCCATGCGGATATTCAAGTTTCAACGTTCCAGGCAACTTGAAATGCTTTATTCTTGCGTAGCAACACACTGAAAATCGTGCTGCTCCATCCATCAATTAAATCACGGGTGTGTATGATCATACGGTTCTGAAATTGATTTTTGTCTGCCGGGTGGGTACCCGTCGGTTGTCCCTCTGTGACTGGTCGAGGTCTCGGGAATACTCAAGCTTCCTATGGCGTTTTCGGCTCTCATCCAGACATATTAGCATATCCCGGTCGCATTACTATTCCCATCACTGGCCAAGGAGCTCTCCGCCACTTCGTATTCACCTTATTCAATGGAGCAACATTTTTTAAAAGCCGGCGATGATATTTTTGTTTAGACCATACGGTACATATGATGCCGTTGCCATTTCTCTCATAGCTTAAATACCCACAATCCAACGCCTAGTCTCTCCAGCTTTCCCTCAATCGACATCGAAAGCCCCGCCTTAGCAAACAATCACTCGTTATGCTCTCTACCTTGTCACTCATCGCGCTCTTCGTTTCAGCAGTTAATGCTGGAAAGCGTGGCCTTGCATGGCCTTATTGTGCGTTAAAATATTGGTCCACCAATATTATGCTGATGGTCGTTTACCTCGTTAACAGACAACAGCCCTTTGTACGGTTCATGCTACGTCTTCTAGACATGCCTAAACTTATATCATCATTTTCCTCAGGGACCCTGGCAGGTTTAACACCGGGAACGGGAAAGTGAGTTTGTGACCATGATCTTCTGTCGCCGGCCAAACCAGTCTAATCGCTTCATACAGGTTGTTGCAATGTCCGTCATACTTTACTATATTCTCCTATCAGCCCTCACCACGACCATAGTTATGACTGGGAAACTTACGCGCCCCCTTCCACCAATGGTAATGGAGGGTTGGGATTCGTCGGGATGCAGCGTTGCTTGGATTGCGATTCAAGCCCCATCTCGCAGCTGGCTTCCCGACATGCCGCTCAAGGCTGGGCTAGTATGTCCTTTAATTTCTGGGATTCTCTGTCTAAGGCCTCATCCCATCAAAACTAGCCGTATTCACCCTGAACGAACCTGACATTTCGGGGATCAGTCCTAGCACTGCTGCATCTTGGTATATCACGTACATCAACCCATTGGTGAGCATGAGGAACTCGCAACCTCTCAGATTTTGAGGCTAACTTTGGAAATTCAGGCCATTAAGAAAGCATTCCCTGCGGTTACTTCCAGCTCCTCTTCCGGTCAAGGTCTAGACTGGCTTGCCCAAATGATCAGCGCGTGTGCTGGTAGATGTTATGCCGACTACGTTAATTTGGTATGTTTTCAAATCTACTTATGCCTTCTTGGTAAAACTGAATCCTACCACTTACTAGCACTGGTACGGGTGAGTGATTTTTGTTCGTTGCGTAATCGGACAAGTGCTTATGCCAACCAAACCCTATAGTACGAGCTTTTCTGATTTCCAGAGTTACGTCCAGAAGGCGCGCGCGAAGTTCCCCGTTAGTCCTCGTTGATTATCATGCGAAATACGCGGCTTAAGACATTTATCCCTAGAACTACACCATTGTTATCTCCGAGTTTGCTCTGACGAACCCGTCCGGTGGTGCCTCTGCTCAGTAAGGACCAACTATCTAAATCTCCGTCATATACTGACTTTTTCCGTCTCTCAAGGGCGTCGTTCTTTTCCCAGGTACGCAGACGCAGTTGATCATAGAGGTCAAGCTAAAGCTCAGCATCATTACCATAGGCATTCTCTTGGTTAGACTCTCAAGACTACGTCACTTTGTACTTCCCCTTCGTCGCGACTTCTCCCTCGCTCCTGTCCTCCAATGACCCCAGCGCCGTTTCTTACGTTGGCACTGGATCGTGCCTCTACAACAACGATGGAACCCTCTCGTCGCTCGGCAATCTTATGTTAAACGCTTAAGTTACCACTATAATTTTTCTTTCCTTAGAGAGTACATTGGCCAAGTTTTCTTTCGGGCTAAATCGATTAAAAATTTGCGTCATAGGAATGCTTCGCATGTACGTATTCTATAGGTATAGCACATAAATCATTACTTCCATGAATTTGAATGCGACCTCTTCCGATTGTTCGACCATCAGAAACAACTCTCGATCAATGTTAAGCTGCCCAACAAACAACGGCACGCGAAATGAACATGGAATTACTCAAGGCTCTCCCTCAACCATGAGTGAGATCCGGGCCAAATCAGACAAGGCTTATGACAATACTCAGGCTACGCAGAACTAAAGGTAATTTGCAAGAGTACACCGAAAGATAAAGGAACTAATATTCCCTTTGAAAGAGAAACTGTGCATATACGAAGGGCACCACATCATGTGTCTGTTAGAAAGGAGTAACCCAGCTGTCGAAGAAAAACGTAAGTTAACGGTAGAGAAAACGGACGATTCGGTCTACGCACGTAGTGGGAATATCGGTCGCCGTGAGCCCTGTATCATTCACAGGGATACCTAAAATACCACCAATTGTCGCCTCCCTACACAAGTGCGCATTAAAAACCTATTCGCCGTCGAAGGCACAAAACCTACCTCAGATACAAGTCCAGATCGAGCAGATCAAGAAATCCTTCAGAAACGATGTTTAACGTGGCCAATCCACCCTGAGGGAGCGCTACATTCTCAATCACACCAGAGTCCGCTGTTCCAAGGATTGGAACAACGAGGGGGGTCTCAAAGGTGTGGTCGAAGGAGATGTATTCAACGCCACCGACACCGGCCGAGACAGCGACACGATCAAGGGTGATCTCGAGGATGAGAGGGTTCGACGCTGTTTCCATCAAGACAAGTGCATGTCATGTCAGGAAGACGTACCAGTGAAAGACAAGCTAGAACGAATGAAAATAAATACTCAGCTGAGAAACAAATATTAGAGAAACTTACTTGGCGAGGTTGTTAACGAGAGATTCCAACTGGGCGAACGTTAGTTTCAATAGAGACCTACAAGCAAAGAGCTGACATTCAAGGTCACGTCGATATGGGACACAACACCGGCCAGAGGGTCAGCAGCATCCACATCTGACGAGGTGGGAGCACCACAAACATAGGCGAGAAGGTAGAAGAGGAAGAAACTGAACAACATTTGTGCATATAAGGGATATTCGTGTCGCATACATCGGTTTTATAGACAGCAAAGGAGCCGTAATGGAAAAAAAAAAAAAGGACGAGACGACGTCCCCTAAGCGGTATAGAAATTTCCGAGAGCACTAGTGCATTAGCAAGAATCAGTCGGAGAAGCGAGACTGCCTGAAAGCTAGTACCTATACAGCCCTAGGAATTTATTAACAAATATCAGACCCATCGGGGCGGAAGGATGGAGAATTCGAACGAATAACAGTATAGACCCTCAGAGAAAAATATAGTAATTCTAGTATGTTCGGCATGCGGTCCTATGAGGAAGCAATGCATGAGGATGTTGCCTCAAGCGCTGACACCATTTTCAGCGTCCCCGAGTATTGAGCCTGATGTTCGAAATTATGCCGTATCAATCCGAATCGTGCTTATTACTTTAGCTTGTATTTTGTCGTGACAGGGGAGACGAGGTACTGCGTTTATTCGGTGAGGTGTCAGAGGAAGAGGCAGGATGCACAGGCAAGCCACTCTTTGGATCAGGAAAAACCCCGGTATTCTACGGCCCGGTCTCTTGCTTGTCTCTTGTACACAACCAATACCAGGCACCGGCACCAATACCAAAGGTATTCCTTTGAAAATGAAACTAGTTTTCTATGATGAAATTTCTCTTGCTGATCATCAATAGCATCTCTACGTTCTGCTTTCAGGGAAACCCGAGCCTGCCCGCGTGAGAGATTTCACGTCCTGTCATGTGTCGTCCAGCTGTTTTCATCGGTGCTTTCTCTGGAGTCTGGGGATGGGTCCTCGATGCCTTTACCTAATCTCTATCGGTCTCTTTGACACCCTGGGGTGTTCTAGGTTAAATAAACTTCAAACTTCAGTATCATACTGTATTACACCATTTTCCAACAGGTATGCTTTCAGAGAGGCTCGAATTCTGTACGAACTCCTTTCGCATTATCCGAACACTTTGGCTTCGTGATAATAGCTTCGAAAAAGGACTTCCAGGGTCAGAAAGCGAGGGAAAGTCGACGTCGAAGTCGAAGCCAGGATGAAGTGCCGTAGGCACCCAATCGTTTAGGGTTGTTCTGTTCAAACTCATGTCTTGGAACTAGTGGCTAACTTTGAAACCATGCCATTAGGAACGGTTTACCCGCGGTTACTTCCAGCTCTTCTTCCGGTCAAGGTCTAGACTGGCTTGCAAATGATCAGCGCGTGTGCTTGTTGATGCTATGCCGACTGGTCACTACGTTAATTTGGTACGTTCTGAAAATCTCGTTAAGCCTCTTCGGCAGAGGTTGAATTTCAAGGCTTAGTGTCGGTATGGGTAAGTAATTTTTGTTCGCCATAGAATAGAGATAGGGTACGCGCTTATAGCAAAAGCTTTTTGATTTCCAGAGCAATGTCTAGAAGGTGGGCGCGAGGTGCCCCGTTAGTCCCCATTGATCACCACGCGAAACAAGCGTCTTGAAGGATAATACTCTCGAACCGCTCTAACGAACCCGTTCGGTAGTGTTTCTGCTCCGTAAGGACCAATCCTCTAGATTTTCCATTGTGTATTGACTTCTCTCGTCTTCTCCTGCTCTCCGCACTGGATTCGGTTAATGAGACTATGAACTCAAGCTGATGCGCTGAACAGGACCGCCTGGAATCATAACCGCATCACGACTTCCGCGGTCCGCGGTTTCGTATGGTTATAACGCCTTGTGTGTACATACTCAGTACTGCCATGAACTTAAATGCGACTTCTTCCAGTTGTTCGATCATCAGAATTCCTACTGGACTAGCCTAGGAACGTCGGCAGCAGAAAAATCCAGCTGTGTATGCGGCTCCATAAGCTGTACTTGGGCTTTTCGTCAAATAGAGGCGGCTGCAAGTAAAAGGTTAGTACTGAGGATGGCGAGGACTCACGGACGCCCGTAATTACCCGCTGTGCATCATGAAAAGCAACAGTAGCTTCCCCAGAGCTACACACGCCGAGAAATAGCCCTCGACAGTTGCTATGTAGATGAGAGGATGTTGATATAACTTGGGCTGATATGTATGCGTGCGAAGAGACAGCTTGGTAGCGCCAGTCTGGTAGTCTAGGAAGTTAGAGCCATATAAGAAAAATGAAGGACTCAGACCTACTTAAGAGCTTGGAGATCGAAAGCTGAGAATTAGAAGACAATGCAAAACCTTGTGGCAAGTCTGATTCGCATCGAGACCTCTCGGCCCTACGCGACAGTACATCCAGGGCAAGGCTAGTAACATTGCGAGAATAGGAAAGCATCGGAAGAACAGGAGCTGCTCTGGTGTACAATACTCCAAGGCTTCACGCCCAGCTCGATGACTGGGAGAGTTACACGCACAGCAGGAGGGCGAAGAGACGCACATTAAGCAGATGCTACAACATTCACTTCAGTTTCAATTTATGATCTTGGTTGCTGGAAGGGTGAGCTCCTCCGAGGTGATAGGCTCGCTTAGCATGTCGATATATTTGTTATCTACTTATCACTAGTAGAAAGTCAGGCAAGCTAGGAGAGAAGTCAAGAGTCATAACTACGATTTTGTCACGTCATTTGCAGCAATTATAATGGTGCTGAACCCACTTTTGATATCGCTAGGTCCATGCAGGATATCTTTTCAGGGATGGATACCAGGTAGACCGAGCGAAAAGAAAGCTTGGTTGCGCCTGAGTCTGCAAATCTTAGAAGTTAAAGCCGTATTAGAAATCGAAGCACTGAAACCTGCTTACCGCCCTGGTGATTGAAGACTAATGACGAGGCAGAGTTGGAACGCAATGCAAACCTCGTGGCAAAAGTTTGATTCACATCGACACCTATGGTCCTGAGCGACAATTCATAAATTTCCACCGAAGTTCCAAACGAGGTATCGACCCTCGACACTCAATGAATGGGAGGTGGGTCTTCTTATTAACCCTTCTTGGAAAGCAACGTTACGGATAAGAAAACGTCGGAAGATTGGGAGCTAGTACTCTGGTGTATAATGCACCAGGATATCCACGCCGAATCCGGCAATTATGACTTTCAAGCATAGAAGGAGACGAAGAGACCCAACATCATTGCTCCGGACGTAATGGACCGCGCAATAGCATATACGAAGATACGTCGCCCAGTCAGCCCGTCGGCGTTGACGACGACAATACCAGGCCGGTCGTACCCTCTTAATCTGGGCACTAGGCATGTCAAGCAGACCCTGCGACATTTTAACTTCAATTTCTCTGCTTAACTGCTAGATCCCGGGACGGGTTCGCTCAGCAGTGTCGACATATCCGCTTGCCGCCAGTAGATGAAGATCGGATCGGGAAAGCTAGAAGGGAAGTCGAGAGTCGTAGCTACGATTTTTGTCAGGTCATCCGCAACAATTATAAAGGTGCTGGACACGCCTTTGACCTCGAGACTTTCAATCAAGATATCTTGGCATCAGGTACTCACCTCAAGAGTAGCTTGAGTCCATCAACAAGTAACACGTCTTGAAGTCGCTCCTGATATGGAAGGAGTTGTACTTCTGTAGTCGTGATGGAAGGAAGAAAAGCCGTGGCACAACCCCCGAAGCCGGTGTACATTGGCTTGATACCATACGGTTGTCGGAATGACGCCCCAGCCCATAAAATTCCTCTAACGGGTCCAGAGGGACCGTCAGTCTGGCAGCACAGAATCGTGAAGGTACTGACTCGGATACGCCTGTGGAATCGCGATACCTCGAGATAGTTCCGTTTTGGGGCACAATGATCATTTACCATAATGTCGCCTGTATTTGAAGCCTGCAGGTTCTATATGAAGCTGTTCAGCATGTACATCGACCCTTGAAGTTACTGTTACGTACTGCAAAGGCCGTAAGGCGTCCTGATGTATTCTACGCCACTGAGACAGCTCAGCGTGAAGGTTGACATGGTCAATTGAAGCGATACCGGTCAGAAAGGCGGGGTATCGAGATATAGGGTGCGATATTTCCAACAGTGGTTTGTCAGTCTTAATGGTGTTTTCAACAGTATTGGCGACAACATCCATTGATGATACCTCTGGAGAGCTCTAGAAGCGCCTTGTGAAGCCATTTCCCCTCTTAGACCTCAATGAAACGGTCCATTGCGTTCAAGCCTAAGGGTCCTTTCCCCTTGAACCAGAAAACTCCGACTCTGCAGTGTAGACTTGATGGCGTAACAATTCTGCTGAGTGTTTGTTTGCTTAGCTAGTTTTGTCATGACGTCAGGAGGTGGTTGAGAGCACGTGTGTGGCCGTATGCGGAGTTGAACGTTTGCCGATTAGTTTGTCGATCAAGGCAGTCAGATATTGCGGTCCTCTCCACTGCATGCTTGCTACTTCTTCGTGATCTGCTCGACGCTCGATACTCCCTGAACGACGCACCGCCCCGCGTAATCGTGCAGGTTCTTATACGATGTCCTCTTCGGCCTCAGGTGTACCGGAATCGGTCTGCAAGCTATCGACGGCTCGCGTCTAACCCATCGCATTTAGTGATTTGGCTGTCCAACTTTACTTGCACCGAAACAAGCCCATATATGTAGGATGGTCCTTCGCTCTATTGAACATGTTGTCTAGGGTACAAAACATTGAGAGCCGTTGGGGTATTAGGGAATTTTCCGATTGAGTTGAGTATTCTTGTTTTGTGCGTCGTCAAATTCCTTTTTCATCCTCTCAAACTTATGCTCTCCCGTGGAAAGGAAGTAGCTGGCGCATCAGAACATACAGCACCAAGAGGCTACTGTCCAGGTTACCGGGCCAATCCGACGCAGACAGACTGTTGACCTTGCCCAGGAGCAGATACACAGCGTGCCTGCCTGGAATTTTCGGAGATGCATATGGGAGCATTTGCAAAGTAACCATGCAAGGTCTGCAGTACTCGGTACAATTGTAGGCATTCCTTTCTTTCGAATCAAATACCATTCTCACATTCTACTTGTGATTGTAGATGCTCGACCGTCGAGCGATTATCCAGTCCTCGGTCGTACGACTACCTTCCATTCAGATATTAGGCCACGGGCATGCCATGTAAGTTTTGTACTTCTTAGTTTCGTTTTAGGTTGAAGCGGTGTGAAAGTATGTGCCGTCTCTTCCATTCTCTCGTTACTGATGCAATACAAGGTCACGATCTCAAATGATCTGAGACCGCAAAAATAATGATCGGCTTGTATTGATGGCGTGTCGACATAGCCGCAAGGATGCTGCGAGCGCAAGATATGGATCTGGACGTCAAGGTAACGGAGGCTTGTCTCTCGCTATACAAGAGCCATGGCTGACAGTTTTTGTAGGCTCTCGACGAGCACCATGTACGATACAGGAACATCTGTGTCCCAGCTTTAGAGCATGTCTAATTATGTCTATTAGTAGAAGCGGTGTCCATTTAGCGCAACGCGCACCGTTTCCATTGAGGTCTGTCTCTGGGATTGGCTGAGTGAGAGAATTAATACCGATTGCGCCGGTGTATTCTAGAAATAATGTCAGAGATACGTACACTTCATTGTCGATATGTTTCATGCAGTTATTGTGCGGAAAGGGGAGAGAACGGGCATGGGACAGGGTGATGCAATGTGCGGGATAGACCGGGCAGGGCAGTATTCGTGTTCTCAGTTGGGGGATCATCGATGATTCGGGGAGCGCATCCTTGTCTATCGCGTCGATGTGCTAGAGAGAAACCTTGGCCATAGATCCGTACAGGGAGAGAGGAAATAACACTGGCTACAGCGAGAAGGTGCGTTAAAGCTTCTATGATATGAATTCACTCCAAATGCATCTCTGCAACAGACGTCCATGTGTTCCATCAAGCCTGACAGCATCCACCCCCGAAACAGTTACACCATCTGTGTCAGCCTCAGAGCGTACCCCTTCATTATTCGTTTCGAAGATACTTTAAATTGGGTGCCAGATCGCCCTCATCCCGTTCACCTTCCTCTCGTGTGGAAAGGCTGCGTGTTGGATCAAGATTCTTCACAACAAATCTTCCCGTCGTTGATTCATTGGGTGAGCTCCACAATCATACTGGATGTCAGGTCTCCAGGACTCAGTGCTGAGCACATCTCTCAGATCAACCCACAGTAAATCCACTTCTTTCACGAACGTTCAAGCTCCTGAACTTATTCAGAGGGTCTCCTTTTACTTTGGTGAGCACATTACTGCCAATGGCGCCCATCTAATGTATATATTCAGTAATGCTCATCTGGAGTTATTTCAAATCCTGCGCGACAAACTCCAAAGACGAGGTACTTCCTCTTTTGAGATCTCTCTCGGCGCTGTCCTGACACAAGTATTCAGGAAGGGATATTGTAGGAATAGATCATGACCGAGCGACTTGATAGTGATTCATCACCGACACGCGCGCCACTAGTATAATCGTCCAGATACCCATCATGATCCCCCGTCTTCCTCGCTAATTACCATCACTGTCCTTGTGCAATGGCAGAAGATGAGTTGTCTAGTTGCATGTCATATGCACGGTTAGCAGTGGCAGCGAATGTCCGGTTTTTGATTCCATATCCTTCTTCCATTGTTTGTCTCGAGCAGATTCATATGGGAGGGAGGATGGCTTGGCCTGGGTCTGATGATACCGCCATTGTGTGCACTCTTTTGTCAACATCACACTAACAGATGAATGGTGTATATGCGCGTTCCACCAATTCCTGAATATGTGGAAAGCATGATGGAGTGAGTTGAGCTAGGATCTAGTTGAGGTGCGCTTGGCCCCATATTCATCATCTTCGCTGTTCCTGAAACGTATACACAGGGAACAGTGTCTATTCGCATCCGAGTGGGCTATTACAATAGTACGTCAATTGAGGAATTGGGCGGCGCCCACTTACAAAAGACTTATCTATCCATCCATCTAAAGTGATATTTGCTTATGAACAAATGTTGTACCCCTCAAGTTACACGTTATTTCCAGAAACGGCGCGTAGATGACTAGCCGTCAAGGAACCGAGAACCGCGTTTGTCAAGGTTTAGTCTGGCGGATCTGGCAGGTCCCGCTGCTTTGCCGTGGTAGCAACAAGAGTTTATTTCGGGCGTGTGTTCTATATAATAAAGAGTATGTGTACCATCTTCTTAGATAAACCTCGACACTCCTCAATGGCAGACAACACGGGAGATCTCACCATCACCTATATAGCATTCATAGTCCAAGAACTCGACACTGGACTCAATGCAAATATCCTCGACTCCCTATTGCACGGTGAGCGCGTCCATTCAAAATCTCGTCATCGTCTTCTAATAGTGGATGTACCCAAGGTGTATACACGGGAATTCTCACCATTACTTTATGGAACATATGTGAGAAAAGCTTTCCTACTGCCCTATTCCAGCTGAAGGACTTGGAAATTAAAGTCATCGCCAACTCTCGACCCAATGGAAAGGCCATGGTCGCCGTTATCGTGCTGCTTCATATCCTAACCACCATAAACTTCGCCTTCCAATGGTCATATACGCGCTCGATACTGGTCAACAACGCTCAGGACCTTTTCACCAAATCTCTGAGGATCTTCGAAGCTGGCGACACGTCTTTCTTGGAGACGGGTATCACGAGTGCTGTTTGTACTATCTTGGCAGACTCCACCATGGTGCGTTCGACTTATTTACCTTTTGAGACATCCCACGTCCTCACTCGCATCTCCAAACTCCAGATTTGGCGCTGTTGGATGGTCTGGGGACGGCGGTGGTTGATAACTCTATTTCCTGCTCTCTGTCTAGTGTCTGCTATTGGTAAGTAGTGTCTTTCACATCTTCCTTTGTCTGTCTTAATCCCAGATGCGTTACAGTGTTCAAGATCATCTCCATACGTAGACAGCTTACGGACGGAGATAACGATGATCTACTCACTCCGGTGCTTTACGCATCTTTCTCTCTAGCTACAACACTCTGGTGTACACTGTTAATCATCTACCGTGTATGGACTGTGGGACGGACGAATGAGCGAGGACTCGGAGCCTACCGACATGTCGTTGAGGTGTTGATCGAATCATCCGCTCTCTATTCCGCTTCTTTGATCTTATTCGTCGCTTTCTTCGCCCACAATGACTGGGCTGCAAATTACCTTGATCCCATAACCGGAATCGCAAGGGTACGCAAATATCCTTTCTCCTTGCTCATCTAGTTGACTCTGGTTTGTGTAGGGTGTCGCTCCGACTCTCCTGGTTGGACGTGTTGCGGCAGGCCATGCTCGTCCTGACGACTCGTGGGAGGGGAGCATAGTGACATCGCTCCGCTTTGGGCAAGGAGGGACACAGGAGAGTGCTCAGGAAGGCACTTTGATAAGTATAGACCTGTATGATGTCGTGGAAGCGCAGTCGGTTGACAATGAACACGCCTCCCCGGAGGAGGATTGCACGCAAAGGCTCGCTCTGGATGATAACGCCGAGAGAAAGCCGAACACGATTTGAGCGCGGCCCTTGTCGTACAGGGGAGGGGCACCGATGATCCTAGTATATAAATGCTCGTATTCTTATCAAGTCAGACTTGCCCCAGCTTCATCCCTATGATTCGCTGGCTATAGTTAGCACTGGAACTTGTCTTCCCTGGTCGTTTGCTATCCTTCACTGTTGTACACATTTTTCTGCGTTTCTCATGACTGTCCATACATCTAGTAAGTACCGCCTCGAAACAATTTAAAAAGTCCCGACTCCTGCTTGAAATTTGCCAATACCAAAAATTCAAGCTTTGGTAAATACTTCAACAATTGCAAGGATCGTTTTCCACTGACCTGATGGCAGATATCAACCCGGTAGACAGACCGTACAGCAGAAACGGCAAACCATTATTCATAAAACCGGGCGTATTGTTGCAATAAGTACCATCAGCAGAGTCGGGTTACTGCGACGGCTGAAAACATAGATTTCCCACATATGCATCGATTGCTTTCTTGTCGAACTCTTCATCGCTACGGAGATCAAGGCCTTCACATGCAAACAACCCATGACCAGGAGCTAGGTCTCCCCCCGAGTCCATAAGCATGCATTTTACCCTCTCCTTTCAGTGTGCTCAATGCTAAGGTATTGTCGTAGCAGAAGGGTAGATATAATACAGAGTCTTCAGTTTTGGTTTCGCAGAGCTGACTGTGAGTTTTACCTCAAAAAATGGCACGCGAAACAAACACAAAATAACTCAGGGCTCTTCCTCAGCCATGAGTGGGGTTCGGGCTCATGACGATACTCCAGCTATGAAGAACGAAGAGCAATTTGCAAAAGTAAAACGGAAGATACAAAAATTGATATTCCCTTTGAAATAGAAACCATTTCCAATCGTAAATACGTTATCCAAACCACTGGGTGCATATACCAAGGCTACCACATTATGAGGACTGTTAGTTGAAAGGAGTAACCCAGCTGCCGAAGAAAGGTTTGAGTTGATGGTAGGGAAAATGGAAGATACAGTCTACGTACGTAGTGGAAATATCAGTCGCCGTGAGTCCTGTATCAGTCACAGGGATACCTCCAATACCACCAATTGTCCCCTCCCTACACAAGTTCACATCAAAACCCAGTAACTGTAGAAGGCACAACACCCACCTCAAAAACAAGCTCAGATCGAGCAGATCAAGAAATCCGTCAGGAACGATGTTTAACGTGGCCAATCCACCCTGAGTGAGCACTACATTCTCGATCACACCAGAGTCTGCTGTTCCAAGGATTGGAACAACGACGGGGGTCTCAAAGGTGTGGTCGAAGGAGATGTATTCGACGCCACCGACACCGGCCGAGACAGCGACACGGTCAAGGATGAGAGGGTTCGACGCTGTTGTCGTCAAGACAAGTGCATGTTAAGTCAGGAAGACGTACCAGTGAAGGACAAGCTGAAACGAATAGAAATAAATATTCAGCTGAGGAACAAATATTAGCGAAACCTACTTGGCGAGGTTGTCAATGAGAGATTCCAACTGTGTGAACGTCAGTTTCAATAGAGGCCTGCAAGCAAAGAGCTTACATTCAAGGTCACGTCGATATGGGACACAACGCCGGCCAGAGGGTCAGCCTCAGCTGCATCTGACGAGGTTGGGGCACCACAGACATAAGCGAGAAGGTAGAAGAGGAAGAAACTGAACAATATTTGTGCGGATGAGGGATGTTCATTTGGGACAGGTCGCATTTATAGGCAGTAAATGACCTTACAACAAACGGAGAAAAGGGACAAAACGGTACATAATACAAACGTGCCGTGTAGTGTTTCCCGAGAACGTCATGGATGATGCATGTTAGTGGGAATTAGTCGGAGAAGCAGGGCTACCTGAGAGGCACACATCCAGTCACAAGAAATCGACGAGTCCCAGGCCCAATAGTGTGGAAAGACGGAGGAATCGAGAGATAGAAAAGTATAGACCCTTGAAAGGAAGATCAATTAAGTCCCAATATATCTGCCATGCAATCCTGTGACCATGTAAGCACGAGGAGGTGGAGAAGTATTAAGCGCTGAGGCCATTGTCGGCGTCCTCTAGTTCATTGTCGGTCTGGTTTGAAAGCATGTCATATAATTCGTGTTCGTTGCCTTGGCTTGGACTTCGTCGAGACAGAGGAGTCCAAGTTCTACTTTCATTCAATAATGTTTGAGAGGAAGAGGTATGATGCACAGCCACTCCCCGGAACAGAAAAACCCAGGTATTCGCGATCGGCGCGGTCTCTCGCCACTCAGACCAGTACCGGCACCTAAAAATATTATTTCAAACATGAAACTAGTTTTCTGTAGTAATATTTTCTCTTGCTAATCTTCAGCAGTGTCTCCTCATGTCACTGTGCTTCCAGGTACACGCCGAACTTGCCCATGTGAACTGTTTCGCATCTGCCATGGGCTTAGTTATTTTTCATTAGTGCTTTCTCTAAAGACTCGCGACGATAGACCCAACGGTACTTTTACATAATATCTTTCGATCCCTTTGAAACTCTGGGGCATCAAAGGTATCAAACATTCCTCAAGTCAACTTCGGTATTACACCATTATCCAACGGTTTCCTTTCGGAGAGCTCGAATTCTAGACGAACTCCATGCATTGTTCCACCGCTTCGGCTTTATACTGATTGTGAGAGAGAGTTTCCAAGATCAGACAACGAGGGGAAGACGAAGATGAAGCCAGGATGAAGTGCCGTAGGCACTCAATCGTTCCGTCGTTCTTGCTGGTTTCTGAAGCTCCGTTTGTTAAACGGTCTGAGCTACAGAACAGAATGTTCACGGGGCTCACTATGGGCTTTTTTGGCATAAGGTGGTTATGATACATGCTATCTGTCCAGCTTCTGCAAGGAACTAAAATGTGTTATTTCAGCATCGCTCAGTGGAATCGAAGTTCCCGAGTCTATCTTCATAAAAGTAACCTTTGCCTGTTTCTGATTGATATGTCCTCCTGATAATGCAGCGCACGTTGGTAGCAATAGGCATCGAACCATGATGATATTGCAATATTATTGCCTAATGCCTGCTGATGCCAACGTGCGCTGGGTTGCTCCTAATTATTAACCGGAGTTCCTTGCACACTCTCCCAGGCGTCTATGCACTGAATAGGTATTAGTAAGTTCTTGATGCTGAGTTTCTCAACTGAGCCAGCCTAGCGTATACACCTCAAAGAATCAACTGTTTATTGGTCTCAGGTGGTCTGCCGAACATGAAATACATCATACGAGATCCTACCCTAGCCCGCCATCTTCACCGCTCCAAATGTTAAATTTTGATCACAGTGTGTTTATTCTTGGCTACATTTCCTGCAGGATAGATTTGAGCCGTTACTAATTATTAAACGGAGTTCCTTACGCCTCTCTCCCATGCTTGTCCCTCCAGAACGAAGGAATCTTGCGTCCCATTTTTCCCTTCCTTCTGTGATCAGAATCTACCATTATTCGGAGTGGTGAAAATGGTGGAACCTAGAAGGATGTATTCCATGTTCGTCGGACTGCCATGAGACCAGAAAATAGTCGATCTTTTGAGGAGGGATACACTAGAGCCGGCTCATTCAGGAAACCCGGCATCAAGAATTTAAATGAATGATCATTCAGTTTATCATTAACTAAGGGTCTCCTTAATTATAAAACCAACAGCTCGTAGGCTTGAAATTAAATTTCGGGTATAACGTAGGTTAATGAAAGTGGTGTAAGTAGTTCGCCAGAAGGTGCGAGAAGTCAAGCAAAAATGGAAAACGGCGGAATAGGCGCGCCGAAAATTCTTGCCCTCTTGGAGTGGCAAAACGAATGCATTGCGTGTATGGAATTGGAACATGGTCGGGAGTAAATCTGCAGCAAATTTCCGTCACAAGGGATGATTTGCCCTACGGACGAGACATCACTCACGATCACAAGATAAAAGCCACGATTTCCTACGGCGTGTAACCTGGAGAGGACACGGGTCGCTTTACCAGGCCGTATTTCGCTATTGAACCCGGTGTAAACAGGGAATTGCCTGCGATTGGACGAGACTCACAATACAGTGCACGGGGCTTCATCAGGGGAAGACCTTCCACCATACGGCGTGCATTGGAATCGACCGGCACAGGAATGGCGGCTACTGCGACGGCCCAGAATACCAGGAGAATGGTCGCAACCCTCATTCTTCGCGGAAGAAGGCAAGAAGGAGTCTCGAAGTGGGGGAAAGGACTCTTTGATAATAGAAAGGGGGCAGGATAACTAGATCGACAAATTTGGAGCCATAGATACAGCAAGTATTTGATTTCCTGCAGAACCTTGATTTGGTGAGTTCTTTCGATCTCAAGGCGAGAAAACCACTACCGAAGACCGTAGATGAATGGCGCGAATTCATGATACCTTACGCAATCTATGATAGCCGACTTAGGGAGAAGTAGGTGCGATGCCCGTTGAGCGTATACAAAGACCTTTAAGAAATGCTTTACCGAGCGAGGCGAAGGGTGCCATGGTCGTAGACCAGCGTCGTGTGTCGACCGACACTGCAGAAAGAAATATATTCATTTGAGAGAAGAGGTTCAGCATCAGAAACTGTTATTTTGGTACGAATCGAAAAAGGGGTAGTAGACGCTAGGCAGACGAGATGACAGAATAGCCATCGATCGGCATATTGACAGAACCGGCCCTTGGATAACCGCGGTGGAACTCTCCAACAGTCTGGGTACATCAAGGGTATATGCATGTTTGAAATGATAACGGTGGCGATTTCATGCATCACTGACACGTATGATAATGAGTGAAAACTGTCATTTAAGACCATTGGCAAGGACCAATTATCCTGAAGTCCGAAGAAGTATCGAACAAAGTGGGAGCGGAGCACCCTTCTGACCATATTGGGTAACAGAAGCACTAAGGCCCGGGTATAACACGATTTGTCTTGAGGTGGACCATAGGAGATCATAGTTGACGATATCGCATTTAACATCCCTGTACAACATCCAAAAAATCCTCGAGGTATTCGAAAGAAAGGAAATGGATTGAACCAGAAGTCTAGTGTTAAACGAGTGTGGTGTAAAAGAGTGTGTGGGTTTAGAGTACAGGACAAAACGAAAGTGATAAGGTTTAACTGGCTGGATTGATGGGTTGCGATATAGTGTAGGTTGTCCTATGAGCTCATAAGATTATCAGGAAATAATACGAATGAGTATGAGAACATACTAGTATTCCTCTTTCTCCGGCATCTAAATTGGCATAGCACGCTTGGATGGCCTAGAGAAGGGCACGAAAAGGGGATCCCTTGCTGATAAAACCAAATTATCAGTCCATTAGCTAAGAAAAAATGAGATGTCTGTCTCACCATACATGTTGCGGGGCTTCAAAGGGGGAAGACCCGCTGCCATACGGCGAGCGTTGGTGTCAATTGGGGAAGCCGACACTGCAGTGAACGCAATGGCGCAAAAAGCAAGAATGGACGTGAACTTCATCCTTTGCGTTAGGGGGGTATGGCGGTTGGAAAGAAAGGGAATAAGAGGGAAAGGTATCGTGCGGCAGTCTGGTTTTCTTTCAGGGTCTTTGGCATGACATAGGAGGTATCGATCAAGTATCGATAGCCGATATATGATCAATTCCTCCTATACGCGGAACAGGGTTCATGAAATCTTGCACTAATAGGGCTCTCAAAGCCAATCCTCCATTGTTCGTCAAACCGTCCAGATAGAAACGTCCCTATCTCATCAATTTCTCGCGCACTTCCAGTTGCCATGAATACAAAATCGAGGACACGAAATGAGCCCGAAAATGCATTGAGTTTTATGCGGGCACAGGCTATCCGCAGTCAAGATGATGGTCGGAAAACGAGGCGTTCATTTTTCCCACGATCCCACAATTTTGATATCCTGCTCGTCATTAATCTTTATTAGGAACCTCTCAAAATATAACGCACCTCGAGTACATCAGCTTGACATCGAGCGCCTCTGAGCGGCACCGATCTGATTTTACAAAAGTTTCGGCCGGCGCTCATATGCACAGGGGAGGCTGAGGGGCCCACCAGTAGTTTCGGCCATCTCAGAGTTCGAGGTGCAACTGTCGGTGCGGGACTTGTCATAAGGATCATCATTGCGCCAAGACCCAGATTCAAGTCGTGTGCAAGCTGATACTGGAATTTTTTTACTCGGGGATTAGGGAATGACACGCCTCCGATTACCTGTCGCTGGTCGATTTTCCCTCGAGCATAAGTTCAATATGATTGAATACATCAATATAAGGGTGACACAACTTGATATCAAGGGTCACACTATAAAATTCGGGGTACAAACCTTGCAAAGTAAAACTGGGGAAAACGTCAATTTGCGTTCTGTGTTACTGAATTGCACGCAAGCTCCGGGAGAGAGAGGTACAATTGCTCGTCCGACCATGATTCCAACTAGGCGCTGATAACTGTAGCGGCAAATTCCTTCTTCAGGTCGTAATCCCGATCAAACGGTTTAGGACATTGCGGAAGTCTCTGGAAACGAAACATAACGTTATTGGAGTCGAGATGATAGGAACGCAACCTAGGGTGTTGACGTCAATATCATTCCCGCTTGATCCTCCGGATAGCTGGAAGCACATTGCTTCTCACCCTCACCGTGGCACCCATTTGTAATATATCAAGAACGATGTCGAGCTCACATTCATATCCAAGAGCGGGAGATCCGCAGCGCACAAGACGGAACACGCTCAGAGTGAAAAGAAGCAAGTAACAAGCAAGAGGACCTCTAAAGTTTAAGGGCAGCCCAGAAAGAGACCGTCACCCCTCCCGTGCTCCTAAGTCTTTGAGGGCCAACTTGTAAGTATGATTGACGATATGTTGAAGCAATACGTCGAGAGTCACACAACAAGACAGAAGTGGTAAAATCCGGCTTTCTCGGAACGGTACCCGACGCGTTTGTGTTCAAGTCCTGTTTGAGTCCGGTTGCACATCAGCTCCGACAGTCATTCGATACAAGGGTCGATCTTTACCAGTCCACGAACACCAGACACATGACTGCTTAGTGCTTTTCAAGGGATCAAATTTAGAATAACTAACTCGCCGTTAGACAACGGGATGCTGATGAAATCCTGACGCAATTCAGTGTTCCAGTGCCATGTATACCGATTTCGTTGTATTAGAAATAATTGCATATTATCACAATCATCAGTCTATAGTTATTACATTCAACAGCAAGAAGGTCATTCCCTAGCCTAATCTTCATCAGACGGGGCAACGCGAACCTTCATATGTAATTGAGACCCCTTCTCCTGTTCGCCTTCAATTGTTGGCATCATGATGAAGCACGATTCGCGTCGTACACGCGACGCGTCCATGCCGTCGGTAAGAGAAAACTCAAAAGAGTTCACAAGCTCCACAATAAATGAGTGCAGCTCCATGACGCTGAGTAAAACTGTCAGGGTTGATATAGGCAACAGGTAGCCCTTGACACTTACGCAAAACGCCAACCAAGGCATGATCGTTGTCCGCCAACAAAGGTGAACCTAATTTTGGGAATATAGAATTCAAGTCGAGCAACGGCGAAGGAGATGACATACATGTTTCCATAAACACCAAGAGATACCGAGGGCTTTCCCTCTTTATGAAGCCACCTTTCAGGATTGAAGACGTCTGCATCTTCTCCGAAAACTTCTTTGCTCCTATATGATTACTGTAAGTACTGAGCCGGACAAAAATGGGAAGAGATCGAACCTATTGTAGCCAGCAATCGAGCTGATGACCTGCAGACCCGCCGGGATTGGGAGTTCGGTCAACACTTCTCCGGTCTTTGTAGTGATGGGCTTGTGGAGGGGAAGAACATCGTCCTTTGTTGCGATTCTGAACACGTTGTACACGACCGGGTGCATACGGAGAGTTTCCTAGTCCGAGTATTCAGCATAAATTAAGGAGACCGAAAATTGAAAAAGATTACCTTAACCACAGCAGACAAGTAGGGCATCGCGTCGAAATCAGCAGCGGTGAACTCGTCCCTGCCAACAGCGTGAATCTTGCGCTGCGTCTCTCGAATTTCCTGGCGGAGGATGGTCTGGCATTCGGGGTGCGAGACGAGCTCAAGCAGAGCGAAAGAAAGCGTGTTCGATGTCGTTTCGTGTCCAGCAAACACGATAATACTGGAACAATGGTTAACTCGATTCTCCAAAGGATGAGCCTTATACATACTTCATTTGAGCAAGAAGCTCGTCCTCCTCTAGACGCATGTCGGGATTTCCTGATGCATTGGCTTTGACTATGGCGGGACAATGAGAGTTCGTGTCTTATTGAGGAAGAGAAATCGCTACCCATGAGACTCATAATGTCTTTGCTCGCTTTTCCCTCCTTGAGAGCGGCATACTTCTCCGCTACCAATTGCTTGGCAACCCGAGTTGTCAGCTTGTTTGTTCTCCTTCCAACTTCGAACCGAGGCGAAGGAGCGTTCCTGACAATAAACCTAGCAAACGAATCCGGAAGCATGTCCATGATGCTCAAAGCCAGAATGTCTTTGGGCTTAGGAATACCGAACACGTGAAAGCTGAAATAGACGCCATTGGTATGAGGATCCGCTGATTTAGGCTGAGAGGATGCATATGCTTACACAAGATTGGTGTAAGTGTTCGCGAGTTCGTTCTCTGCGTTGTCGAGAGCTCCAAATTGATAGTCGAAAGCGGCTTCAACAGAATTTTGTCAGAATTTGGATGGTAGCAGTATTGTGGAGTACACATACCTTCACCAATCGCGTCGAGGGTCGCTCGCGATGTCCATTCAGGGATATCCACCGTGATCGTCTCTGTTGCGTCCATAGAAATCATGTCTCTCCATTTGTTTGCCATCTGCGGGACAGGGACCCATGAAAGCATGATCATGATGTAAACACCAACAACGTACCTTGCTGGCGTATGACAAGAATATAGGAACAAAGGCCTTTGCCTCAGAACTTCCGAATCCTGGTGTCATGATCTTTCGTTGGCGCCGATGTTGCTCGCCTATGAAAATCAATATTAATGGTCATGAATAGGGAATAAGTTATCGTTTAGCTTTACCTTCAACATTGAGAAGTCCGGGTCCAAGAGTAATGCGGGATAAAGCACTTCGGCTAGGCGACTTGATGAAATTGTAACCAGATTGATAGATGTATGACAGAGCTTTAGGATCAGTGATAAAGAGTCGTTCTCCCTGAAGAAACAAAACCTATTAAAAAACTGGATTGCGTAGGAAGGTTGAAAATAACGGACTCCGAGTGGTGCGTGGATGCGAATAACGTCGCCGTAGGTCTTTTGCCATTCAAAATCTCTCTGGGCACAAAGACAGTCAATGATAGAACGATGGTGTCGTAGTAAAGGGCTTTACCTCTCCAGCTTGTGATTGTAAGAGCTCGGGGAAGTTTCCTATAGTCCAACGTCGGATATGTAAGCGATGGAAGATGATTCTGTAGGGGAGGTCTCACCGTATAAGAATGAGCTAGACTCAGGTCCTTTCACATGAGAGAGAGATATGCGAGTAAAACGTTTGTATACAACGTAGGCAAGAGCTAAAGCGCAGGCGGAGACGACAAGAGAGAGGGAAGGCATGCTTGTCAAGCTATAGATTGGATGGCTGCACGAATCCCATTTTATAGCCTGGTGATCCCCTTTGCGCAAAGCACAATACAAATGACAACCGACTTGCGCTACAAACCCGGAGTGGTAACAAGTGCCTCGCCACGACCGCGTGAAAAGAGTATAGGGTCTGTCTGAAAAATATCCGTCGCGGATATTCAGCGTGAATCAGCGACGATATGAGCAGCTCAAATCACGTCAGCCAGGCTCCATGCCTTCAGCTTCAGATTCCGAGTCGGTACACAGAGCAGTCGTTGTTCTGGTGGTATAATGACTGATTCTGTCGCATGGAAGATCGAGATTTCAATGCTGTGACCTGCGTCCGACACCGAGCGGTACAAAGTGCGATGGCCAGTTAGATAAGAATAGTACACCTAGAGTCGCGTCCCGTGTGGCGCGCAACCTGAGCCGTTTTTCCCAGAAGATCTTGTTCCTTAGGTAAAACTAGTCGTGCTGAAGCATTGATTGGGCGATAATTCCGCCACCTATTCTTCGCATGATGAAAAACAGCGGCTTGTGTGAATAGAAGGAAGGTCAACAACCTTGGTGAAATGTTTTTTTCTTACGATTTATCGCCTGACTCATCATTTTGGGGGGGTGTAGAGTCAAGGAAAAGGACAAGATATCGCAGGAAAGCTGAAGTCAGTGCTCGAACGAGTTGCTGCGAAGAAAATCGATATCCGAAGAGCGGCTGGAGGCTGAAGGAAGCCAAAAATAGGTCATTCGGACCCCGGCCATCTCCGTGACAGAGTTGGCTGAAAATGTCAAGGATATAAATAGACCTATTTCACCATGTGATCGTCGCCGTCGAATCAGCTGGTTTTCAAAATTAATTGAAATTGACATCAAGCTCAGATCTGTAAGTCTTATAGAACACATATCCCCGTTGACGATGGGGAGTTCTACCTCGCTCTGGCAAAGGTCCTGAGTACGACTTCACTGCCCTGTTTGGAAGCAAGTCGCGTTCGCTCTTCTCCGTGGGCCTTTCACAGTTTTAGCTTTTGCACCCAACTCGTTACATGGTGACATTATACATAGGAACTACTTGATGCATGGGGATTCATGCCCTGGAAGTATACGGCCAGAAACATCTAGTTCTTTGTCCGATCAGAATGCCAGAGGTCATCAAGTTCGGCATTACCTTCATCATCACTATTTCTGTTAAGAATTTTCCCCCCAGGTACTCTTTACTGTTGACTCATTTTGAAATGTCTCGTGCCAGGATTCAGTTCATTCGCTTGAAGGACTATAAGGAATCTTCTATTCTAGGCTTTAAGTCTGTTCCAGCGGCTGTCAGCGGCCAGTTACCGGAAAATGCGCTTCAACTTTTCGACAAGTAGGCGAAAACTTTGATGTTCCGAGTATCGGTTTCTACATGCCCAAGCGTCGATCTTTGGTTCTGTTCACCGCATCACTAAGGGTGCCGACGACGTGCGTGAGCCTGGTAAATCAAATCACGGTCCCGCTGGGTTCTCACTGCCCTCGGAATCACGGGAAACGGGCGGTTTCTGCATCTTCAGATTCTACAAGGTTTTGTCCGTTCATTTACTTGCATTAGCTACTTCCCCGTTGATTACTAGCACGGCACATATCATTGCGGCGAGCGCTCCTAGGTTCGCATTGCCCCAGCGGCATTCTGATACCGCACCGTCGTTGGTCGTCCACATCGAGTTTCCATTCTGATGGGATGTTATTGTTAGACTGGCTAGTGACCCAATGATTCTGTCAGCCATCATGTAAAGGCCTGAAAACGGTTAACGCCTTTTGTTCAGTATGGCAGTGAACCCACCGCAGGCCAACCTTTTCAACACTACTAAAACCGATGGATGACATTCATCTTTTCCACCTGGTGTCACCCCTTCACGTACTGACCACAAGTATCAAGTCCATCTCCTGAAAGAAATCCACCCGTCAAAGATGGCGGCAAGGGAGAACCACATTTTGACGGATATCGGCCATCGGCATAAATGCATAGAAAACGGGGAGACGTTTTCCGCCGTGTTCTAAAAATACACATGTAATCGTTAGGGCTTGATTTTCGTCTCCCGGGTCCTCGGTTTCAGTAATTTTTCGTTCGCAATCATTGTCAGTGCGCAACCCAATGCTTCTACTACGTTTCTTCTTAGATACATTGCCCCGCCGGTGGTCCCAAGTAAGTTGAAAAGGGCCAATATACTAGGCAGTGAATAAGTACGTCAACGGCTAAAAGCCCGGCGCGGAATTCATATTCTCGGTGCAGATGGTAAAAAGACGACTCGAAGTTATTACTTTGAGGCAGGCACTGGGAGCTTCATTTGCGGGATCCAGGTTAAGGAAGACAGCAGACTCACCCAGGTACTCACTGCCGTGCTTCTCTTCTCCTGCTTAAGCAAGATCATAAAAGTATCATCAAGATTCGGCGTTGAAATTCCGTGCTCATCAGGAACCAGTCATGCTTATTCTGATGAAGCTTGAGATTCGGCTCTTCTCCATCGTCGCGCAGAGAACTTGCAGACTTATACCTATTGTATTTTTAACTCGATCGAGCTTGGGTGACTTCAGCTCCTTGAAATTGCGACTTATGCCGTCAAGGAACAAAGACAGCCTCACGCTCCTCTCCACTCCGCCATTTGAGCTGGGCCTGTACACCGGGTGAACACGGAATGCCGAACATTCCCTTAACGCGCCTTCAAGTTACATTGTGATTCGTCTGAGTTCGAACTGAACATCTCACGACTTAAACAATCCTTTAGCGTTCGGCACCATATGGTCTTCTTTCATGCGGTGTCCTCGGATGTCCGTTCATGGTACATTGAGTAATCAGTGTCAGATTAACTGTTGCTAAACCCCTTGCATCGCAGCGGCCAACGAGATCCGCCAAATTATAAGGTCGCCGTGGGAATATTATGGGTTGCCTCCGACGAATCGGACATGGATGACAGAAAACGACAATGACGACATCAGCATGTACTGTGTCCTATTCGCGAAGAATCATCGTTGTGATTCAAGCTCATCAGTTACCTTGGACCCGCATAACAAGATCTCGAGCGCGGACATTGGACACTACATGCCCATCACTGCACTGCGTCACTCGGAATAGGACATGAGAGAAGATTCATGCACAAAGTACATAACTGACAAAGGTAGTGAGTAATATGCACCCTTCAGTTGTAGCAAGCTGAACTCACGAATTGAGTATTTATATGTGAGCGCCTAAACTGCTGATCGTAGACCTTTCAGTCACGATGCCAACAGCACAAGCGCCTGTCCCACGAGGCACGAAGAAGCGAGCTGCCGTCTCTTGATCACCTACAACCACGAGCAGATGGAGATCAAAGCAAAGCCAATGTCCATAACCACCGCCGATGCACCCTTCAATGATCCTACCGATAACGTTGATCTAGTGATCCGCACAGCTGATAAAGTCGACTTCTTCGTCCTCAGCGCGTTGCTATCGCTGCGATCTCCATCGTCGTTCTTCCGTCGTGCTTTGCAGAGGAATCGGCACATAGAAGAAAGAGATGGTTTTCCCGTCCTCGAAGTGAAGGAGGACAGTGATACATTCCAAACTATACTCCTTCTCTGTTACCCGCACACAGATCCTCAGATCGAGAGTATCAAGAAGCTCGTCGCTGTGCGTATTGCTCTTGAGAAGTATTGCATGGACTATGCAATTGGGCGCTTCGAGCAGGTGGTAATCACGTCGACTCTCATAAAGGAACAAGCCTTGCAATTGTTCGTCCTGGCTTTTCGAAAGGGGTGGAGGCAATTGGGCGAGGCAGCTGCGAGGAGCACATTGCTCATTCCATTGAACCAAGAGGTGGCGATTGAAGAGCTGAACGACATATCTGCATTGCAGTATGTCATCCTACGAGACTACCACAGGAAGTGCAGCAATGCCGCACAAATGAATCTCAAAGGCCCAGAGATTTTGTTTTGGATGGACCCGAAAGATGCTGAATCGCTCAAATTTTTGGATCCTCACCCCCCCCTTCCCTTTGGTTTTTTCCAACAGTGCGAAAACATGGTTGAGGTGAGAATGAGGGGCAACAATGGTCGTAGGAGAGTACAGATCCATAGTTGGACTTCCGACTATATTCGAGCGGTGTCGCAGAAGCTATGCGAAACGCCTCACCCGGAAATCGCTTTGGATGAAAAGATCATCAGTCGGGCAGTGTTAAGCAGCGGAGCGCAATGCCGAATCGATAATTGGAAGAATACAGCTGTGAGCGAAATCCAAGCGCTCGCAAAGCTCTTGTCTGAAGAGATTGATCGGCGAATCTCTGAGGTGAGTCCGGTAGAATCATCTCTTCTGTCACTCACACCCGTCCAGTAGGTTACTTTGGATATCAAGTGGACGAAATGAGGTCCAGAAGTACTCGAGTAGGTGACGAATCGGAATGATAGTGTTGCTGGGACAGCAAAATTGCCGCAGGTAGTTTCTTTACTCGTCGCTGTAGAAAATCGTTCCCAAATTTTGTGAGTGTTTGGTTTCCGAAGGAGGTGAAGATATCAGGCCCATGGAAAAAGCGCTCTATCAAAGAGGAAGAGATGTACCGCTGCCGAGTCATTAACGCTGCTAAGACCATTCTAAGTGGATAACTTGCAGGAGCGCCTGGATTCGTCAAGGCAACAACAGAACTTCGAATGTGAAGGAACAGCATCGATGTTGCCACGACGACAGAATCCAGAGAGACCCGGATGGCACTTTAAGACTAAGTCAGGGGAAGGTTTCTACAGGATTAGAGAGGACGACGTACGACGCCTTGAGTTCCTTTGTGTACATCAAAAATGATGGCGACGTAGGTGTGTAACCCACGAGGCACGGGAAGAATCTCGTCTCGTCTCTTTGAAGGCATCTACCATCAACCATGGCCTACGCCAAACCGCCCCCCATAACGACTGCCGACCCGCCCTTCAACAATGCCTCTGATTTCGCAGATCTGGTGATCCGGACATCAGACAACGTCGACTTCCTTGTCCATAGATCATTCCTGCTGCTCAAACCCCCTTCATCATTCTTCCGAAATGCGTTGTACGGGAACCACCATACAGAAGAAAAAGACGGTCTTCCTGTACTCGATGTGATCGAGGACAGTGGCATATTTAAATCCATCCTGCTCTTCTGCTACCCATACGACACCCCCAAATTTGCTAGCGTCGAACATTTTTCGGCGGTAGGCATGGTGCTCGACAAGTACTGTATGGACCATGCTTTCGAGCGCTTCGTCCAGACCGTGATCGCGTCTCCTGTGATTAAGGAGCAACCGCTGCGAGTCTTTGCTGTGGCTGTCGCTAACGGATGGAAGGTGTTGGGGGAGACTGCGGCCAGGAGTACTCTCGGTCGACGTCTCGATGGGGTGGAATCGAACGCCAAGGAGCTGGATGGTATCAGTGCGCGCCATCTTCAGCGTCTCCTCAATTACCACAAGCGATGCGGAGAAAGCACCCAAATTGAGTGGACGCCTTGGGTTGTGAAGGGACAACCTGGATGCGATTTTGTACAGTCTTCCTGGATGTGCTCGCGATGTCGAAAAAAACTGAACTCTGTTGATTGGCATGGCGGGAAACCCTATTCGCATTCTTGGTTGGACAACTCGTATCTCGACCCAGTGAAAAAGAAGATGCTGGTAGACCCGCGACCAGAGGTGGCCTTTGATGATGGGATTATTCGTGGAGCCATCCTAGCGAGCACCAAGGAATGCAACGACGACTCATGGATCAGGGATGCCTCCAGTAAGATCCATAAGCTCGCACAATTGGTAGCGGCGGAAATCGAGAGGTGTATTTCAGAGGTAAGAGATGGAGAGATCTTCGAGATTTCCACTGGCTGATATCGTCTTTTAGGTTCAGTTGGAAATTGTATGGACAAAATGATGCAGGGTGGAATCTAGTCGAGCTTTATATATCGTTGGGCTTTCTAGCTATGTCGGATTTGTGAAGTGATCAACATTGGTGAAAAACGGTTGTACTTACCGTTGTTTTCCATTCGCTTGTCGCTCGCCGTTGTGAATAGTGTGATGTCCATGGTGGTCATTGTCGTGTGGTGCAACGGCGATGAAATTGCTCCCCTCAGCGGGAAGATTCATGCTACTGCCGATAAGACGTGAATTCGTAGCTGTGCTGTTATGTAGCTTAGTTCCTTACAAATTGCCTTCTTGAAAAATTTCCTTCGTTCATCGTCCGTTTGTCGAAAGGAAAGGCTGAGAGTTGTGTTTGTCCCTGTTTCCTGTAGCTTAGCTTGACTCCGGTCCGCAAGGGAGACTTGCTTCTTCCCAACCACTTCAAAGAACTGTTTTAGTCCACATGTGTTGTCAGTGTTTGATACCTACGGTACTACCTGCATAATACCCACCATTACCTTTAATTGCCTACCCAATGTGGACTCTATTAAACTCACTTTCCGGAACGTTCTCAACGATCCTTTTACGAAGTCATCTTGGCTAGGAATGTAGTGGCTCGCCGGCTCTATTATTGTACGTCGCGCTATATTTTTCATCCCATCTTACTGTTGACCATTTCTTTTTCATGAACAGCGTTGAGCAGTGATTTTGAGACGCCTGCGTCTGCCCTCTCGGAAAGTATACCTCGCACGAACCCGTCATTCGCGTGTCTGTACTTGACACTCTCGGCAGTCAAAACAATCTGCCCTGTTTCTCAACCCTTCGCAAAACCCAGAGGTCAGTTTAATCACGGATGCTTAGCTTCGCAGGTCTCCCGACCATTACTATAACGGCCTAACGTAATGGGACTAGGATGATCAGCCAAACTTCAATAAACCTAAAGCCGGGCAACCAGTAGGTAGATTTGCCGACCCTTCTCGTATTAAGAGTCTTATGCCAAGATTAGCTTCAGATTTCATGTGTTCACTAATGCTTCTCATCAAACACATTCTTCCTTCTCTTCCACTAGGGAGGGAATGACACTGCATTACACTCAGACTTATCCAAGCCCGCTCCTTCCAGCCCGCTCCCTGTCGCCGGTGCCGCAGCTGCCCTTGTAGCATTCACAGTACTTCAAAACGTGATGTTTACTTTCTGCGTCATATATATCATCCTGCAATACATCACACATGATTTCTAGGCTGACTCCGCAGATGGTATGGAGCTTGGATTCTAAGCTTGGAGTTGTGACGAACTACACATACAGGCTCAATCAGATATACGGGCGTTTCTTAGGTGAGTCACGGTCCGAGCGCCTATTCCACAAGGCACGAAGAAGCGGGTCGCCGTCTCCTGCTTACCTACCATCGCTAGCAGATGAACATTTACGCAAAACTATCTTCCAAAACTACGGTCAATGCCCCCTTCAACGATCCTACTGATAACGTTGATCTGGTGATCCGTACAGCCGACAATGTCGACTTTTTCGTCCTCAGCGCCCTGCTATCACTGCGATCTCCATCATCATTTTTCCGTCAGATTTTACCGGGCAACACGAACACAGAGGACAGGGATGGTTTCCCTGTCCTTGAAGTGAAGGAGAACAGTGACATCTTTCGAACTATGCTCTTATTCTGTTATCCATACGACACCCCCGAGATTAAAAGCGTTCCGCAAATCGTGGAGCTTGGAGCGGTACTGGACAAGTACTGTATGGACCAAGCCATGGAGAGGTTCATCGCCGCTGTCCTTGCTTCATCTGTGATTAGCCAGCAGCCCTTGCGAGTGTTCGCACTAGCTGTCGCCAACAGATGGAAGCAGGTGGTGAAAGCCGCTGCTAGAAATACTCTTGATCGGGTAATATCAGATGTCGAGGAGTTGAAGGAGATTAGCGCACGCCATCTCTACCGTCTCAAAGACTATCATGTGCGTTGCAGGGAGGCTGCTCAGATCCAACCAGAGATATTACCGCCACTTCCCTGGCTTAGCGGTCAGACGTCTGGTCTTCAATTCCTACACCATGATACTGCTAAATGCCGATGGTGCAACGGAATGATTACTCTTGCGGCATGTGGAGAAGACGTGGGTTTATATAGCCATACGTGGTTGATCGATACCTACTTTCGGCTGGTGAATGCGAAGGTGCTCTCGTCAGGGCCCTTGCCTCAGGCCGCTCTAGATGATTATATCATCGATCAAGCCGTTCTCGCTAGTACCAAGGAATGCCGTCGAGATCAGTGGTCCGAAATAGCTGACAGCCAGATTCGACGTCTCGGAAAGATAGTGGCGGAGGAAATCAACATGCGGGTTTCAGAGGTGAGCAACGCCTAACATCTACACAACTATCGTTCGACACCTTGCTTTAGGTTCCCTTGGACATTGAGTGGTAAAAAGACTTGAAGGAACTGGTCATGCGGAGTGTGGAATGTGTGCAAGTCTAGGGATGACGAGTTTAGATGATCCTTGAAGTCCGTCGTTCGAAAACTCTCATAAAGGGGCCTTTCGTGCGATGTTCATATGGTCAATAATCATTTACGACAGAGGGATGCTTGTATGATCTCTGTAAAAACCGCACCCTTGTCCATCATTGAGCTCGCTTCCAAATACGATACGTCTCACGGTGCTGATTGGAGGCGCCTAATGGCTTCCTGTCGATTACTGAAGTTGGAAAGGCAATCAGTCACGACAAACGTGTTCTGCAACGATTCGTCAAGGCGCGAACAAGCAAGACGCCATACTCTTTGTTGCCTACTATCACCAGCAGATGGACACCGACGCACAACCTGCACCCATAACCACGGCCGACGCCCCCTTCGATGATCCCACCGACAGCGTCGACCTAGTGATCCGCACAGCCAACAGAGTCGACTTCTTTGTCCTCAGCGCACTTCTATCTCTGCGATCCTCATCGTCATTTTTTCGCCAAATTTTGCCACGCAACGCAGACACAGAAGAGAGGGAGGGCTTCAGGGAGGGCTTTCCAGTCCTTGAAGTGGAGGAAGACAGCGACACATTCCGAACGATTCTCCTATTGTGCTATCCATACGTAGCTCCCGAAATCCAAAGTGTCCAGCAATTCCGAGCGGTGGGAGTGGCACTCGACAAGTACCGTATGGATTGCGCAATGGAGAGGTTCGTTCAGGCTGTGCTCGCGTCAGCCATGATTAGCAAACAGCCCTTACGAGTTTTCGCCGTGGCTGTCGCTAATGGATGGAAGAAGCTGGGAGAGGCTGCCGCTAGAAATATTCTCGCAACACCTTTCAGCCAGGCAATATCAGATGTCGAGGAGTTGAATGAAATCAGCACGCACAATCTCCTCCGTCTTGAAGAGTATCATGTGCAGTGTGGATATGCTGCCCAGATTCGAATAAGGGGAGGATCGCTATCTTGGCTTCGCGGAAAGACTTCTAGTCTTTTTTTTCTGCACAGGACTCCACATTGTCGGTGGTGTGGAGTATGGAACAACCTATTTGATTTGGGATATGCAGATGCTCCACTTCTACGTGGTCATGCATGGTTGACCGATACCTATTTTGGGCTGGTGAATTCGAAGCTGGTATCAGTACCCTGGCCACAGGTCGCTCTAGATGATGACATCGTTGATCAAACTATTTTTGCTAGTACCAGGGAATGCGAAGGACAGTGGGAGGAAATGGCTGGGAGCCAAATTCGCTGTTTTGGAAAGATAGTGGCGGAAGAAATAGACAAGCGAGTTTCAAAGGTGGGTGAAGATCGTTAGTAGCATTTGCGCAACTCTCAATTAGCTTCGTCGTATAGGTTCCTTTGAACATCGAGTGGCCAAATGAGCATCAGAATGAGAAGGACGGCAGTTGGGATGTGATCTGGAAAGTATTTGGGAGGAAGAGCGGAAGTCTGCTGAGTACATTTACACACTTCTGGACTGAGAGGTAGAGATTGACGACCTCGATAGGATTACCGCCCTGCAATCTCTCCGCAAGTATCGCAAGCGGTGCAGCAAAGCTGCACAAGTTCAGACAGAAGTTTAGCCATCAGGAGTCATTGTGAGGGGTGGAGGCCAAGAGCCAGATTGTCTGATAATGTGATCTTGAATGGATGCAATCATATGTATGTGCAGTGTTCCATGGAAAATCAGACACCCTGACCAGCATAAAACCTGCTCTGCACTTGTCTCAAGTTCAGACGTAAGCAATGAAAAAGTACGGAATTTCCGTTGCTGATTCGGTCCTTTGATTTGACATAATGACCCTAGATGTAGACGGGCTTTACGAGTTAAGGGGTTGTTGGTCCTTCTACGTCGGATTTGTGAAAGGGGAAGTATTGGAGAACATAATGACAAACCTATGTTTTTCCATTCCTCCTGAATATCATGCTGAGACGGTTAGTATTTGCGAGTTTTACACTCTAGCGTCCCACACACCAATACAGGAAGCTTCATTAGCTCAAGATGCGATGCCATTAAAGCACCTCGTGGGTATCGTGAAATTTAGACGTTGTGTGGCTGTGCTTTACTGTGGTGGACCAAAAAGTGTTTCGTCACATAACGCGATATATGTGCTTGCAATTGAAGGTGTCGTGATTTCTTCAATATACTTATCACACATGGTCGCTTCATTTAGACTGCAACGATACTGAAAGTAAAAATTGGCCTTACAAAACATTGACTTTGAAAACTTGATGTCGCAAGGTTTTGAAATCGTGACCTAAAGTTCTGTAGGCGCCTAGGATTGCGCAAGCGCTCATTCCACGAGGCACGAAGAAGCGAGCTGCCATAGCTTAGCTACCCACTCTCATCAGCAGATGAATATCGACGCAAACCCATCTCTCACCATCGCCGACGCGCCTTTCAACGATCCTACCGATAATGTTGATCTAGTAATCCGCACGGCCGATCAGGTCGATTTCTTCGTCCTCAGCGTATTGCTATTGCTGCGATCCCCATCGTCATTCTTTCGCTATGCTTTACAAGACGATAATGGGTACACGGAGGAAAGAGATGGACTTCCTGTTTTACGAGTGAAGGAGGACAGTGCCACTTTCAGATTCATTCTCCTCCTCTACTATCCATACACTACTCCCGAGGTAGAGAACTCCGACCAGCTCTTGGTAGTTGCAGAGACCTTGGATTATGGATAAGTACTGTTTGGATGCCGCGCTCGATCGATTTGTCCGGACCACACCCACGTCTTCTGTAATGAAAGAGCATGCTCTCCGGGTCTTTGCCATCGCGGTCACTTACGGATGGAAGGAGTTGGGAGAGGTCGCAGCCAATCATACGCTCGCTACGCCTCTCGATTGCGCGATATCAGACGTCGAGGAGTTGGATGGTATCAGTGCTCGCTATCTCTTTCGCCTCCAAGACTATCACAAGCGATGTGGCAAAGCCGCCCAACTAGGTGACAGTTGGTACAAGCTTTCCCAGAAGTATCCGTTTGAGGAAGCGCTCGCTCTCTCGCGGAATCGAGGCCCATTGGGGCAACAAATAGTACAACAAATGGTTGGACAACTCATATTTGGACCTACTAAACGCAAAGCTGCTGCTGGAACCTCGACCAGACGCTGCTCTGGATGACATTATCATTGATAGTGCTCTCCATGCGAGCGGGCGCCCTACCGAATCTTGGGCCAAAATCGCGTCTAGCCAGATCCGCAACTTTGGAAAGGTAGTAGCAGAAGAAATCGACAGACGAATTTCGAAGGTGCGTGGTAAGGAAGTAGCAATCTATCCACTAACAAGATCACTGTGGTGACTTAGGTTTCCTTGGACATTGACTGGACAAACTTGAAGCGAGGTGGGCCAAGTGGCGAGACGTGATCTCAGAAGAGTATCCGTGTTGGGATTTTAGGGACGAAAAATTTGGCATGCATATAGTATTGAAGATTAGTACCTCAATCATGGTAGTATGAATCGCTCGAGAGCATAATTTACCCGCCATCACGTTTATATCTTTGCACTAGCGTTCTCTTTGCAGTTTGATCTTGATGGGTGCGCACTGTTCCTAATTATCTATCGGCTATCTTTCCTGTGAGCGACGATGAGTTGTCTGCGCGCGCCTGTCTCCTTCGCCTGTAAAGGATTGAGAACCTCCGCCTCAGCGACGTCGAGATAGGACATGATTCCTACGAATCATGTATTGCGTCAGACTTATTAGTTGATGACCAAAACCATATCAAACGATTATTGATCAGCAGAGAATGTCAACACAATGAAAGGGAGATATCACGAAAGCTTCGGCGAGAGATTTCATGGAAGAGGATATAAATATTGGTCAAGTGGTCGTTAAGACACCTCCCAATGTGGTAACACCGGCCGGAATCTCTGCCAGTTAGGTACACCAATACGCTGAGTGCTGGGCCGTGGAAGGACCGACGGACTGGGCGATGCGGTGGCGTCCGTACAACGTTTCCTTCCATGGCCTGAACATATACCTCCGACTGGTAGTCAGAAGAAGTAATCTGGGAGTGATGAACTGGAATTTCTGTGGACGGCTGGGAAATGATGCGAAGCCCAAATTCGGGGGAAGACATTTGTATGGTCACTTCGCGCCCAAGTTAGATCTGAGTGTAAAGCGAAGATGGTAACAGCATATTCACTACATCGTCGACTCTTCGGCTTTGCTTGCAGCATGCACGTTTCCAATCGGATCTCGTAAAACCTTCCAGCGCGCGAACGCACATGCTCATCTGAGAGCAGCCAAAGTGATCAAACAGTCACAGCCTCCGAGCTCGCCGGAAATGCAAGCAGTGGTCCTTTGAGATCTTAGATGGACGTGGCCCCCCGAATGACTTGACGTTATGCTCTAATACCATAAACTAGGCAATGGTTGCTATGAGCGGCTGGGGATATGTAGCACAACTGCACTAAAGAAGGCCTTTTTGCAAAGGTAGGAAGAGATGGAAAGAGAAAGACAGAGATGCGCCATGACCGTTCGAAAACCACATGTGGCTATGTCCTCCGATCAGATGCTGGTTCATCCACGTTTTTTTCACCTTAACGCGCATCTGCTAATCATCAGCAATGGAAGGAAGAAAGGAGGGATGTTGTTTTATTACCTGACGGTGCTCCTCAACAGAAGCGTGCAGGAAACTGATAGGCCACCCATTATTACTACCGCCGACGCACCCTTTCATGATCCCACTGACAGCGTCGATCTAATCATACGCACAGCCGACAACGTCGCTTCTTCGTCCTTAGTGGTCTGCTATTGCTGCATTCTTCATCGTCGTTCTTCCGCCACGTTTTACAAGGCAACCGGTGCACTGAGGAAGGGAGGGTTTTCCCGTGTTAACAGTCGAAGAGCTCAGCACCACGTTCAGAGTCATCCTCCTCCTCTGTTACCCCAACGACCAACCTGGTAGCATCAAGACTACTGAGGATGTCTCAGTGATCGGTGACGCTCTTGAGAGGTACTGTATGGACTACACAATTGAGCGGTTTGAGAGGATCATGAGCACGTCGGCACTTATAAGGGACCAAGTCCTACAACTCTTTGTATTGGGAATTCGGAAAGGGGAGAGAAATCTGGGCAAGGCAGCTGCGAAGAACACCCTTTTCGTCCCGTTGAACAAAGAGGTGGCGATTGAAGAGCTGAACAATGGTTGTAGGAAAGTGAAGGTCGGACATTCGACTACATTCGAGAGGTGTTGCAGAAGCTATGCGAAACGCCTCGCCCGGAAATCACTTTGAATGAAAAGGTCATCAGTCGGGCAGTTATGAGCAGCAGGGTGCAATGCCAAATCGATCATTGGAAGGATATAGCTGAGAGCGAGATTCAAGTCTTCGCAAAGCTCTTGTCTGAAGAAATTGATCGGCGAAGCTCTGAGGTGAGTCCGGCCGTATAATCCCTTCTATCGCTCACACCCGTCCAATAGGCAACTTTGGATGTCAAGTGAACGAAATGAGGTGCAGCGGATCAGAATGGCAGTGTCGCTGGGACAGCAAAACCGGCCGATCCTTCGATTTCGGTCGATATGAAAAAACTTCTCCGAACTATGAGTGTCTGGATTCCAACGGGGGAGGAATGAAAGCAAAGACACTGGAGTTATGTACAAGTTTCCCTGCCGCAGAGGAAGGAGACACCGCCTGTCGAGTCATTGGTGCTGTCGAGACCTTCCTAAGGGGATAACATGCCGCTGCTGCCCTCGGATATTTCAAGGAAACAACGGACGTTCTTCGATGTGAAGAAAACAATATCGACGTTGGTGCGACGACAAAATCCGGAGAGAAATCTACGAGCCATCCTCTAAGATTAGTGAAAAGTTTCAACAAAGTTACAGTGCATAACGTACGGCGTTCTGAGTTCCTCGTGTACATTGAAAACCCTAGCGACATAGATGAGCGTCTCTTCTCGTCTCTTTGCAAGTACGACCATCGACTATGGATTTCTTCGAACAGCCTCCCATAACCATCGCCGACCCGCCTTCAACGGTGCCTCCAATCTCGTTGATCTCGTGATTCGAACCTCAGGCGACGTCGATTTTAATGTACATTGAGCACTTCTGTTCCTCAAATACCCTTCATCGTTCTTCCGATATGCGTTGTACGGCTTCCACAGGCTCGCATAGTTACTGGTGTCCGTTGGTTGTTGAAGCCCTTCAAGTTCCCTTGGAAATCGGGTAGTGAAAAGGACGTAGGATCCAAGCCATCCGTGTGAAGCGATTGCATTCAGGTCGCTTATGCTGTACTTGTAAAGAACTCAATAATGTCGCAATAATGAAGCATAAAGGTAGTGGGCATACCAATATTCATTCACCCGTCGTCACGTCGGAAACCTGTAACACTCCAACCACTTTGCCCTACTTTGACATATAGGTAGACGTCCATCATCCTATATGTCAGTTATCGGAGCAATACACAATGTGGTTCATCGCATGAAGAAAGATAAACCTTTCCCTGGGTCATTCGGTGTTGTCGACAAGGCGAGATTTTAAATTTATGCCGCAATGGGTTTTTGCGCATACCTCCTCGGTGGCTCTGCATAGAGATGCGATTGTGTGACGGCGAGGCAACGGGTCGAGGAATGGTGTTGTTGCAAAAAGGAATGATATCGTGTGGCTGTGCTTTGCCACAGGTGGGTTTCGCTTAGATCCCGGCCGTTCCTGAACAGTGGGACCTTGCGCCGGTACCGATACCAATATCATGCCAGAACACAAGTAAATCGTGATCATCACTTCTTCTATCATCTGCCGGTAATATAAAGGTCAGCCTTACATTGACTTTGAAATTTTGACGTTGTAAGACCGAGTTACCCAGCGGTGCAACTACTATGTATAACTTGTCGACTATGAGCGTCTAGTAATGGAGTCGGAACTGGGCAAGTCAACTAGTCACAATGGCACAAGCACCTATTCCATGAGGCACGAAGAAGCAAACTGCCGCATCTTCATTGTCTACTATCAACAGCAGAACATGTACGCACAGCCATTCTTCCTAACCACTGCCGATGCCTCCTTCAACGATCCCACCGACGATGTCGATCTGGTGATCCACAGTCGACCACGTCGAATTCTTCGTCCTCAGCGTTCTTCTAACACTGCGATCCCCATCGTCTTTTTTTCGTCATGCTTTACAAGACACCAAGCACACAGAAGAAAAAAATGGCCTTCCCGTTCTCGAAGTGACGGAAGACAGTGACACCTTCCGGACTATCCTCCTATTCTGCTACCCAGACGTCGCTCCCGAGCTTAAAAGCGTCGAGCAATTCCAGGCAGTGGGAGAAGCACTGGACAAATATTGTATAGATCGTGCGATGGGGAGGCTCGTCCAAGCCGTGCTCGCGTCACCCGATCAGGGAACAGCCGTTACGGGTATTCGCTCTCGCAGTCGCCAATGGATGGAAGGAGATAGGAGAGGTCGCTGCCCACAACACTCTTGCCAGGCCTCTTAATCAGGCGATATCAGACATCGAGGAGTCCAATATCATCACTGCCCGCCATCTGTATTATCTTGAGACTTATCGCGCGCGGTGCGGACAGGCCGCTCAGATAAAATCGCTGTGTCCTTGGTTTAACGCATCCCCCGGTCTTATGTTGATTCCAAGCACTTTTGGCACTTCTACTTGTGAATGGTGTGGCAAGTCGATTGGGTACGACAGATATGACGGGAGTTTCCGTATTCATCCATGGTTCAACAAAACCTACGTCCGCTGGTGAACCGCAAGTTGTTACTGGAGCCCCGGCCGCAGATTGCTCTGGACGATGACATTATTGGCCTAGCTATTCACGCTAGCATCCAAGAATGCAGTACGGGTTCATGGGCATTAGCCGCTTACAGTCAGATTCGCCGTCTCGGAGAAATAGTGGCGAAGGAAATCGACAGGCGGATTTCAGAGGTGAGCAACACCTAACATCTACGCAACTCGTATCTGATATCATCATTTAGGTTCCCTTGGACATCGAGTGGAAGAAATGACATGACAGAGTTAGAAGAGTGCAGTTTTCGCTTGCTATGCCAGATGTATCATCCTTTAACGTTACACAAACGAATATCGCTTTTTCTATGCTGCCGGTGCAACGTAATATGTAAGTCCAGCTCACATCGACTTTGAATTTTGACGTTGTAAGGCATTGAGAGTCAGGATGTGGGCGCCTATTGGAGTCGGAACTCGGAAATTCAATCAGTCACGATGGTATAAGCACCATTCCATGAGGCACGAGGAAGCGAGCTTCCATATCTTGATTAGCTACTATCACCAGCAGATGGATATCGACGCACAACCATCCGAGTCCCCCATAACCACCGCCGATGCCCCTTTCAGCGATCCTACGGATAATGTTGATCTGGTGATCCGCACAGTCGACAACGTCGAATTCTTCGTCCTTAGTGTTCTTCTAACGCTGCAATCCCCATCGTCTTTTTTTCGACATGCTTTACGAGACAGCAAGCACACGGAGGAGAGAGATGGCCTTCCCGTTCTCGAAGTGACGGAAGACAGTGACACCTTCCGGACTATCCTCCTATTCTGCTACCCAGACGTCACTCCCGAGCTTAAAAGCGTCGAGCAAGTCCAGGTAATGGGAGCAGCGCTGGACAAATACTGTATGGATCGTGCGATGAGGAGGCTCGTGCAAGCCGTGCTCGCGTCACCAATGATCAGGGAACAACCCTTACGGTTGTATGCTGTAGCGGTCGCTAATGGATGGAAGATGGTAAGAGAGACCGCTGCTCGTAATACTCTTGCCATGCCTCTCAGCCAGGCGATATCAGATGTTGACGAGCTGAAAATCATTACTGCGCGCCATCTGTACCGTCTTCTGGATTATCACGCGCGATGCGGAAAGGCCGCTCAGATCCAGACAAAGAATTCGCCGAATCCCTGGCTTGTCAGAAAGGTTTCTGATCTTGTGTTCCTGCAGCGTAGCGTCGGTTTGCCCCGCTGTCGAAAGTGCAGGGCTTTTCCGAGTGAAGTAGGTGTGACCCAGTATGACAGTATCCATAGCCATTCGTGGTTGGAAGATACCTACTTTCGGCTGGTGAATGCGAAGGTGTTATTGGAGCCTCAACCATGTGTCGCTCTAGATGGGCATATCATTGATGAATCCGTGATCGCTAGCAACCAATGCTGCGATGGGGAGTGGACCAAAGTCGCCGCCAGTCAGATTCGCCTTCTCGGAAAGATAGTAGCGGACGAAATTGAAAGGCGAATTTCGGAGGTGAGCAATGAACGCTGAGCATTGGCATCTACGGCTTCATGTCACCCTCATGTAGGTTCCTTTGGATATTGCGTGGGAAGATGAGAGGAAGTAGCATTGCTATTAGCAGAGGTGTCGAGGTCTCGTATATAATTTGGACATACGACGAATCAAGTATTTGGTATTTCACGTCCGTTGAGTTGGAAGATATCTGCCCTTTTTGTTAGAGACATTCTTTAGCGTCTGCCAAGTTGATACGCTCGAAATCCCCTGGGATCGGGGTCGTCAATCCTTCGAAAAGCTGCCAATCAGGTACACAATACGCGGGCTGTCGTTTGAAGAAATCGATTGACTACTTTCGTAGGTGAAGGAGGTAGTGCCTGCGCACCGTCTCACCTGAACGACTACAGGCCCTTCTGAATATTGACCAACAAAAGTGATCCCGGAGTAATGGGTTGGAGTAGTTGCGATTAAAAGCTTGCAGAGGCCGACATCAAATATCTGTTGCGGCGCCCCCAAATTAGATCTCAGCATCCAGTGCAGATGATGGCAACACACTACATCACCAGATCTCGTCCGAGCATCTTTTTACCACGTAAAAGTCTCCCCATAAACAGTCTCGGAATCCGCTACTAGATGGATGGCTCGGTTCCAGCCGGACGTGGGCACCGAGCGTTGAATCTAGCACGAAGCGCTTGAGAAAGATGCACGGAAACTGGGATCAATTCTGATTTCAAGATATCGCCGTCTGAGAAGGTTTCATGAACAGGGATGCCAGAAATGACCTCAACGTTATACAGGTTCCTCTAGATGATCATACTATACTATCCATCAAGTCGTACTCGCTGTACTAAACCAAGCAGTCGAGGTAAGTTGATTGGAATCACTGCCAAGTCATATTCAGCTCGTGGGAATGATAGTGACAGAAGAAATCGACAAGCGGATTTCAAAGGTGGATGATGCCTAGCATATACGCAACTCCCGTCTGACACTGTCCTCCGGGTACCCTGGGGCTCTGGGGCTGAAATTGGAAGGATGCTGTACCGCATGTTCAGGATTGATGTTGCTTGACGAAGCCATAATCCAAGGCATCTCTTGGAACTGGTCAATACAAGGCTTCTAGGTACATAAGGGGAAAAATCCACGAATTGGTACCATCACATCATTCGACGCGCGTCTTCGTGATAGGTTCGGCGGCTTACGTTCACCAGTCACGGGGCATCGATAAAGAACTCCTTTCTTGCCTTCGACGCATCTGCGGCTAGTAATGGATGGCACTGTCGGTCTGCCCAAGATAACCAGAGCTGAGGCTCCCTTCAGCGACGCCTCTGACTTGGCAGATCTAGTAATCCGAACAACAGATGACGTCGATTTCTTTGTCCACAGGGTACTCCTATCGCTCAAATCCCCTTCGTCATTCTTCCGCCATGCGCTGGAAGGTAGTCGCCATACCGAAGAAAGAGATGGCCTTCCCGTGCTCGAGGTGAAGGAGGACAGTAGCACATTCAGGAGGGTCCTTCTATTCTGTTATCCATATGACGTCCCCGAGATGAAGAACATCGAAGAATGTTTTGCAGTGGGAGGGGTGTTGGAGAAGTACTGTTTGGATAACAGTTTTGAACGGTTTGTTCGAGCTATGCTCGCGTTACCTCTGATGAAACAAAACGCGGTACGGTGTTTTGGTTTCGCAGCAGCTCGTGGATGGAAGGATTTGGGCGAGGCAGCGGCCAGAAATACGCTTCGTGTGGCTCTGGACCAGGAAGTAGAGATTGATGGCCTCGACAGTATCACTGCCCTGCAATATCTTCGCCTTCGAGAGTATCGCAAGAGGTGTGGGAAAGCCGCGCAGTTCGAGTCCGACCCAACGCTAGGAGAAAAAATGACATGGATTGCAGGCAAAACCTCGGAATTGCTCTTCCTGCGGTCAGACCTGGAAGAGCAGACATGCCGATGGTGTATAAAACCTTTGCATTGCTGGATGACGACAGGAGATCAGATTTTCCGAACTCATTCCTGGTTGGGGAATTATGTCAATACAGTGAAGGCAGAAGTGCTACGACAGCCCATGCCAGAAATCGCCTTGGATGAGGATATTGTTGCCCATGCGGTTATGAATAGCATCTCCCAGTGCGGTCACGAAGAATGGACAAAAATTGCTGCTAGCCAGATTCACCTATACGCAAAGTTGTTGGAGGAAGAAATCGAGAGGCTGATTTCACAGGTGAGTGATGTAGCTGTTGCAGAACAGTCTCGTTTGAACGACCTGAAAAGGTACCGCTGAACATCGATTGTACGAAGTGAAAGGGGAAGATGGATTGGAGCTAGTTGTTTCTTAATTTAAGTTAGATTGAGGCGTTGAGCATAGCCAGTACAGTATGACTCACTGCATCGCCAATTCTCATCCAGCCTATTTTCCTTACAAGACATGTGTTTCCATTAACCGCGCATTTCTACTAGAGGTCCCACGCAGACCCACATGAGGGTTAAACCAAATGACATGGAATTTTGTAGAAAGCTCACAAAGCTCTTGAAGTGATGTACAGAGAGAATTGAACTGCCGCAGTCGACGCGCCGGCAAGCAACATCAGAGAAGTAGAGGGGCTTCATCCATAAAGGCATTGATGTCATATTTTGAGATAAATGACGAGCTAAATTTAAGCATGAGCAGCACGAATAGCAGGACATACAACTAGTATCCCGCTGGGGCATATCCACCAACAAAGAAGAAAAGTTCTCATCAGCCGTAAAAGATGGATCATGTATGATTTCCTGGTGTACGCAAGGAGGGAGGGAGGAAAACATCATGATCGTTCGAAGGAAGGTGCAATTGTGGCTGTGTCCTTGATCCTTCTCAACTTCTAGCAACTCTTTTTCTCTCTCTCTCTAGTGTGCTGAACTACCTGAATGAATTTCAGGCGACGTTATATAATCTCTGCGGACAAGTCGTCGATCTTGTAGCGAAAAACAACGTGCCTTTCCACTACGTTGTTCTCCAGAAGACTTGCCAAAAATTTGGCAAGAAGTCAAACTACTCTCTTAATGAGCCTTTTACTAAATATCACGTCCACTGCTAAAGTAAGAGCGCCTAAAGTATGCCCCACCGTGACTGAGCTGACGTCTTAGCAAGCGCTCTTCCTCGCAAAGCCGGGCGGTGTCCGCGTCATCGTTGTTCAAAGGAAGGAGGAATTGTGGCTGTGTCATTACAAGTGTTCCGGTCGACTTATTCCTTTGGGACTCTTGCTTCGCCAAGTTCTTCTCCCTTATCGAGCGGCGCCAAAAGAAAGAGCCACGAACAACACGTGTATGAAATCCTCGTTATCGATTTTTCCCATTCCCACATGCCTGTCTGATTGTCGACTCCCTTCCCACTGCTCGACGTAAGTGCTGTCAATCTCTTCGGGGGTCGGTACGTGCATCTCCTCTCGCAACTGTAACGGCGCCACTGTCTAATCGCCGGTGATTCGATTCATGAAATGAAAGTGTATCGAACGTTCGTGATTCCATCATTTTCGTTTTGTGGATCGCCAAACTTGCACAACACTGGAGTGGCCGAATTGTGAGCGGAAAGCACCGAACCTGGGCCTGAACCCAAAACGACTCGTTCCCCAAGGAAAAACGGCGATTCGAGGATGTCGATGAATAACCTGCTACATAGTGCTGACTCAACGTCGCGCGTTATTCAGAATCTGACGCCATTATTACTGCATATCTATCTCAGTGGGCTGGCTGGGACGCGGGATGGTCCGATATCCGGTCGAGGTGGGTTTCGTGAGATCCTTGGTGCACAATTATACCCGAGTCCGAAAGACACTCGCGGATCTAGAAACGAAATCACAGGAGCAGGGCGACCCACTAGTACTATAGATCGTCGGGACCGATGTCATAGTAACTACTAGACCTGCTGTGACGATGCCAGGCACCAATATCGTCAACTCAAACTACGGTGTGCGTAGTAGTAAGTCGTGAGACAGTAGTAGAACGCACGAGATACATGAGCACAAGTACTGTCTATGAATATAACTGAGGATGAACATACTACATTGGCAACAAAATGCGCCAGTGGGTCATAGACAGTCGGTGGACTCACTGGACTGCCCTGCAGCCTGCTAGCATGATTGTTTTAAAAGAGAAAGAAATGTGGCTGTGTCACCGGCCTTCATCCATTCCGTGCATACGTTCTTATTTGTAGAATCAATGCGATTGATGTGAATAGTCTGAATACTGCTTCATAAAGATTATCAAACTAAGATTTCAAAAATCAAAATCGGACTTCACTGATTAGCGTAGATCCAACGCTAATGACTACTTGCATAGACTAATGCATATTTTCAATATACACACCAAAACTATAGGACAACTCATAAAGTATCAAGTGAGTCAAAGCACATAGATACCGTGAAAAACTAAATAACAATAGATATAAAAATACCAAACACGATCCAAATTAGCATATGATAGCGATAAGTCGTCCAAGTCTAGTAGAAAGGGAAGATGTTTCGCGTCATACAGAGGTCCATCACATTAGTCCATGGAAACATCCTACATCTCGTTCCGTTCAAAAGTCTATCGTCACCGCTCGTCGAACCTCTACTAGTAGATCCTCGTATGTCCCCAAGAAAACCTTCGACGTCCACATCGAGCAAGCAGGAATCCTTCTCGACAGCCTCCAAACGAACGACACCCGACTGACCATTACAGGTTCGGGCCAATCAAGGATGACGGCCTAGGGCCCGCGTCGTAATAGGATCTAGCGGGAGCTTCAGCAGAGACTAGCAGGTTGATCGCGTTCATCGCCGCCATTGCTTCTTCCATTAACGCAAGGGGATCAGTGTAGATGCCCGGGACCTCGCCCGTATCAACCCCGTCCAATGCTCCTCTTATGGACAGAACATTTTCAAGACCTTCGTCGAGAGGACCGGCACTGGCAGCGGGGAATAGCTGTTTCGCCTTCGGGGGGTAACATGGGTTGCCGTGTTTGAAGCCCGCCCCGAAGGAACTCCAAAAAGATTCAACGTCATCGTCCCTGGTTACGACCTGTGCCTGTCCATCGAATGGTGCCTCAGGGCAAACGATAGGCTTGGCCATGAGTGTTTTCGTGCCATCGACTGGAGGGTCGATATCGCGCGATGACGACGCCAGTGAGAGTGGACGATTGACCGTGGGTTCACTTTCGTAGGGAGTCTCGTTGGGAATGCCATCTCCATTAGGTACCGCCTTGCCGTGATATTTTCTCCGATGATGGGTGAGCCTGTCCTTGGTGCTCCCACCCCAAACGCAGCCCGGATCCTCCGTGCATTTGAACTTTTCGTTACCAGAGCTGGAAAACCGTGTCAGCTTCGTTACAAGATAATATAAAATAATGGACGCACTGGTGTCGGAGCCTGTGACCATCAAGATTGCATGTCTGGAGAAGGACGGGACAATCGGGGCAAACACGATAACTGCCACAACGATGAGCACACCTCAAGAAGAAGAATACAGACTGCTGACTTCTCTGCAGTCTTCGTGTGTGTCTTCGTGTGCTCAGCAAGGTCTTGATGGCAGGACACGCTCGTGTGGCACTCTGGGCATTGCCCGCTCTTTCGAGCAACGGTAGAAGAGAATTGTGTGCAAAGGTGCAGAAAGTCCACAGGGAGTGTTTTCCAGGAAAGTCGGGGGAGAAGCATCGGAGGAACAAGAACACATCATGCCGGGCTTTTAAACCTTGCGAGACGCTGAATTGGTTGGAGGACGCCTCGGGTTTTCTACCTTATAAGCCAAGTGTTAAAGCAATCCATGCGAATTGGTAGCCAATTCAGAGAATAACTGTCATAGGATATTGCCGGATTGGTTACGAGATACATGAGGGCTGACGGTGTCCAGAAAGGAACAAGGCCGTACGGGATGTCGGCTAGAGACACAGACAATACAGGCAATTCGGTGTCTCCAAGTGTTTTAGCCTTGTAAGGTAGGTCCTGACGTGATCCAAGCAGTGCCAGAAAGCCTGTGAGAAGTAGTATTGCTGTGCCTCACTAGAAAGCACTTTTTTGACTGCAGGACTCGAATGGGTAGCGATAAAACTCGAGTACAGCTCGTATCAGCCGGTTTCCTGGTGGTAGGCGTTGGAACAAGACTACAGATATCAGGGAAAAGTACGGTTCAGACGCAGAAATGCGAGTAAGCGTACTACGATTTGGGAAGGGACAAACGAACAAATGATCGAGGAAAGTCGTTTTCGTATGCATTACATAAGATGTCGTAGCGGTGCACGCACCGGTCCCCGATTCTTTCTCCGATTTTTTGATAATTCCCAATATATTCTCGATTTCTGCATAATAAAATACGGCCCGTGGGTACCGCCGTTCATCCTTGCGCATGTGACGAATCTGTGCCAGAACGAACGAATACCAAAATAAAAGTGATTCAGATACTTAACTCATAAAGTAAAATATAAATGTTTTTTTTAACTCTCTTATGGATGAAACAGAAAGAAATATTTTAATAAAATAGCACTATGTGGCTGACCAGAGGAAGTTAATCATTGTAGATGCAAGTTCATTCAAGTTCCTATTTTCATTTGCACCGTCCAGTTCGGTTGCGATATAGTGGAATATATTTGCTAGTGAATGTCTGTCGCATCGGGCATCCTGTGTTAGATTTAATTTAAGTGCAGACCCTCTTAGCGCAATACACACCAGTGAGGTAGTCGTAAGTAGATTTCTCAAATTGTCTTCTTCTGAGCTTGTAGTACTTCCCAGGTGATGTATACTGGAGAGTAAGGACAATAATCAATGAAAGATAACATGTTAAAAGTGTTTTGTTTCTAACCATAGGTGGTCAAGCATAATGGCTGTGAGCTCGTGCAAGTTCTCGTTTGGAACCGTACTGTCGAGCTCGCTTGCAATGTAGTGAAATATGTTTGCCAACAGCTCATTGTCGGGTCGAGTATTCTGCTTTGACAAATCAATGATGACACAGACCGAATACGACACTGGGACTGGCCTCGTCTGCGTTTCTGCTGATAGTCTCGTCTACGATGTCGCTGTCTATCTCGTGTGCATTGTCGGCATTGTCGGCAATGTTTTCCTCTGCACTTATGCTATTTGGAGCTGCAGGTATACCTTGGTTTGCTACTGTCGACCTCCACAAATGATGTATCGTACGTCTATTTGTTTCCAAGGCGACAGCTGCTGCATGGCCAAGATAATCCAGAGATTGCGAGTGCGAGGTTGCCATGGTATTCTCGTTCGTACGTGTCTCTGACGACCAAGTAGGCAAAGCTGCAGGGGGTGCGTTCGGGTCATTGGTAGTGATATTAGTCTGAGTCATGATGTGCAGCAGGATAAGACACTCAGTAGGTTTGGATTCATTGCCGAAGTAGGTGGGTCAAGGGCATTACATTACTAATGATATTTATACATCAAAAAATAAGAAATTACATCTGCTTCGAGTGTGTTGTGTGGATACAGTACGACACCATCAGTATACATTTTCAGTGGAATCGTCCTCGCCATCGTCGATAAACACATTTTCTGTCTCGCTAACACCGATTACTCCTACAGGTTCCAAGGATGTCAAATATGCTGGCAACGGCACCACAGGTTTCTTGCCATCGTCATCGCTAGGAGTATCTGCCAGGCGCAATACGACTTGAACATTATACGAAACGACGTTGTAACCGAGTTCCTTGTACCTGCCCAGCGTAAAAATAATGAGAACAATGCTCCCGTTCTCGGGGTCTACATTGTCGGCAGGGCAGGTATGGTATGATGATAGTTTAAAAGGGCCACGGCAGTCAAAGACAGGAACTAGACGGTACTATGATTAACCTCGTTTTAATATTAATGGTATAGCTTATTACCTGGCTGGTCCCGTGGACGAATGGCTGCGAGACAAGATGTGAATCAGAGCTCGACTTGATCACATCCTTTAAAAATCCTACCTGGGCCGTGGCGTTTGCCATTGACTGGAATGTCCGGAGTTGCGGTCGAGGCTAGAGAAATATGTAAGCCAACGAAAAGAAAATCAAAGTGGACATACTTTCGCTGCTTTTCAACCAAGACGTGAACGAAAGCCCACGTCGATAGCCATTGTTCATGAGAACTTTCTTTGGGCCCACTTCAAATACATGACCAATAGCTGCTGCGGTCCGCGGCCACAGGAAATGCAATGGTTGAATGCAGATCTGCTTTGCAGTCGAAAGTCCAAATAGGTCGCTGTATACCACGGAGCCGAGCATAAAGAAGCTCCGAGGGACCACTGTAGCACGAACGACCCGCTCAGAATGTACCGAGTAGTCATCGGGATCTATCAAGGCCAAGTTGGTAAGACAGTCCTTGGATGGAGCAAAGGCGATATGCATGACACGACTAGTACTGTAAGTTTTATCAATGAAATACGACGCATGACAGACCTGATAATTGGATAGTTATTTCTGTACATTGCCGCAATATCCACAGTCGGAACTTGTTCTGGTATGTCTCTCGATTTCAAGTAGTCGTTTACTCTCGTGAGTTGTACAAGATTATTTGCAACATCTCGGTACGGATTGGTGTTCAGATCAGTAGGCGTACTATGCAATAATTCAGTTACCGACTACAGACCTGGTGATGATACATACGAACGGGTTAACGTTGCAGTATTTTGAGAACCAAATTCATTGTCATGGCTGTCGTTGATCTCCTTGCCCTCGTCGCTTATCATAAGTGTTAAGGGAGTACGATGCAGCATGGTAGCAAACACTTACGGTTGTGAATTCAACGTGCTAGCGGGAGATGCTCTGGACAAACGTTGTAAGCATGAGCACATTCTATTGCTGAAGCAAAAACATACGTCCGAGCTTTTTTGGCTGGATTTGCGACTACAGGGGAATGTTCCCGTTTAGATGCCCTGCACATTGCTCGTGTCAGTAAGTATTGGCAAATATGAGTCCATGAACCCCACGTAGTGCGGTTGCCGCTTTTTGTCATGTTGTGAGAGTACGTGCAGAAAGAATGGTAGTGCTGCGCAACAGTGGCTCGCGGCAGCACAATGTGCTGTAGGTAATTGTGAGTTTGTCTCGGAAAGCATTGTATCGGTGAGCAGCTGATGATGTCAAGGTGACGACAGAATTGTAACCTCATGACTAAAGCTGAGCGTAAGTGTAAAGGACGAGACGTACGGATAATTTACTGGCGGTTTGTGTGAGACTTTTTTCGATTCTTCACCACTCGTGTCTGCCTCATCAAGTCATGCGGGTGTACGGAACAGTAGTGTAACATCACAGGATCTTGCAGCAGCATGACGTGTTGTAGTCATCTGCGAGTTTGTCTCGGAAAATATTGTATAGGTGAGCATTCGATGATCCGCTATGTTTGAGATCAAGTCACATCTGTCATACCTGTCACATCTGTCATACCTTCATGTCTCGAACTGCACCACTTCGGCATTGCATAGTCGTTGAACGGATGAAAGTTTAAACTACTCCGATCCGAGACTCGGCCGACATCCAGTTTTTATCTTCAGAGTCCTTAGCTTCAGAAATGGCTGTTTTGTCTCTGCATCGCCAACCATGGAAACCTTGTGAGCTACATTTCTTACTGCAAAAGCATGCTGAAATGGGGTACAGACCACCAGAAATCGAAACTATGATTCTTGTTCATCTGAACGGACCCGAACTTGTCCGTTACAGCACTTGTAGCCATCTCGCTTTCGCACGAGCGTCAGACACCATCTCCCGACATTACTGTACTCGTAAACTGTTAGACGGTTTTTTCAGCACCGATGAAAGTTACAATGCTTTTAGGGAGACCCAAAGGAGGCACGGCGTCTTGGTATCTGGTTCACAGGTAGCAGGTTTCTTCATTCGCGATGGCACGACGTTCAAAGACAGCGACCTTGACGTGTATGTCGACATTAAAAGAGATATCCATCTTTCGGGGGTATTGACCCAAGCAGGCTATTTTATGCATGCGGACCTATCTCGGGAACATGTCATCGAACCAGAGGACAACGAGCTGTTAGCAGCCATGGACGATGACGAGATGATCCTGCGCACGAAGTACGTTCTCAGTGCAATTGCATCAGTGAAGGAGTACCGCAACGACGAAGGCAAAGTCGTTCAAGTCATCGCATCGCATGGACCTCCGATGGATATCATCTTGGGCTTTCATTCCAGTAACGTTCATTTATACTAATATCCTTCAGCCATTGCTCATCAGATAATATGTCAGCTTGTGTGATGAATGTTATCAGCTATCATTATGCGTACTGCCTATACCCTTCTGCGACAATTTCCGACAGAGTTTCTATCGCTCATATTGGCACTGACACAAACTCGGCTTGTGCACGAGGAAAATGGGCATCACGTGGCTGGCAGATGTTGAGAGAAAATACCTCCTCTCCTCGTCTGGATCTACGTTCCGTCAATCGCTATGTGGGAGACCGATACAGCTGGCGCATTCCCTGTGAAGGTACTCTCACGGTTGCCGACGTGTTGCAGAATAACTCTACTCGGCCCACGGACCCTGTCAAGGCGCATAGCTGGCAACTTGTGTATTCGTGTCATTTTGATGATGGCTTCTATGCTATATATGCTTGGTTTTTGCTTCCTTCTTTCCATGAATACATCTGCATCTCGAACAAGATAATGCGCCGCATAAAGGCCAGTATGTTAACATGGTGAGTTTGTATTTTAGGCTGTTACTTTCAGGGTTTACTTTGTGTTTTATAGGTCATCAGCGATATTTGCAGAGTACGTCGAAAAAGTCCTTACGTAGGCCGAATTACGGATATTACGTCATGTATTCATTTACTGGGTCGGCCGAAACTGCCTCCTTATGTTTCTAATTACTGTTCTGACTGTGTAGTCTGACGTCTTGAGATCCGTTCCACGTGTAATCAATTTGCCTCGTGTATCAGTAATGACATTAACTTATTTTCCTAACCACCATGTCTCTTCCTCTGTGCGAAGTTGATGAAGGAACGACGCTTGCTATCCAAGGCGATGAATTCAGTGCGTGTCAGCCCACTCAATGTATACTATGTTATACATTGCTCTTCCACAGGAAAATTGTATCGTGAAGCCGTTTCCCGAGTCAGGGAGCTTCCTAACCGTCTTTCGAGCTACAGCTCTCCTGAAGCTATCTTGGAAGCCTTTACCGTTGACTATCAAACATCTGATGAATTTGCCTTTATTTCTACCACGGAAGGCGGCGAGGAAGAGGTATTTTACGTCCATGGCGTAATATCAGAAACACGTCTACCTCCTGTTCTCAAAGGCAATCGGTATGGTTTCGTCAGTCATACATTGTCATGGCTGAAAATAATTTTCCAGAGTCAGCATGGGTGGATTAGTGCAAACGGTCAAGCTCATTGCTATCGATGACGATCAAGACTTTCGTGCTGCTGTTTCAGCGATTAGTTCTCTATGTGATTTCTTTCAGCAATCCGTCGGCAGTTACATCCAGGTCCCTTATGCAGTCCAGCATGGCACCAGTCGTGAAATTACGTGTGTCAACCGACTTTTAACTCCCGTACATTCTGCTTTTCCTGAAGACATTATTACCTTGCCAAGAGCTCTGGACCCCAGCGAAAGCTTGAAACCTGCTATTGATGAAGGCAAATTCACATACACGAAGGATAATGAGGTTCATTTCAGCAAACTGGTATCTAACGACGAGGAAGACCAGTACGTTTCTATGCCATTTGTCGTAAATTGACTAAAATACACTAAGGTTACATTTCATTGAGCATATCAAGCCAGGTACCTTTCGTCCGGGTCAAATCGTTAACGTTGGTGTATCGTTTCGGTTAATCAAGTTAAAGACATCAGCTCCAATGCGTTTCATCGCGCATCTGGACTCTATTTCCCTTTTATCTTGGGGAGCAAAAAAGGTATTGGTCCCTTTCCGTAGACGTTGATCTTTTAACGTTACAACATTTTAGGTTCTGGATCAACGTCGTTTCCAACCAAATCGGCCCAAACATGGTGTTCCTGCTAAACGACGTTCGACTACATTTATGAAGACTCAAATCAAAAAAACTAATGGCAGTCAGAGAAGCCAAACTCAGCAGGGGACGAGCTCATCTTCTCAGCTTCCCATGCAGACTGAGTAGGGTTTAATCAATGTATTTTTTTAACGAGAAAAACAGTTCTTGCGAGATTCTGAAGTACGATACAGAGTCTCGATCATGACACTAGATGCTATGTTCCATCACATTGACGTCCTAGTTGCACAGTCCTGTAAGAAATTTCAAGCAGAACAGCCTGCACATAACCAAATAATTTGGGACGACAGCAATGAAGTACCACAGAGAGGAAACGCAAAAGTACGGCATGACATCATGCCAATGACCTCATCATTGCGTACAAGCTCAACAATTGAAACCGCAGGTATCCTTGTCTCTACTGTCATGATAAGAGTAAGTCAAGCAAACTTGCGTCTTCATATACGGCATAACTGTCATGACATATCACTTCACCCTACCCGCCCTCTAATCAACTCAAAGTTCTTGATCGCATCTTCCTTAGTCATATGGCCTGACATAGACCCAATGGAATTCGTCGAGGACAACGACTCAGACAAAGAAGACTGTGATCCTGACTCTCAGGTCACTCACCTCATCCTTGATGGGGAATATGACAACTTCGAGCATGGATATCCAGTGGGACCATTAACAGAACCTCTGCCTTCTTTACACACGCTTCAGCTGTATTCTCTCGCGCTCCAAAGCGGCAATCATCTCGATTACAATTTTCAAAACGTACAGCGCATATCCATCTGGAACTGTCATGTATCCATTCCAGGCTTGTTCCTTGTTATACGCAGTTCCATCACTATAACTCACTTCGCAATTGGAGGAACTAAAGCCCAAGTTATACAAAATTCGAACGATGCAGCATCTGACCCCGTTATTCCACCCCCGTCTTTCCCAAGCACCCTCGCCTTTCTTCACATTGATATATGTGCACTCGTTAACTCAAACAGCAGTCACGTAAACAACCCGCAGCGACCGCACATGCTAACCTGGCTTAGCAACTTACACGGACGAATGTCGCTATCAATCCTACAATGCAAGTTCTTTACGACAGACATACATGTTCCCAAAAAATTAGCCTCGCTTGCAGAAAGGACGTTAGAGCGACTCACATTGTTTGCCATTGGTGAGAAACACTACACTATATTGACTAAGGCGTGATTAACAAAATCTACAGAAACATATGTCGGAAGTTGTTACTTGTTTCTAGGATACTTGACCCACTTGGAGACACTTGAAGTCCAGTGCAACGAGTCACGAATACCTGACGTCGTCGCAATGCTCCGCTCCATCTTGACTCCATCCTTCCGACAGCTTTCAATTATAATCCCACTGACATCACTTAACATGTCTTTCTCTTCCCTAAATACTCTGAACATCGCTGCTCATGACGGTTTCCTTCACTGTAACCGTCGTGTCGATATCTATCTTGTGTGTGAAGACACGTCGAAACACGAAGAAATGAAGCAAGCATACTCCGGAATTATCATCGCCCGCTTGTTTCATGTTATCGAGACCGGTAGACTAGGAATACACTGGTTCAGCGATGCAGGAATGACAAACCGATTTAATGAATGCCCAGGTAAGAAGTGAATTTATCATTGTATCGCGTCTCATGATAAACTAACTGTTATTCTCAGATTGGCGTTGTATTACAACGTGATAACAGTAAAATTGTATGAGGTAACACCAATGTAACATTATTGAAATCCTACGGTCTTTCAACACACATCTAAGATACTCGAACTCACTGTCTATTCCTGGTTTTCAACCGAACCATACGTCCAAAAGATATCGCCAAGCTCGCTTATCTCTCTCAGGTTGAGGTTGACTCTACGTTTAGCAGCAACTCTTTCCAAGGCCTCTGCTTCGGTGACGTTCGTTATAGACCGCCAATGGGCTTCTTCAGTAAGTCGTGCAAGCCGGAAATGCCGACGACTGAATGAACAGCGATCGGTTCCTGCAGCTTTTACATACATTTCTTGCTCTCTCCTCGACCACCATGTCGACCCCTACGAAACCACTAAGCATACGTGGCCGTTCAATTCAGCCCCAAGATAGCAGCAGCGGTGCATCTGGCTCCTTGACTGGTGCCTCGATGCCCATGGGAACTCCTGATATGCGAGCGTTACGTGCCCAGTACACCGGTTGAAAACTGCATCTCCAATCGCTGCCAGCGACGTCCCCCTATGAAGTGTCGGTGGTAACGGTCAGGCTACCTTAGCCGGCATTGCAGCCCATGGGGACGTACGGGGACACCGTCACCCTCAGAAGACGGAAGCGCCAGGAAGAGAAGATCAAGGTGCTGCGATTTTTGTAAGTGCCCCCCCCCCATTTTACTGACATCCCTCCGAGTGATCGTTAGTCTCACATGTTGAACAGGTTACCGGCGGGATGGGCTTCATCGGATTCCACATCCTGACCCAATTGTTGGACAAAGGCTACTCCGTTAGGGTGTGCGTATGTTCTCGTCTGGTTCGTCACCCAGGTCACTAATCGTCCTGCATTAGCGCGGCTCGCGGACCGAAAGTCGACATTCTAAAGAAAGCTCTCTCAGTAAACTACAGCAAAAACTTCGAGGTTGTCGAGGTAGCCGATGTTACTGCAGGTGATCTAAGTCAATATTTGAAAGGCAAGCTCCTTCATGCACATTGACGAATGCCTATTCTTATATCCACCAAGGAGTCGACGGTATCATTCATTCTGCTGCACCTCTACCAGGTCGGGTTGACCCAGAGATGGCTTTCAAGGTGAGTAGTACGCACTTTGACTCACTGAGTATGTTAACCTTACACGACGTTGGCACAGATTAGTATCGAGGGCTCACTCCATATCATACGCGAGGCCATTAAGGCTAAAGTTCCCAGAGTCGTCGCTACAAGTTCCATCGTGACATACCCTTTCCCGATAGGTCCATTTGGTGTAGATGGTCGGTCTTTTTGCATTTTTCTATTATATTATACACTCTTATCGAAACATCGTAGATTGGAACCCCATCACCAAGGAGGAAGCTATAGTTTCTGGGTCGCCGTTCCATGTATATGTTGCGGCAGCGCAACAACGAGGACGTCCAGGCCTCGTCATCCTTGTCTACACACCATCCCCACGAGGGCACTGAACTAAACCGTGTCTATTCTAGCCACGATATCTACAAATCGCAGTTCAACTAGAGAAAGAGATCACGGGCTGCGTCGGTCGCAGTACCCTCAACTTCCACGCTTGATCTATATCTTCGGAAGCGAGTTTTAAATTATCGCTAACAGAGGCGTTGCCGATGTAGCATTGTTTAATCCGAACGACTTTCCGTTGTTTGTTGGAACAGCAGTATTTTCGTTTGAGGGTATTGGACTCGTATGTCTTTGGTATCGTTTCGTGAATGCTTGCTTACCCCCCTTGCAGGTGATACCCATTACCGTCGGTCGCCATCATGCTCTCAGTACCTCTGCAGTTGTTCCCTGCGGTCCGAATTATGGAGAACGGACTGTTTGTTCGTAGCGGCAAGATCTATAATAAAGTCAAGTGGCTGAACCTGATGATACTTCCACTCATCTCCCAGCTACGGTATGCTCGCCGTCGTTCCCTGTCTCCACAGAAATTGACGCCGTCGCAGCATCGGCAAGGACCTTTCAAGGGTTACCTTTTCGACGTTTTTCCTGGAACCCTGTAGCATGCTCGAGTCCATAACCGACTCTATGTCCCATCCAGATCTTATCTTGGGGTACGCCCCTTAGCTGACACAGTTCAGAGGACACGGAGTATCTGGAGGAGTGCTTTTCACCGCATGCAGCTACAATCATATTCTCGGAGAATCCTTTCGATGTCGGTACAATTACCCCAATGGCACCCACAGGTACTATATCGCAGAGCAAGTGTCACATCACGACAACGATGGAGGATGAGAACAGGGTCTTGCTATTAGGCAAGCCGGAGGATGGAGGTGTGTTTCCCTCGTACTGTTCCTTTATATTTTATGCCCGCTCCTCTCTAATTAAACTCCCTGCAGACGACGACACGGCAGGTTTTGTTCGATGCTGTTAAAGACGGGCAAGTTATATCGCCCAAATGGAAGGGACCAAGAGCCCCTCACTCATGCTATTTTAGACAAAGATATCGAGGCGGTGATGACTGCAAAATCTGCAGGTATCGATGCGCAGAGAGAGACGAGGAAGAATGTGGCATATCATGGACAGAATTTGGGGGGGGGGGTGTGGGGTCTGAGATTTTTCGTGCACAAGAACGGGAGATGGGAGCCAAAGGTTGAGTACGCATCCCTAAATTCTCTTCCTGTATGCGTCAATATACTGACATTACACATAGGATTCCGGTAGATCCTATTGAAGCAGAGCGTGTAGTGAACACATCGCTGAAACTCACTCCACCCATAGAGAAGACATAACGACTTCAGCCCTCAGATTATACACATCAGTTCCGGGTGAAAATCTCGTCTGCGAAGAGTGCGATCCGAACAAAGCGAACTGAAGCATCTGTGTAAAGAAGAAACATGTACGTCGACTCACCAACCGCCGCATCTGCGCTTGACTTCTAATCCCACTTTCGGGCGGGGACAATAACTTCCGAGTAACTATTACACCAATTTTTGATTCAGCCCCAACGGGAAATCTCTAGATGTGGGGGGGGGGGCAGGGGGTTGGTGAGTCAGTGTGTGAAGCTATGTTGTAGGAATATATAGTGCAACATGAGCATTACCGGATCTCCACCGACACAGGTCTAGGTTATCGGGCAGGACATATTCTAATTTGCCATCATTCAGTTGACCATCATATTGATATATTCCTGTAGGTAAGAATAAACGTGCTGTGAAGTGACTTCCAGTATAGTAGATTATACATCCCAGTCGATAGATTACATGATCTGTGACCAATGGAACTAGTAACTGTAGTGGAATTCTGGTTGTTAGTGCATAGTCAGGAAACAGCTGAATGTGAAGTACTAATGGTGGTTTGATAAACACCTCTGTCCATGTAACATAACCTGAGCAAGTAGCAGCATGCTCACTCACTATGGCTCGCCTGGCATCTTCTGTTCGCGAACTGGAAAAAAGGCCATAACCTTGAAGACATGCATACAACCATTCTTGTAATGATCCAGTGCTTGACTGATTTTCTGTATATGTCATTAATGACCAAACATGTGGACTGCATACACCAAGAAATGTTGATGTTCTAGAAGCAATTACTCCATGACAACCAGTATTACAAGTAAACATAGGTATTATAGTGTTTTCTTCTGATGCAGTCAACTTATCCAAAACGTCAACAACAGAGATCATTTCTGCACCATATCTAGGGAATAAAGTAGGTGATGTTTGACTCAGTATGTCTCGTATAGTGTCTCTCAGCACATTCATATGTAAGCTTCCATCACTAACTTGTCGTAAACTTAAGTTTGCAAAACAGTGACTCAATATACTTCCTAAACCTGAACTGTGTGCAAAGGCTTCTTGCCATTGTATGTTAGCACAGTGGTACATGAAATACAGTGCTGTTAAGACTGAATCATAAGCACAAGACCAGTTTTGAGAATCCCAATTACATCCAAAAAACATAGCAAAATCTGCCTGGCTAGGTGATATTACAAGTAAGTCTTGTGCTAATTTATGTATATGGGTAGTCTTCTTGTTCCCTTTTGAGCTATCTTCATACCATTTTCTTTTCAACTGCACAGAGTCTTTTTTATCTTCAGTTGTATCCATGGTCACAGTACATTTCCTTTTTTTCCTGGGTGTGTCTACCAATGAGCCTTCAGCACTGTCATCAGGCTGCTTCCGCTTAGTATGTTTAGGCTTCTCAACAGGTTTAATTTTGTTGTAAGAAATTGAATAAGGGTGTTCATGTAAACCTACATCTATTAATTGACCTTGCATAAATCCATAAATAATAGAACTATTCCAGGCAATGTTATTAATTTTTTTCATCTCATCAACTAGATCTAGTGGTAATCGCTTGTTTAGGTCTTCTAGTGTTACTCTATTTGCAATGTACAAAGATTTGCGAGTGCAAGCTCGAGAAGCTGCTACATAGGCAGCAAATCCTCCTTCATCAATGTATGCAAGAACACTACTCATGGTTTGCCCTTGGGCTACATGTCCCGTACATGCAAATCCTCCTTGAAAGGGTAGCTGTTCTCGTGTGACAGATACATTGGCTAATTTGCCTTTATCATTTAGCATCTGATGTTTAAAGGTCCATGAAATTGGAGCAATCGGAAAACAACCTTTGGGTAAACCTTCTAACTTAACATCAGATGCTGGAAACTCTACAACAGCATATTTTGCACACAAGTTTCCATAACAATCCATCTGCGTCTCTATATGCCTAAGGTAACCTTGTGCTCCATTGGTGATCTTCAAATCAGTAGAGAGATTCCTAGAACGGAGGATGACAGGCATACCAATATAATATGCCAAACGTCCAGGTAATGCACCTTTGTTCATCAAAGCAGAAACATCACGAGCTAGCAAGTCTTCTCGATAATTTTCAGCTACCAACTTGCCATGTACTTTATCTACAGCACAACAAGTTATCAGATCTTTAGCTGCAGCATTACTTTTTGCTTTATAGGAATTAATTACATGTCTCATCATGTTTGTTCGAACTACTGCAACTGATTCAACTCCTTCCATATCAATACCTTCAGGTTCATCCTCAGATTTAATTACACGCTCATTAAAGAGTTCAACATCTTCGGTTGTACATTGACGTCGCCGTAAACGTTCTACAGCTTCAGCATACTGAGGATCAGATTCCATTCGTTTTTGTTCTTCCAAACAAACCGCATCAGTTAGTGTATTCCAAACCATTCGACCTAGACGCTTCATTAAGTTATGATCATCTATTGCAGTATGTTCTTTTACTGTTGTGTAAACAGGTGTTCCACGTACTGGAGGAAACTGATATAAGTCCCCTGTAAAGATAACAATCATTCCCCCAAACCACCAATTAGGCTGATCTTTTGCAAATCTACAACATGCATCAATTTCTGGCAAGATGCCCTGATCCAATAAAGAAACCTCATCAATAACTAGGACTTCAACATCCTTGAAATTCTGGCGCAGACTGTTCCTTCGTTTCATAGATATAGTTGCAAGATAAGAGTCACTTCCTTCTAGGGTCTGCATACTATGCTGTGATTTTCTATCATTAATTTTCAGTCCAAATGCCTTATGAACAGTCATTCCATTATTGATTGCAGCTGCTGACCCTGTAGGAGCTAAAAACCGAAAAGCATGTCCATCTCCACACCTTTCCATAATAGATATCAATGCTTTTATAACATGGGTTTTTCCTGTACCTCCAGGACCAGTCAAGAACAGACGCATAGGATATGGTTCTGGTTCATTACTAGTAACAGTGTCTATCATGTTTTTTCGGTTCAGATATGCACGTGCCATAATTCTAAATGCCATGTCTTGCTTCTGGTTCAATTTAAAACGATTAGATGTCAAGTCTAACAATTTATCAGTATCACTCAAATCTGAAATATTTATCTTGGATTCACCAGGAGGAAGCTTGACTTGAGGTCTAAAGAAAGCTTGATCATTGGATGGTGGACAGCCTTCTACAGTATCTTGAGTGTCAGGGGCATTTTGGCATGTGGCATCTGAGGCATTCAGTCGAGTTGCAGATAATATGTTCTCATTATTTTTAATCTCTTTTTGCCAGCGCTTCATCAGCAAACTTGTAATCTTCATATCAGCAAAGGCTTGGTCTTGGCTGTTAATAACATTAGATGTTGGATTAAACCAGTTTGATTCACATAATCGAATTAAATCATGTATGCTTCGTGCTTCTCCATACGAGCTTTCTTTATCTGAGGGTGGTAATTCCATAAGATCATTTAGATTGCCATCAAAAACTTTATCTAATAAATCTGACTCTTTCATTTGATTGCGGCGTTTGCGAATTGATTCTGCCTCACGTTCATCTTCACACTCATGCATTGCTTCCCAATTTTCCATACAATGTTTAGCTTGATCTGAAAATTGATAAGCATCAAAGGCACTAGAGAGTTCTGTATCTCTATCTATTAATGGTATATTTACGTGAAATGGTTTAAAATGAGCAAGCATAAACACTTTGTAATCTTTATCATGAATTCGGGGCAAGCGATGACCTATAACACGGGGGACAACTCTTGTCATGTATTCTGCTTCTTCAACAGTTGTATGTTCTATGATTTCATGAGTACTTGACAAATCAAATGTAGGTAAAAACTGAAAACGAGGAAATTTATCGATCCTGTCTTCTGTTGTGTAGTTGGAAAAGATGATTGTATCTGCAACTCCTTGTCTAACAACTTTAAATCGAGAGCAAAACTCATAAAAGGAGACAGAGAATAAAGCTTCTGATCGATTGAGATATTCTTCAAGTTGAGAGCGACGAACTAAAGTACCATTTTTATTAAGACGTACAGACATGTATGCTGCTTCTTGTTCTGAACATTCTAGGCTTTCTTGCTGTTCAAATGATTCAGGACTTTTAGTTTCTGGCCACCTGTTAAGAACATACTGTATTAATGCTCCTGACATCATTGGAACTGTTTCATGAGAGGAAAAGGCTTCTCTCTGTCCTCTAAGAATTTTTGCTGCTTGTTGCGCATGAACCTGATGTTGTTTTGCAAACTGAGATAAACATTTATGTAATACAGTACGTGCTTCAAGCTCTTCACCCTTTAATAAAGATGCATGAGCATTCATTAATGCATCTCCCAACAAGGACAAGATCTCATACGTTTTTAAACTCATTTTTGTAATGTAATCAGTGATATAATACATGGCTGCTTTACATGATCTGCCTGATAAAATACATTTCATGTCATGGTTATGGCGACAGTAGACTGTAATGAAATCGTTATAGTAATCCATAAGAACATCAAGGCAAGCTGTAATTACAGACTGAGTCTCTTTATCATAATAAGAGCGTGGAATATACTCATGCGGAAAGTTAAAGCGACAGGAATTATGCCCATACTTATAACAAACATCACGATGAGCATGTCTTTGTAAATGTTCTCCACAACATTTTACTTCTTCCTCAAAGCGATGCATAAACATCTCAATTTCTTCAGAACTCGATTCAGGTGGAGGAGGAGTGATTGGACGTTCTGTTCTTGGATCCCTTGCTTTATCGTAATATACATCTTCTGGTACATCATGTTTTATTATATCTTCATAGAATGTAAAAAATCTATCTTGAAATTCTGTAGACTCAGCCATGCGCTTATGCAAGTCAGCAGGATTTAAACCACCTTGCAGTATCATCAGAAAATGAACATGATATGATCCTCTCTCTGTAAGTTCATTTATACCATAAAAAGCCTTAAGATGACCAATGACACCTCCTTCCTTTGTCGAACATCGCTTTTTAAAATCCCACCCAAACAAATATTGAATCATAGTCTTGCATGAAAAATTGAAAAAATCTAAAGCAGCTACAGGATCATTTGCCAAGCGCATTGCCCGTTTCAAAGTGCTGACCATATGGGGAAAACGCTCATCAAGATCAACAGTAACATCTCCACACATTAACTGAAAAAGTGGACTGTGCTGAGGAACAGGATTTGCTGTAAAGAAGATATGAGGCACTCCAAAATGACCACAGTAAGCTAGTATTTCATTACGATAAAGCATTTTTGAAGCTTCTGATCCAGTTACTTTTGATGCAATTGTTTTAACCTTTGACAACAAAGTGAATACTTTTTTTTCCTCAGCAGTCAAATCACACACATGACCTTCTTCTTCTAGATGTCTTGCAACATGCTTCAAAGTCTGTGGTTTTACACCTTTGATATCCTCAGCAACTTTACTAAAATCTGAATTGCGTATAGTAAAATGTGTATGGAGGTGTGCTTGCCGACGCTGAACCATGTTCATTACAACAAAGATAAAAGACTCATGATAACGAAAAGAACGATCACCAAGATCAAGATAATAATTTGCTTGTGCCTCAAAAGAGAGTGAAACTGGGCGATGTGACTCCTCAAAACCACCTCTACCAAAAGGAAACAATGTCGGAAACATTCCCTTGATCAGGTCAGGATTGTTATATTCTCCAACAGCAGAACTTCCCCTAAATATTGTTAGATCAGGTTTTTCATCAGGTGGACGGATAAGATTCATCAGTGCAGCAGCTTGAAAAGTTCTTCCCTGTATCTTTACAGACTCAACATCTGATACACCCATACGCTCCAATAATGGCTCACCAGTATCATCTTCAAATTCAACATGGCTTTGTAAGTCTTCAGCAAAATGAGGTTCAAAACCAGCAGTCTCCTCTTGAAACATACTGTTTGCAGAACTTGGGTTTGTCCTAATAATCCGTTCATCCATACCAGGGATTTGGTCATTCTCATATAATTGAAGATGAGCCTCGGAGAGACGGATTTTAGCATAAAGAGGATTGTTCGCAGCTAACCAAGTCAGGAAGCTCCATACTTTGTCTTTCCTGACATGGTACATAGCTTTTACTGATTTCAAAGGCTGATGTGGTCCTAAATAAACAACACTCAACATTCCTTTGATGTCAGCAGGCACTCTTGGTAGTACTGTGGCAGTAGATACAAAATTCAAATCATGTGCACAAGTATTACCATGAAAAACTCGTGGTTGGTCACCCTTCTTGCTAGGGAACAATCTTGTTACATGACATGTGCAGCGATATATAGAACATACCATTTCTTCTACCCAGGTTAAATCACGAAATTGCTCAGGCAAAGATCCTCGGAACAAATGATTCCTAAGAGAATACATAGGCAGGCATCCACGCTTTAAACGTGCCTCGCAAGCATGACAAACATTCAGTGATCCTTCTTCATAACCACGAGGATCCAACAAATAATCTTTTAAGACAGGGTGGACAATTGTATCTGTATCTGATCTAGGATCATCATCGACAGCAGCCAATAGATGAAAATTCAATGAACAGAAAATATCATCAAGCTCTGTGTCATTGTATCGAGAAACCAGCAGAGGTTCACCTCTGTCTAATTCGCGTGAGCACACAGAGCACACATATGTGTGTGGCCACTTGCTTCCTTCCATGTAATCACGTGCACACTGTAGTTTTCTTTCAATAGGCACCTTTTCAGGCCACTGACGTTCAACAGTTTGGAAATGCTCAGCAACTGATAGTTTTTCATTTTCACGAGCAGTCCAACGCGCTTGCCGTCTCGCTTGACGACGATGGCGTACACGCATTGGAGACAAAAAACGGTTGCAAAATGCAGGACCATACTCATACTCCAATAAATCAAGAACACCAAATGCTCCATTCAATACAACATCACCGGTATAAGCATTAATAATATCTCCAACTATGAACGAGGGTAAGTTTATCAGCTCATGCCATCTTTGAAGTAAACCCCTACGAAGTGCTTCCAGCTTGTTAGCTCTAGTGTCCGAAAGCAAGCAAAAACGCCTAGAATGATGCAAGCGAGCTAATGTACATTTGAGCAAGTCACCAGATAAGGTCCTTGAACGCAAGCGGAAGGTTTCACTATCAAGTTCTGGGTCAACACATCGAAGCAGACTATTGCCCCTACCACAAACACTCTTGTAAGAGTCATACAAAGGCCTAATTATCTTTGGGAAAATTTTCTCACCATAAGTTCTTTGGAAAATCTGAAAACACATCCACCGTCTACCATTAACAGCAGGACATCCTTTGATCCCTTGCTCGTCACACCATTCTTGGAGCTCACAATCAGATGCCCACATGACCTTTCGAGCTAATGCATGGAAAGAAGAGGTCAAGTTATCAAGAATGTCATCACGCTTTTTAATCTTACGCAGACTGCCTAAAACTCTCGCGACTTCTCGAGCGGTAATGCCTTCACACGAGGAGTTCAACTCGTCTGCGGTTCGATACAACCAAGTAGGATTAGTACGAAAGGCAGGGTACGTTAACTTATAATATGTACGAGGATGAAAGTTTTCATGTACAATTTCATCGCAAGAAATAAGTAGCCTAATATCATACGACGCGTCTTCAACAAGGAAAATGCCTTCAGAGTAAGCGACTTTTATGTCGTCCCATCCACTTTCTGAACAAAAGATATCACGCAGCCACTGAGAAACCTTTTCTGGTGTCTCGAATACATCCCGGTGAAGACCTGGAAAATACAATGGATCAAAATACACTGGATAATGAGAAGGCGAGTAGTCAAAATGGTTCGGAGGATCAAGTGCCGCATCCAAAACACGTACACGACGGCAAGGTTGTTTCATCAAGGGAAACGGCATACTGTATTTGCACGCCAGGCGTATGATACAAAATAGTGCTCCAAAGAAGCGAAAGGAGAACGCGAAGCGTCGTCACCAAGCGACAGTAGATGCAAAAGAAGCACACGGCCAATGACGAGTAGCGAAGTACGCAAACGCCAAATGACAAGGGGAAAAAAAAATACTAGACCGGCAAGTCAGTTTCCCGTTTAACAAGAACTACGAGACACGCACATTGGCAACAGATACAAGGATGAGGGCGTATATTTGAAGTACCACCAATTACTGGAGGTCGACAAAGATACAAAGAAGGCTTAGGAAATGACAAGGTAAAAAAAAAAAACACTAGAACGGCAAGTCAGTTTCCCATTTAACAAGAACCACGAGACACGCACATTGGCAACAGATACAAGGATGAGGGCGTATATTTGAAGTACCACCAATTACTGGAGGTCGACAAAGATACAAAGAAGGCTTAGGAAATGACAAGGTAAAAAAAAAAAACACTAGAACGGCAAGTCAGTTTCCCATTTAACAAGAACCACGAGACACGCACATTGGCAACAGATACAAGGATGAGGGCGTATATTTGAAGTACCACCAATACTGGAGGTCGACAAAGATACAAAAAAGGCGTAGGAAATGACAAGGAAAAAAGGAAACACTAGAATGGCAAGTCAGTTTCCCATTTAACAAGAACCACGAGACACGCACATTGGCAACAGATACAAGGACGAGGGCGTATATTTAAAGTACCACCAATACTGGAGGTCGACAAAGATACCAAAAAGGCGCAGGTTCCAAGCAGCAGAAGTTTCTTGAGGTCGTCGAAGAGAAGGGAGCACGAGAGACCAAACACTACAGCAGCGAGTCAGTTTCCCGTTTTCCAAATGTACTAAGCACGTACATTGGCAACAATGCAAGAACGTAGGTTTCAAGCAGCAGTTTTTTTTTCTCAAGGTCGTCGAAGAAAGCACGAGAGACAACGATGATGTAACGCCGGAGGACGACGGTGTCAGCCGCTGCTGTGCTTAATAATGTTTATGTAATTCCGAAACACTCGGAGTTCCGTTCGCGACTGGAAAAGGCAGTCGATTACTACTTTAAGGTACAGAATGCTGACGAATAAGCCCCTAGGCGCACTGGTTGGCAGGAGGATGGTCGTTATCGTCACTCCCATAACCCTCTGTCGTTTCCTCCATGTCTCGGAAAGAATCGGGGACACGCCTGACACCGCTCCAAACTTTTTTCTGACGGGCTCTACTTATCCAAGCTCATAGGAAAAGCATGGCGTATCTTGAACAGTTGTCAGCGCACAGACGGATTCAAAGATCAAATGGTCAGCTCGAACCCTCAGGGCCTGACTCTGCGAAAACATTCTCTGAGTCTTAGACAGCGTGTTACCTTTTTTTGCTATGTGGGCGAAGTATGCTATATCTCAAGCTGGGACTATTGCTAGAAGCTGGGATTACCAGATAGCAAAAGAGAGTCAGGAAAGTGTCGGCAACTGTGTGCATACTCTAAGCGCCTATTACCTTCCGTATACACGATCCGAAGACCTATGTATGCGCCCGAGCCACGAGGTACCACCAGAAGCATAAAACCTGATCTCCCCTTCTCTTATCTTCAGACACATCTGCGACTAACGATGGAGACCACCCAGCCACGTAGAATTGGGTGAGGCCGCAGTCAAGCTCTACACGCCTCCTGGAGTCGGAAGACCTGAGATGCATTGATGCCCTTCAATGCGTTCGTCTCCGAGATTATGACAGGAGGTGTGGTGTACCGGCTCAGGAGATGTAGAGTGGACCGAAATTGCCGGTAGTCAGATCTATTGATTCGCGACGCTAGTACCGAAAGTGATTGATAGGTCGATTTAACAGGCGTGTCAGTTCTTGACCATCGACATAGGTGCCTCTGAACTGGGCAAAGTGACAAAGGGTATTTGGTGCCGAAGAAACCTTGTGTGATATGTATGACCGAGGACAAAACGGGAACATTGTCAATGATACTTGTGTCGTGTCAGACAAATGACATCCCATACGAATATGAATGACTCACGGAAAGGAAAGCATCGAGTGTCCATACGGGAGTTACCATGAAGTCTAACCCTCCGGTGTCGATACGTCCAACATGGTCCACGGTACGAACGATCAGACACAGGTCTATCCGGAGGTTCGGATGGAATCCCAAGCGAGCGATGTCAAGAACAAAACCAGAAAAGGGATTTAGTCGAAGCATCCTCGACATTCACTAAGCGAGCATAAGCATGATTATGCTTGGAGGCACATAATATATAACTCACAAAAAAAACAGCACGCTCGTATATCTACCAATAACGACATCGCCCATATCAGTCACGAAAGACTGGCCACGTAGGAATTCTTTGATGTCAGGGTTTCAAACCTACACTCGCTTTAAGAGATGGAGCGTATAGGGATGAGGTCTTGTCAATGTCTTCTAACCTGGAATAATCTGATTGGGAAGCCAGGAAAGAGAGCGTCATGACCGTTCGAAGGCAAGAGTAATTGTGGCTGTGTCATTACTCGATCGACGACTCCACCCACGTACAAGAGTACGAACTCTGTTGCTTCCCCTCACGTATTCCCTACCCGATCCTCGTCTTGCTTCATATCTTGCTTACGTCTGTCTGATTGTACCGTTCGATGTAAACGGAGCCGGGCGGTATTACTCGGAGAAACCGGTACCACGCTCCTCTCTCTGCGAACTACTTCGATGCTACCTTATCGCAAGGAAAATGAAAAGTGTATCGAACTATCTTAGATCCTCATTTCGGCTGCCAACTCGTTGACCATCAGACCGGCGGATTTTTGCAGACACCTTCGTACATTTAAGTGGTATTCTGGCCTGGGAGCAAATGGAGACTCGATTCTGGTGCAGTTCGTGTTCTGCGTTGTAATTATTCCTAGGTATAGCTGTAAAATCTATCAGCAAATACTACAACCTGCCCATGCGATCTAGTTTCATTGATTTTGGGACGCACCAACATCTCCTGTTTACCATGGCACGGTGTTTCTTATCGCTCCGCTTTGGGTCCACACTGCGCATTCCATCATTAAAGTCCAATATGACCTAGTGTAATTTCCGAAGCAATTAACAAACTATGGGCGGGGACGGTCACACGAGCACGGGACGCTCCACCTACAGTCTTCTGAACAAAAGGTGGTCATGATCTGAAATTTTAGTTCGTCAAGCTCCTTTCATCGTATCAAAACTCAAAGTGACGTGGGATCACCACACAGCACTGCGGATGTGTTATTAAATTACCCCGCTCCCCCACGCTTCGCTATCCTTGATTTCTTGGTTACAGATTGCTACACCAGGGTGCACCTGTGACGTCTCCCAGAGAAAATAAACGCCGAACGTCATTCTTCAATCCCAGAGCAAACTCGGAGGGTGCAACGTTCGGATCCTACTAAAATCATGTGCTCCCAATAGTCTTTCACGATGACCACGTATTGATGTTAGTATGACAGGGTAGATTTCCTGCAGGGCGACCAGAGATAACTATCTTTACACTCTCCGAAGAAATTTCAACTGACGTTGACGGCTATTAGGCGGTTTAGGAGCATTAGCAAGGTAACCAAGGCGTACGTGGAGAAGATCCCATAAGTTTATGCAGAATAATCCACACAAAGAAGAGTTCGGGATGTCAGTAATGAGCACGCTTCTACTTCTCAATCCTGCGCCTCAAGCAACGACACCTCAAAGCTCAAGGCCCAAGGCTTCATTTTTGATCCGGACTTCGAGGATCGAGCGACGTCGGCATGCCTCTGATACGCCTGTGTGGCGGTAAGGAAAAGAACACGCAGCGGTGTGTCAAAGAATGACCCGGATGATGCTTTCCTGACGTAGCTTCTTGATTTAATCATTACTCTGTTGAGAGTCGGAAGTTTCATCTTGGTTCTGAGGTGCAGGGTCTGTACCATTTGACACTAGTGGAGATTGTTTGGTGGAGGATAGTATTTGCGAGGCGCTTTGTCTATTGTGAACATCAGAAAAGCGAGGCAGACGGAGCCTTTGTGGGGATATGGTTGAGTTGGGAGAGCAACTGATGAAGCACGCTACATAGGTATGCCTTGGAACTTTTGGATGTCCCTGCTCTACGACAGATAAGGAGTGGAGGTCGAATAATCCAGCTGACGTGTTCGGAAGGACAGCGAAAGAATGACTGAGAAGAAATTATCGAGCTTCTTAACACAATTGCGACGTGTGAACACGACGGTAACCCTTTGACAAATCATGTTTAAGTCTGGAATAATAAACAGAGGATGGGTCCAAAGAAAAGCGATAGAGCGCAGCCAAGCCGAAGAGCCTACACAAATTCTAGGGAAAGGGAGATCATAAAAAATGATACAAGCGAGTGCACGCAAGAGATTATCCAAACGGGAACGAACAAACATGATGAAGGCATCCACACCAGCCCGAAAAGTGTCCCATGTTCCACCTCGCATTGAGATCAACTGCATCGGAGCCATCCCTAGTCACCGACGTACTACGTCCGGCTGCTTGAGAGTCCTGTCGCGTACTCTGGCCCGGAATGATTCAACGATGTCCGCCTCGAGGCATAACTGATCGGCGGTCCTCATCCATAGTTATCAATTGATCCATATTCCACATCATGTTGCAAAGTTCCGACGTTCGACTCGTTCCAGGACGCTTGATAGGATCCAAGGTACATCACAGAACCAGAAGGAGCCGGGTTGATAGACAGAGGAGCATCCGAAAGGCGCATTGGCAGGAGTAAGTGTGTTGAGCGTGATCGTCCTTTCCACCGTGTCCGTTATCGATCCATAGGAGTATATGATACATCACTCGAGTAGGAGAACGAACTAACAAAATCATCGTCGCCTGAAGCTCAATGCTCTGCCAGGAACAGATCAGAACCAACAAGACAATCGTAGAGAACATCCCTGATTGCGACAGGGTACAGCTGCTTGGCCTCTGATAGACAGCGAACATTACCGTTATGGAAACCCGTCGCAAGGGTCACCCAAAGACGATGTTCGTTGGGTGCCAGTGCCGGTGAGGACATTGGCCGATTAAATCGTGCGCCTTTGTTGGAGAAAGAGGAAGTGATGAGCTCATGAAGCATCCAGAAACGTTTAGCCAGAATTGGGATCATCGACGTGAGGAAGGAACAAGGTCCCATCGGATGTGGGCCAAGGATCCTGGCGATTCCGGCAATGCGGTATATCCATTTTTTCTGAGTTGGGCAATATCTACAATTTGACGCCATGGCCAGCAGCGAGTACGGGGGAGAGCAAAAGCTGAGAACATCGAGTACGACAACAAAAAAGCAACGATGATCGGGAAAAGCCGTCGGACTTCCCTTACATAAGACACGCGTCGCGTAAAAAGCGCGATCTTGCCTATTTCCTCAGCCCATGCATCTCTATGGACACGTTCATGTGTCTATTTTTCCAGTAGACTGATGCCAGTTCGCACCGTTAATTTCGAACACAGAACAAGTGATGGTAAAAAGTTGGTCAAAGAATGGGGGCAAGGACTGACAGAATTACTATGATGTGACCCCAATAAACGGTACAAAGTCTGACGTTCCTTCTCCGGGTACTGATGGAAAGGAGAATAATCCGAAGTGTACTTGAGTCTTGCGCCCCGGGCGTAGCCAGAGTATTATGATAGAGGGAGGGATATTTGCCTGACTTAGAGAGTGTATTCCAAAGTGTTCTCTCGAGCGAAGGCTAAGTAATAAAGAGGAATACGCACCAGTTTAATAATGTCGTTCTGGACAGCCCCTCCCAGAGCTTGCTCTAGGTAAAGATATCGTTGCCCGAGCGGCTATGAAGAGCTTCTCAGAGTGTAGCAGTGCACTGTGGATCCAAGGTGCTGGTGGCCAGATCTTTGAATTCGCGACGCTAGTAGCCGGAGAGATCGAGAGATTGATTGCGCAGGTGCGTCAGTGCACGTCTTCTTGTGGATTTTTATCGACCATCGTTGTACGTTGTATTAGGTGCCTCTGAACATTGATTGGATAAAGTGACAAGGGCGATGAAGGATGTTTTTGTGATGAGATTGAGGATGTAACATGATACTATCGTCGTATCGGATGACCGATGTTGTATATACTATAGGAAGTTGGATAACTCGCTGGAAACAAAGCATCGGGTGCATCCACGACCTTGCTAAAGTCTAACCTTCCAACGTCGATAAGGCAAATGCAGTATTTAGGCCGAGCCGCCAGATACAACCCTATCCAGAACATCTCATTGGACTCCAAGCCCGTCTTGCCTCGAACAAAGCCAGAAGAAAACTTTCATCCGAAGCATCCTCGACATCCACCAAGCAAGCATCACCCCAACAAACCCAGAATCCAGAATCCATAGCTTACAGAACACACCAAACCCAGCAGCACCACTTTATTACGCTTACGCTTATGAATATCCACCAATAACGCCATCGTCCATATCGGCCCACGAAACATTCGCCACGTAGGAAACTCCTGATGTCATGCACACCTTCTGCTCCACCGGAGCCTAAACACGTTTCGAGAGATAACGCTAGCAGCACGTACTGGCATGACGTCTCATTAACCTCTCGAGGCTAAACTGCGATAATCCGATTGAGAAGCCGGGATCATGACTGTTCGAAGGACCGAGCAATCGTGGCTGTGTTGTGGGCTCGATCTCTGCCATGCACCACCAGTGACTATACTACGTACCTTCTGGAAACGCTAAATTCTGCTCAGGATCGAACTGTAGCTTTGCAACTCCACTGTACAGTACACTCTAATCGATCTGTTTACGTTTACCAAACGGAGCCGGGCGGTATTGCTCGGTAGTAAGCCCAAAATTCTTCCCTCTGCGAGATCCTTGGAAGTTATCTAATCACCATCCCCAGGGAAATGAAAGCGTCCATCACAACACACCTTTGTGATTACATCTCAATTTCGCCTTCTCGTTGTGGATTTTCCAGGCAGTAGAGAATCGAGATGGATGATCGCATCGGGGTTGTGTTTCACAAAAAAAAATTGCTGATCGGGGTTAATATATGTGGCATTTCGGCCGATAATTGATTGATGATCGGGCCGGTATCCGTTGGGTTTTACTCACTTTGTAGTGTTCATGCTTGCGAGTTCGTCTATTGTGGACCGAGACTCTGATTGAATGTTCTCGCACCGAGCAGGATAGGAGCTTGGATCCTATATGAGTAACCCCTACCAGATACGGCTTTTGCTGCCAAGAGGTACCAGGCTCGATACGCCCTATTTGGGACGGGACAACTCGGAGTCGGCAACCTAGAAGCCGAGTCTTGGTAAATTTTCTTACAAAGGCTGAGGTACGCGTTCGCGTTATTTGGCAAACCCGTCTGTCCCAAATCCAACCTCCCTGGACCGGAGCTCAGCCCTACATTTCCAATCTCTCTCTCTCCCTCCCTCTCTCGGATTTAGCCTTGGTATATTTCAACTCAATGAAATCTCAATTAACGTACCACTCACTCCACGTTCAAAATGGAAGGACCAGCATAGGACGTTGTGGATAAGATGTATATTAGCATCGCTCCACCGATATCGTAACTTCAAAGGATTGCGGGGAGTCTTCGTACTATTATCGTATCAAAGCTAAAAGCGACATGGGAGCACGAAAGGGTCGGTACCACGATTCCCTGGATGTGTTATTGCGCGACCCTACTCCTCCATGCTTCGCTGGCCCTGGTTCCTTGGCCATGGAGTCCGCCGCTATGTACGCCCATGCTTTCAGTTTCAGCGACTGCGCCGCCTCACTGGTTGCCATCCCCTCTCCCAATAAGCGCACGGGCTCTCCATTCTTCGCGATCCCGCCCCCGGAGGGATCGAACGCCCGAACGCAGAGCATGTGCTCCCAATATATATGCGTATCCAGGATCCCATGAGAAGATGACTATCTTTACGCGTTGCCGAAGATATTTCTGACGTCGGTGGGCATTATGTAGGCGATGTAAATTGTACGTGGAGAACATCCCGGAAGTGTGGCGTGTGTGGAGCAGAACCAATCTATATTCCACGCGCAATACAGTTTGCGACTGCCCACCTGCACCAAACGCCGACGACTGGCGGGAAGGAACCTGAGAAAGAACGCGCGGTGGCGCTTTTCTGACGTGAGGGGTTCTTGATTTAATGATTGTTCGGTTACTTGAGTGTTTTGCGGGGAGATAGCTTAGCTTGGGATTTGACCGGCGAGCCGAGGTGGTTAGGTGACAAGCGGTGTGGGGGCATAGCTCAGCTGGGAGAGCAACAGACTGAAGTCCTGCACTCTTTGGGTGTCTTTGGCTTCTGGAGGTCCCCAGTTCGATCCTGGGTGCCCCCAATAGCTTGTCGCGGGATGTTTCTCTTTTTAGTATATGTTCTTATGCATCCCGGGGGCCAGGCCCTGAAACCCGTATTCAGGTTGCCGGTAATCGTAGTTGGAAGCTGAACAAATAGGCTACTGCACTGTTAGGTTGGATCTCGCGTCAACTCGGGACCACAATGACGACAAAGGATTCGAGCCAACTTGTATAGCCTTCAAGTGCCTAGAAGGAGATCTCACGAATGACGCAAATATACAGGAGTCGTTAAGCGGAAGGAGATATTGATATGGCTCATCTTGAGAAATCTAGACGGAGGATCCAGAGCTGTATTTAGTGTAACTACAGACTCGGAAGGTACATGTATGTTCTGGGAATGTTGAATGCCATTAGTGAACGTGGGTTAAGACAGCATCAGCATCATAGGTCGAATAGGAGACGAATGTTAGGGCTCGTAGTAGCTAGAGTCAGGGCCGAGAGACAGATGACGATGGGACTGACCCATGACTTTGTACGCAGATAACGTTCAAACTCAGTGACTCAGATTCATGTATCGACCATTCGGAATATCGGAATAAAGTCAAGTGAACCATGTGCTATTCTGGTTGAAAGCCTATGCATCGGATAGAGAGATAAAGATACTTGTTCTTGGAAGAGTTCGTTCGTTCCTAAGCTGTTCCCAAGATGTGGTGATAACAATAGATGGTTTGACCGATTGTTTGGCTGTGGGAAGTTGGGCGGAGTGGGTGATGTGCACGCGTCGCTAGGATAGCTGAGGAGAATAGACGTGAACGGTGGCGGTCCTCCTTCAAGTTTAGATAGAAAAGCGTCGTTAATACGAATCCGACTGGCAGTGCAAAAAAAATACGTGGGCCAGAGGGAGTCTCACGCGAAGCCCGAGAGTTGGACGGCCAATCAATGTAAGGTAGGGCTAATAATTCCCGGTGGTGTTAATAACATATTATTTAACATTGGTTCGCGGAGGGTATTTATTCACTAGGTTATTAACTGTTAATAAATCCTGTGTGAAATAATATTAATAATACGTGATAATTGACTTTTTAACAGGTTATTAACAAAAGAGCGGTTAAAAAATTAAGAACTGATTAAATCGTGTCCCAATCAATCTCGTTCACATCCTTTTCGGCTCCATCAACATTGCTAGCAGGCCTCGGTGCTGTCGGTGACTCAACAAGTGCCGCAAAGACCACCGCAGCACTGGCTTCTGAGGCTGATGTGGGAAGGACATTCCTTAGACATGGAGCATTGAGATTGATGTCGGGATCGAGTTCAAGTACGTCCGAGGTATTCCCTACTTTCAACAGGTAAATCTGGGAGCTGGATTGTTATTCAGTATACTAACATCAATCACTGAAAGAAAGGATATTTACCGGTTTATTGTGAGTATGATAGTTTTTCACACAACCAGCAGATATATCCTCTACCCATATGACCAGAACAGCATTGGGACTCCCCTTCTTATCCCTATATTTTTTGAGATAACCCTCAAGAAGGTCAGCAACAGCACCAATGCCAGCTTCCCACGTTCTTCGATGTCAAGGATGCCATCGCCTGTTGTACGTGTTCTCCAGCTAAATATTGCCTTGAAGGACTCGTTGATAGCTCCAACTTCATCCTCAGTGCATTCAAGAATAGCTTGATCAATGCAAAATGTAGCAAATGGATAGCGAGTGAATTCTCCCTTCTTGGGGGGCATGCAAATCTGTTGGCAAGTTTGACAGTAATACACGAAGCCAAGCAAGCTTTCGTGTGGGATATTGCACAGGATCAGATGCCATGGGTTTGGATTCTTGCAGTCTATCAGCGCACAAAGAGTCCAAGCCTGAGAAAAATGAGGAGAGCCAAATTTTCGTGTCTTGCAGAGTGTCAACAGGCAGCATAAGCCCGGCAAAGTGTTTGATATTTATTCACATTTATTAACATTTATTAACTAGGGGTTTTGGGTGCTCTGTTAATAATTTGTTATTAACAGGTTAATAACAAGGTTAATAAACCGATGTTAATAATTCCCCATTTTTTAGCCCTACCTTAAATCAATGGGGCGTGATATCAGCGCAGTGGAATACACACTGCATGCGAGAAGAAGATATAGGACGGTAACATGGCTCCACGTAATGGGATAAAGGGTCGTCAAGAGGCTAAGCCAGAATTCGCGGGCTTCGACGCATGCGAAAATGCTTGGATGTTCGTATGTTGCAGGTACGGAGTCTTCTTACGGGTAATAAGAGGAAAGGTTTATGGCGACTTGGAGTACGATCAGTGTCGGAGAAACTGACGACGTCGATTGACGTAAGGACGAACAGTTGCTAGGGGAGGATGGCGAGGGAGGATCCTATGTACGAGCTGGGAGCGTGAACCCGAAGTGGGAACAGAAGGATCAGCCGAGGGTACGAAGATTCGGCAGGGGTTGATTGCGGCTCGCTGGAAGATGTGATGAACAGGATTAACCAGCTTTGACGAACAAACGTGTCGCAGTGGTAGAATGGAGGTGGGGAGCTGGCGGGTTTTTGACATGTTTATATTTAAGTGAAAAGCGAACAGTGGAACGTGTCCGACAAGCGCAAGTGAGGACCGTTGCAGTTCTGCGCCGCAGAGTTGGAATAGAGGCTACTTATAGCGAGGCATTGAGTAGACGAAGACAGTTACTGAGGACGTATTACGAGACGTGATTGTGGCGACGGTGAAATCTGCGGTTGCGCAACTCATGAGCAGAAATTTAACGTGAATGTTGTGTGAGCGTACGCAAAACTGATGGGGCAAGACGATCAGATAAGAAGGCATAAAAAGATCTAAATGGGGATGTATACCTAGAGCGCGGCTGAAATTTTTGATGCTGTGCCGAAAGCCGACCAATGAGATCGAGGAAATGCCGGGAGATAAGACACGAGATGGGATCGGGCGACCAAGCAGGATCGGAGATTGGAGAGTGGAGCCTTGAAAAGAAAAGAGACTGAATCAGAAAATGGCCGCATCCGCTGGTTGGTGATAACCACCACCCCGTATGCCCTACTCCCTGCCGACCCCCAGCGCAGGCCGTCCCTCCCACCGCCGCTCCTACACCCATTCCCCCGGCGCCTTTGCGTCCCTCGGATCGCTGCCCCGGGTCCACCGCCCCGTCTTCCACATCCAGAACGACTGTTCTTCAGACGACGACGAGCATGGCCTGCTCAGCACACCGCCTCTGCGGCTCGACACTCGCCTAGCCGTGCCGTTCCCACGAAGCTCGCCCTCGCCCAGCCCGGAAGTTCCCAGCCGGCCCTCTCCCCCGCAGCGCACCAACTCGACCCCCCGTCCTCCTCTCCAATGGCCGCCCCCTCAAGTCCTCGCTCAAGGGCTCGCCGCGGTCGTCCTCGGTGCCAGACATGCCCTCCCTGTCTATCCAGCACACCCGTGCACGCGCGGCCCCCTCTACGCCTTCTGACGAGTTCCACTGCTAAAAACACGTCGACTTCCCCACCCACCAGCTCGAAACAGTCTGCGTCTGCAACAGGTCTGCGAAACCCGCGTCGCTGCTTCGGACGATCCCCGCTTCGGACGCTGAGACCAAAACAGAAGCCGAGGTCGAAGCCTCTTCTCGCCCGCGATTCCCGTTCCCCTTGGTTCTCCCGGCGTACTCCCTGTCGCCGTTTACGGACGTTGTTCCAAGCCCTGCAGCACCAAGAGATGGCACCAACGTGATACTCGAGTCCTTAACTCTTCCCCAGTCGACCCTGGCACTCAAGGGCACACTCCTCGTGCGCAATATTTCATACGAGAAGCAGGTCTACGTCAGGTTCACCCTCGACGATTGGCAGACGACGTCCGAGGTTGCTGCTCGCTATCAAACCTCGTTGCCCTCGTTACCCGTTCTGATATAGGTATATCCAGAACATCGAATGGGAAAAGAATTGGTCGAAGCATCCTCGACATTCGTTAAGCACATATGAGCATGAGCAATTTGGAAGCAAGGAATATAGAACGGACGAAAAAAGCAGCACGCTCATATACATCCACCAATAACGACATCGTCCATACCGGCCATGTAAGACTCGCCACGTAGGCATTCCTCGAGGTCATGATCCCGAGCCTAAACACACTCGAAGAGATAGAGCGTATAGCGACGAGGTCTTGTCAATGTCTTCCAAGTTGGAATAATCTGATTGCGAAGCCAGGAAAGAGAGTGCTATGACCGTTCGAAGGAAATAGTTGTGGCTGTGTCATTGCTCGATCGACGACTCCACTACCTACCTTCTCGGAATCAACTATGTAAAAGAGTAGGAATTCTGTTGCTTCCCCTCACGTATTCCCTGCTTGATCTTGGTCTTGCTTCATATCTTGCGATTCTGGGACGTATCAACATCTCCTGTTTACCATGGTACGGTATTTCCTTATCTCTCCGCTTTGGGCCCATCCTGCAGATTCCATCATCAAAGTCCAATATAATCTGGTTTAATTTCCAAACAATTATAGAACTATAGGCGGGAACGGTCACACGAGCACGGGTCGCTCCACCTACAATCTCGCGCACAAAAGGTGGTAATAATCTGAAATTCCAGTTCGTCAAGTTCCATTCATCGCATCAAAACTCAAAGTGACGTGGGATCACCACAGAGCCCTGCGGATGTGTTATTAAATTACCCCGCTCCCCCACGCTTCGCTATCCCTGATTCCTTCGTCACAGATTGCTACACCAGGGTGCACCTGTGACGTCTCCTAGAGAAAATAAACGCCGGACGTCATTCTTCAATCCCAGAGCAAACTTGGAGCGTGCAACGTTCGAATCCTACTAAAAGCATGTGCTCCCAATAGTCTTTCACGATGACCGCATATTGACGTTAGTATAACAGGGTAGATTTCCTGCAGGGCGACCAGAGATAACTATCTTTACGCTCCTCGAAGAAATTTCAACTGACGTTGGCGGCTATTAGACGATTTAGGAGCATTAGCAAGGGTAACCAAGGCGTACGTGGAGAAGATCCCAGAAGTTTATGGAGCAGAATAATCCACACAAATTAGAGTTTGGGATGTCAGTAATGGGCGCGCTTCTACTTCTCAATCCTGCACCTCATGCAACGACACCTCAAGGCTCAAGGCCCAAGGCTTCACTGTTGATCCGGACTTCGAGGATCGAGCGACGTCGGCATGCCTCTGATACGCCTGTGTGGCGGTAAGGAAAAGAACACGCGGTGGTGTGTCAAAGAATGACCCGGATGATACTTTCCTGACGTAGCTTCTTGATTTAATCATTACTCTGTTGAGAGTCGGAAGTTTCATCTTGGTTCTGAGGTGCAGGGTCTGTACCATTTGACGCTAGTGGAGATTGTTTGGTGGAGGATAGTATTTTGCGAGGCGCTTTGTCTACTGTGAACATCAGAAAAGCGAAGTAGACGGGGCCTTTGTGGGGATATGGTTGACTTGGGATAGCAACTGATGAAGCACGCTACATAGGTATGCCTTCGAACTTTTGGATGTCCCTGCTCTACGACAGATAAGGAGTGGAGGTCAAATAATCCAGCTGACGCGTTCAGCAGGACAGCGAAAGAGTGACTGAGAAGAAATTATCGAGCTTCGTAACACAATTGCGACGTGTGAACCTTCTACATCTGGACTGTAACCCTTTGACAATGCATGTTTAAGTCTGGAATAATAAACAGAGGATGGGTCCAAAGAAAAGCGATACAGCGCAACTAAGCCGAAGACCCTACACAAATTCTAGGGAAAGGGATATCATAAAAAATGATACAAGCGAGTGCACGCAAGAAATTATCCAAAAGTGAACGAACAAACATGATGAAGGCATCCACACCAGCCCGAAAAGCGACCCACGTTCCACCTCGCATTGAGATCAACTGCATCGGAGTCATGCCTAGTCACCGACGTACTACGTCCGGCTTCTTGAGGGTCCTGTAGCGTACTCTGGCCCGGAATGATTCAACCACGTCCGCCTTGAGGCAGAACTGATCGGCGGTCCTCACCCATAGTTTTCAATTGATCCATATTCCATATCATGTTGCACAGTTCCGACGTTCGACTCGTTCCAGGACGCTTGATAGGATCCAAGGTACATCACAGAACCAGAAGGAGCCGGGTTGATAGACAGAGGAGCATCCGAAAGGCGCATTGGCAGGAGTAAGTGTGTTGAACGTGATCGTCCTTTCCACCGTGTTCGTTATCGATCCATAGGAGTATATAGTACACCACCCGAGTAGGAGAATGAACTAACAAGATCATCGTCGTCTGAAGCTCAATGCTCTGCCAGGAACGGATCAGAGCCGACAATACTATCGTCGGGAGCATCCGTGATTGCAACAGGGTACAGCTGCTTGGCCTCCGATAGACAGCGAACATTACCATTTTGGAAACCCGTGACAGGGGTCACTCAAAGACAATGTTCGTCGGTTGCCGGTGCCAGTGAGGACATTTGCCGATTAAATCGTGCACCTTTGTTGGAGAAAGAGGAAGTGATGAGCTCATGAAGCATCCAGAAATGTTTAGCCAGAATTGGGATCATTGACTTGAGGAAGGAACAAGGTCCCATCGGATGTGGGCCAAGGACCCTGGCGGTTCCGGCAATGCGGTATATCCAATTTTCTGAGTTGGGCAATATCTACAAGTTGACGCTATGGCCAGCAGCGAGTACGGGAGAGAGCAAAAGCTGAGAACATCGAGTCCGCCAACAAAAAAGCAACGATGATCGGGAAAAGTCGTCAGACTTCCCTTACATAAGACACGCGTCGCGTAAAAAACGCGATCTTGCCTATTTCCTCAGCCCGTGCATCTCTATGGACACGTTCATGTGTCTATTTTCCCAGTAGACTGACGCCAGTTCGCACCGTTAATTTCGAACACAGAACAAGTGATGGCAAAAAGTTGGTCAAAGAATGGGGGAAAGGACTGGCAGAATTACTAGGACGTGACCCCAAATTCCGATAAACGGTGCAAAGTCTGACCTTCCTTCTCCGGGTGCGGATGGAAAGGAAAATAATCCGAAGTGTACTTGAGTCTTGCGCCCCGGGCATAGCCAGAGTATTATGATAGAAGGAGGGATATTTGCCTGACTTAGAAAGTATATTTCAAAGTGTTCTCTCGAGCGAAGGCTAAGTAATAAAGAGGAATACGCACCAGTTTAATAATGTCGTAGCCAATCCTGATTCATCTTTGTACTTATACTTAAGCGCTCTGGTCACGAGGCATCAAAAACGGCATAAACCTTCCATGCCTTCTTTCTAATCTTCGCACTCATCTATCGATGACCATCGCCGACGCCCCCTTCGACGATCCCACCGACAACGTCGATCTAGTAATCCGCACAGCCAATAACGTCGACTTCTACGTCCACAGCGTACTTCTGTCACTGAAATCCCCATCGTCATTCTTTTGTCACGTTCTGAAGAACAGCCAACATACGGAGGAAAAGATGGCTTTCCTGTTCTCGAGGTCGAGGAGGACAGTGACACCTTCCGCACTATCCTGCACCTCTGCTACCCAGATGTCGCTGCCCCGGAGATCAAGAGTATTGATCAGATCAAAGCCGTGAAGGCGGCACTGGACAAATATTGTATGGATCGCGCACAGGAGAAGTTCACGCAGGCGGTGATAGCATCTTCTCTGATGAAAGAGCAGGCACTGCGAATGTTTGCCCATGCAATTTCCAACGGATGGAGGGTGTTGGGTGAAGCAGCAGCTAAAAGCACGCTTGCCATTCCCCTAGAAGATCCAGAAGTCGAGCTTGAGGACCTGAACTATATCAATACCCTGCAATACGTTCGTCTTCGAAATTATCACAGAAAGTGTAGGCTAGCCGTACAGGTCATGTTTTCAAATCCGCCGAGGGTGGCGCCATGGCTGGAAGGTAAAGAATCCGAGCTGCTGTTCGTCCAAGATGACTCCCGCAACCAGTGTCAATGGTGTGGAGCGGCGCTGGAATATGATTACTCCAACTCATCGCCAAAATTTTATATACATTCATGGTTTCCCAGCTATCTGGACCGGGTGAAGGCCGAGGTGCTACGAAGACCTTGTTCAGAAATCGCCTTGGATGACATTACCATTGCCCAGGCAGTCACCTGGAGTGTTTCCATTTGCTCTAATGAAGAGTGGAAGAAGATTGCTGCCAGCCAAGTTCGCCTAGGCGGGAAATATTTAATGGAGGAAATCGACAGACAGATCTCGCAGGTGAGCAGAGCGATCCTCGCACAGTACCCCACCTGAACTTGCCATAGGTACCTCTGAACATTGACTGGACGAAGTGAGGAGTCGGGTGGACTGTAGGGTCACTTTGCATGACTGCTACTAGGAAGAGAACCAGGGTTACGATCACCATATACTGTGACCATACTTGACATTTCCGCCGAGCTATAGTGTACAAGTAGTACTAAGTATTTCCCACGCAAATGAACTAAACTATACCTGTCAACCTGCCACGAAGAAATCGAACCCGCCAATTTTGATCCTGTATTAACCCGGGCTGGAGGATTGGACAAGCCACGGAACTAGTGGACGCAGCCATCCCGAGTCTTCCACACTTTCCAGGTCGAACTCTATTCCTCTCCGTGGTCGTCGAGGTAAGCACCAAGTCAACATCTTCGGATCCAGCGCGTCACATAGGAGTGTCGTTCTGAAACGCGATTAACTTTTCCTCAGGGCGGACTCTATTCCTTCCCGTCGTACCATGTAGTAGGAATGTCGTTCCGAAACTCCACCAGGTAGAGTAAGAGCGCCTAAAGTATGCACCACCGTGACTGAGCCGACGTCTTAGCAAGCGTTCTTCCTCACAAAGCCGGGCGGTGTCCGCGTCATCGTTGTTCAAAGGAAGGAGGAATTGTGGCTGTGTCGTTACAAGTGTTCCGGTAATGTCGACTTATTCCTTCAGGACCCTCGCTTCGCCAAGTTCTCCTCATCCCTTATCGATATCTCGCGGCACCAGAAAAGAAAGAGCCACGAACAAAACACGTGTCCGTAAAACCTCGTTATCGATCCTTCCCCATCCCCATCCCCACATGCGCCTGCCTACTTATCGACTCCCTTCCCACTGCTCGACGTAAATGCTGTCAATCATATCCCTTCGGGGGTCGGCACGTACTACGCGAGTCGCAACCCGCTATCTAATCACCGGTGATTCATACATGAAATGAAAAGCATATCGAACGTTCGTGATTCCATCATCATCAGTGGATCGCCAAACATATGCCACCGTGGCCTCTCTATGAGCCGAACCCCCAAGGAAAAACGGCGATTCGGGGATGTGTGATGTATAACCTGCTCGTACATCGTGCTGACTCAAACGTCAAGAATCTGACGCTATTATTAGTAATTAGTGCATATCTATCTCGGTGGGCTCCGGGTCCGATATCCGGTCGAGGTGGGTTTCATGAGATCACCACACACCCGAGTCCACAGGACACTCACAGATCCAGAAATGAAAATGACAGGAGAAGAATTGACGACCCACTCGTCCTACCTACGGATCGTCGGGACCGATGTCATTACTAGACCCGTCGAGACAGCACCAGGCACCGTTCCACCTGTGAAAATCCCCCCATATGTATATCCATCCAAACAGAAACAGGCCATTCTATTCATGATCAGGGCCCAAAGTAGGTAAAAGTAATGATAATATGCGATGGTGGGTGCACGTATAGTAGCGTCCGTACGATACATGCTTTTCGTGGGGGGTGAGTGGGTATGAGTGTGTAAGTATGAGTGAGTAACGAAACTGGTAGTACAAAAGCATTGGTACACAAGAGGAAGAGGGAAAAATAACACAAGAACTGTCCATCCGCGTTGTGCTGTGCTGTTGGTGGTACAATGTCTAACAAAAGATATAATGAGGTAGTACAAACCAGCGTTGAGTGGAAAGATGAATAAAGATAATATTGATATATGGAGGACCGTCGTGTATCATGTATGGCGATCGGTCTTGGGGTGGCCAGGTGGTGCTCACCATTCTATGCGCCTATCATCGTTTCGCCTGCACCTCCAGCAGCGCCAACGAAGCACCACTGCTTCAAGAATGCCTTGTACAGATCCTCCGAAGACGACGGGGGACTCGGTGGCTTTTTTCCCACTCGCGACGTGGGTATAGGTGGGGGGGAGGGAGGGGGGGAGGGAGAATGGACTGGTAATGCCAGCGATGTCGGGGTAACCGGCGGTGACGGTGATCGTGACCTGGGCTTGTGCTCAGGCTCGATGGCGTCTGAGTTGAGCATTGAGAAAGGGACCGGAAGACTTGCCGGCTCGACGTACACGGGCACATCCTCTAATGTGTTGACCCGTTCCTCGATCGGAGAGTCCAACGGGGAGCTGCTGCCTCTCGATAGAGCAGGCGTTACATCCCCATCGCCGTCAGAATGTACAGGCGAACTCGTACCCGTTTGCGGCTTGCGAGAGCCCCAAAACCAGAAGACACCAGCACCCTCTGCTTTCTCGGTATTCGGGCTCAGTTGGGTAGGGACAGCATTGGGCTTTGCGTAGTTGGCAAGCTTGAAGCCCTTAAGACGATGCTGGAGCGTCGCCTCTGATTGCGCCCGATTATGCTGAAGGGGAGGGACTGAAGTGGTTGGCAACGGAGGTGAAGAGGGTGACAAGGTAGGCGTCGAGGTAGTAGAAGACGGTAGACTCGAAGGTGAGGAAAGGGCAAGTGTTGGGAACGGGACGGAACTCTCGGAAGGAGGTTTTATCGATGTCACTGGTGCGTGGGCTTTATCGACCGTTGAAGGTGGTGCTTCTGTCGATGAAATCAATGAAGAAGCAGGAACAGGATGAATAGTATAAACTCACGGTTGGGACTCCGAATGAAGGCCACACGATAGTTTTTCCCGGCATTATTGTCCCACCACTCACCTCCGCCTGCGGAATAGCGTGCAACGAGAAAGATGGTACGATCAATCAGGGTCGAAGCGTAGTCTTCCAATTTGATTGTGTATTCAAAGCGATCCCAGACGGCGGGTCCTGCTGCAGCGACACCGGCTGCGAGATCGCCTACAGTGAGGTTCTTCTTGGACAAAACGGGTAACGAGGGCAACGAGGTTTGATAGCGAGCAGCAACCTCGGACGTCGTCTGCCAATCGTCGAGGGTGAACCTGACGTAGACCTGCTTCTCATATGAGATATTGCGCACTAGCAGTGTGCCCTTGAGTGCCAGGGTCGACTGGGGAAGAGTTAAGGACTCGAGTATCACGTTAATGCCCTCTCTTGGCACTGCAGGGCTTGGAACAACGTCCGTAAACGGCGACAGGGAGTACACCGGTAGAACCAAGGGGAACGGGAACCGCGAGCGAGACGAGGCTTCGACCTCTGTTTCTGTTTCGGTCTCTGCGTCCGAAGCGGGTATCGTCCGAAGCAGCGACGCAGGTTTCGCAGACCTGTTGAAGACGCGAACTGTTTCGAGCTGGTGGGTGGGGAAATGGACGTTTTTGTGGCAGTGAGATTCGTGAGAAGGCGTAGAGGGGGCCGAGCGAGCACGGGTGTGCTGGATAGACAGCGAGGGCATGTCTGGCACCGACGACGACCGCGACGAGCCCTTGAGCGAGGACTTGAGAGGGCGACCATTGGAGAGCAGGACGGGGGTCGAGTTGGTGCGCTGTGGGGGAGACGGCCGGCTGGGAACTTCCGGACTGGGCGAAGGCGAGCTTCGTGGGAACGGTACGGCTAGACGGGTGTCGAGCCGCAATGGCGGTGTGCTGAGCAGGCCATGCTCGTCGTCGTCTGAAGAACAGTCGTTCTGGATGTGGAAGACAGGGCGGTGGACCCGGGGCAGCGATCCGAGGGACGCAAAGGCGCCGGAGGAGTGGGTGTAGGAACGGCGGTGGGAAGGACGGCCTGCGCTGGGGGACGGCAGCGAGTAGGGCATACGGGGTGGTGGTTATCGCCAACCAGCGGATGCGGCCATTTTCTGATTCAGTCTCTTTTCTTTTCAAGGCTCCACTCTCCAATCTCCGATCCTGCATGGTCGCCCGATCCCATCTCGTGTCTTATCTCCCGGCATTTCCTCGATCTCATTGGTCGGCTTTCGGCACAGCATCAAAAATTTCAGCCGCGCTCTAGGTATACATCCGCATTTGGTACTTTTTATGCCTTCTTATCTGATCGTCTTGCCCCATCAGTTTTGCGTACGCTCACACAACATTCACGTTAAATTTCTGCTCATGAGTTGCGCAACCGCAGATTTCACCGTCGCCACAATCAGGTCTCATAATACGTCCTCAGTAACCACCTTCGTCTACTCAATGCCTCGCTATAAGTAGCCTCTATTCCGACTCTGCGGCGCAGAACTGCAACGGTCCTCACCTGCGCTTGTCGGACACGTCCCACTGTTCGCTTTTCAGTTAAATATAAACATGTCAAAAACCCGCCAGCCCCCCGCCTCCATTCTACCACTGCGACACGTTTGTTCGTCAAAGCTGGTTAATCCTGTTCATCACATCTTCCTGCGAGCCGCAATCAACCCCTTCCGAATCTTCGTACCCTCGGCTGATCCTTCTGTTCCCACTTCGGGTTCACGCTCCCAGCTCGTACATAGGATCCTCCCTCGCCATCCTCCCCTAGCAACACTTCGTCCTTACGTCAATCGACGTCGTCAGTTTATCCGACACTGATCGTACTCCAAGTCGCCATAAACCTTTCCTCTTATTACCCGTAAGAAGACTCCGTACCTGCAACATACGAACATGCAAGCATTTTCGCATGCATCGAAGTCACGAATTCTGGCTTAGCCTCTTGACGACCCTTTATCCCATTACGTGGAGCCATGTTACCGTCCTATATCTTCTTCTCGCATGCAGTGTGTATTCCACTGCGCTGATATCACGCCCCATTGATTGGCCGTCCAACTCTCGGGCTTCGCGTGAGACTCCCTCTGGTCCACGTATTTTTTTTGCACTGCCAGTCGGATTCGTATTAACGACGCTTTTTTATCTAAACTTGAACGAGGACCGCCACCGTTCACGTCTATTCTCCTCAGCTATCCTAGCGACGCGTGCACATCACCCCTCCGCCCAACTTCCCACAGCCAAACAATCGGTCGAACCATCTATTGTTATCACCACATCTTGGGAACAGCTTAGGAACGAACGAACTCTTCCAAGAACAAGTATCTTTATCTTTCTATCCGATGCATAGGCTTTCAACCAGAATAGCACATGGTTCACTTGACTTTATTCCGATATTCCGAATGGTCGATACATGAATCTGAGTCACTGAGTTTGAACATTATCTGCGTACAAAGTCATGGGTCAGTCCCATCGTCATCTGTCTCTCGGCCCTGACTCTAGCTACTACGAGCCCTAACATTCGTCTCCTATTCGACCTATGATGCGGATGCTGTCTTAACCCACGTTCACTAATAGCATTCAACATTCCCGGAACATACATGTACCTTCCGAGTCCGTAGTTACACTAAATACAGCTCTGGATCCTCTGTCTAGATTTCTGAAGATGAGCCATATCAATATCTCCCCTTCCGCTTAACGACTCCTGTATATTTGCGTCATTCGTGAGATCTCCTTCTAGGCACTTGAAGGCTATACAAGTTGGCTCGAATCCTTTGTCGTCATTGTGGTCCCGAGTTGACGCGAGATCCAACCTAACAGTGCAGTAGCCTATTTGTTCAGCTTCCAACTACGATTACCGGCAACCTGAATACGGGTTTCAGGGCCTGGCCCCCGGGATGGATAAGAACATATACTAAAAAGAGAAATATCCCGCGACAAGCTATTGGGGGCACCCAGGATCGAACTGGGGACCTCCAGAAGCCAAAGATACCCAAAGAGTGCAGGACTTCAGTCTGTTGCTCTCCCAGCTGAGCTATGCCCCCACACCGCTTGTCACCTAACCACCTCGGCTCGCCGGTCAAATCCCAAGCTAAGCTATCTCCTCCCAAAACACTCAAGTAACCGAACAATCATTAAATCAAGAAGCCCTCACGTCAGAAAAGCGCCACCGCGCGTTCTTTCCCAGGTTCCTTCCCGCCAGTCGTCGGCGTTTGGTGCAGGTGGGCAGTCGCAAACTGTATTGCGCGTGGAATATAGATTGGTTCTGCTCCACACACGCCACACTTCCGGGATGTTCTCCACGTACAATTTACATCGCCTACATACTGCCCACCGACGTCAGAAATATCCTCGGCAACGCGTAAAGATAGTCATCTTCTCATGGGATCCTGGATACGCATATATATGGGGAGCACATGCTCTGTGTTCGGACGTTCGATCCCTCCGGGGGCGGGATCGCCAAAGAAAGAGAGCCCGTGCGCTTATTGGGAGAGGGGATGGCAACCAGTGAGGCGGCGCAGTCGATACCTGAAACTGAAAGCATGGAGGATTCCGTGGGCCAAGGAACCAGGGCCAGCGAAGCATGGAGGCGCAGGGTCGCGCAATAACACATCCAGGGAATCGTGGTACCGACCCTTTCGTGCTCCCACGTCGCTTTTAGCTTTGATACGATAATAATACGAAGACTCCCCGCGCTGCCTTCGAGTTACGATATCGGTGGAGCGATGCTAATATACTTCCTATCATTGCTGGTCCTTCCAATTTGAACGTGGAGCGAGTGGTACGTTAAATTGAGATTTCATTGAGTTGAAATATACCAAGGCTAAATCCGAGAGAGGGAGAGAAAGATTGGAAATGTAGGGCTGATCTCCGGTCCAGGGAGGTTGGATTTGGGACAGACGGGTTTGCCAAATAACGCGAACGCGTACCTAAGCCTTTGTAAGAAAAATTACCAAGATTCGGCTTCTAGGTTGCCGACTCCGAGTTGTCCCGTCCCAAATAGGGTGCCCAGTGTATCGAGCCTGGTACCTCTTGGCAGTAAAAGCCGTATCTGGTACGGGTTACTCACATAGGATCCAAGCTCCTATCCTGCTCGGTGGGAGAACATTCAATCAGAGTCTCGATCCACAATAGACGAACTCGCAAGCCTACTCATGAGTAAAACCCAACGGATACCGGTCCGATCATCAATCAATTATCGGCCGACACACCTCATATTAACCCCGATCAGCAATTATTTTTTTTGTGAAACACCACCCCGACGCGATCATGCATCTCGATTCTCTATTGCCTGGAAAATCCACAACAAGAAGGCGAAATCGAGATGAAATCACAAAGGTGTCATGGACGCTTTCATTTCCCTGGGGATGGTGATTAGATAACTTCCAAGGATCTCGCAGTGAGAAGAATTTTGGGCTTACTACTGAGAAATACCGCCCGGCTCCGTTCGGTGAACGTGAACAGATCGATTAGAGAGTGTACTGTACAGTGGAGTTGCAAAGCCACAGTTCGATCCTGAGCAGACTTTAGCGTTTCCAGAAGGTACGTAGTAGTCACTGGTGGTGGCAGAGATCGAGCCCACAACACAGCCACGATTGCTTGGTCCTTCGAACAGTCATGATCCCGGCTTCTCAATCGGATTATCGCAGTTTAGCCTCGAGAGGTTGATAAGACGTCATGCCAGTACGTGCTGCTAGCGTTATCTCTCGAAACGTGTTTAGGTTCCGGTGGAGCGGAAGGTGTGTATGACATCAGGAATTTCCTACGTGGCGAATGTTTCGTGGGCCGATATGGACGATGGCGTTATTGGTGGATATTCATAAGCGTAAGCGTAATAAAGTGGTGCTGCTGGGTTTGGTGTGTTCTGTAAGCTATGGATTCTGGATTCTGGGTTTGTTGGGGTGATGCTTGCTTGGTGGGTGTCGAGGATGCTTCGATGAAGGTTTTCTTCTGGCATTGTTTGAGGCAAGACAGGCTTGGAGTCCAATGAGATGTTCTGGATAGGGTTGTATCTGGCGGCTCGGCCTAAATACTGCGTTTGCCTTATCAACGTTGGAAGGTTAGACTTTAGCAAACGTCGTGGATGCACCTGATGCTTTGTTTCGAGCGAGTTATCCAACTTCCTATAGTACACACAACATCGGTCATCCGATACGACGATAGTATTATGTTACATCTTCAATCTCATCGCAAAAACATCCTTCATCGCCCTTGTCACTTTGTCCAATCAATGTTCAGAGGCACCTAATACAACGTACAACGATGGTCGATAAAAATCCATGCAAAGATGTCCAGACGCACCTGCGCAATCAATCTCTCGATCTCTCCGGCTACTAGCGTCGCGAATGCAAAGATCTGATCACCAACAAGATAGGGCCACTGTGTACTGTTACACTCTGAGATGCTCTTCGCAGCCGCTCGGGCAATGATATTTTTACCTAGAGCAAGCTCTGGGAAGGGCCGTCCAGACAGGTCCCCCTTTACTGCGGCAAGATATTCACCAAACCAACTATGCGTCGTAAAATTTTGCTCCCCTATACGCCAGGTCTGAAATAAACGGTACCCGCATAATTGACATGTTACTCCGGGGTGTAAAACTAAGAGTCCAGACTCTCTCCCTTTCAACCATGGCAGGCTCGACGCGACGGGCATGCCCTGAACGGCGATATTACACAATATATGGTAATATCGGAGAGAGGTATATTGGAAGGCATCGATGCGTTTCAAGTCCTTGAACGGGGCTTCGGTGACAAGTGGGATGGCAAGCTTGTGTCTTGCCGCCGCTTCGCCCAATATTTTCCATCCATTGGCAACCGCATGAACAAAGACCAGCACTGGCTGTTCTCTTATCAGAGACGATGCGAGTACGGTCTGAACGAAGCGCTCCAAAGCATTATCCATGCAGTACTTTTTAAGCGCCGTCCCCACCTCTGCGAGTTGCTTGATGCTCTTAATCTCGGGAGAGGTGTATGGGTAGCAGAGCAGGAGGATAATCCGAAATGTATCACCATCCTCCTTGACTTCGAGAACAGGAAGGCCCTCTCTCTCCTCTGTGTGCTGGTTTGCTAGTAGTACGTGACGGAAAAAGGAAGATGGGGATTTTAGGGATAGCAGTCCGCTGAGGACGAAGAAGTCAATGTTGTCGGCGGTGCGGATCACCAGATCAACACTGTCAGTGGGATCGTTGAAGGGGGCGTCGGCAGTTAGTATGTTACACGGCTGGGCGGTTTCCATCGTTGGTCGCAGAAGTGTGTGAAGATAAGAGAAGGGAATCAGGATTCATGTTTCTGGCGGCGCCTCGTGACTCGGGCGCTTATGTCTTCGGACCGTGTATACAGAGGAGAGTAGGCGCTTCGAGTATGCACACAGCTGCCGACACTTTCCTGACTCTCTTTTGCCGATAATCTTGGATAAGCAGAGCGCGTCGAGAAAAGTTTGGACGCGTCAGGCATGTCTTATGTAATGCATACGAAAACGACTTTCCCCGATCGTTTATTCGTTTGTCCCTTCCCAAATCATAGTAAGCCTGCTCGCAATTCTGTGTCTGAATCGTGCTTTCTCCTGATATCTGTGGTATTGTTCCAACGTCCACTACTGCGAAACTATTCGATACGAATCTTTTTGGAAGTCCTTCGGGACGGGCTTCAAACATGGCAACCCATGTTCCTCCCCCGAAGGCGAAACAGCTATTCCCCGCTGCCAGTGCCGGTCCTCTCGACGAAGGTCTTGAAAATGTTCTGTCCATAAGAGGAGGAGCATTGGACGGAGTCGATATGGGCGAGGTCCCGGGCATCCACACTGATCCCCTTGCGTTAATGGAAGAGACGATGGCGGCGATGAACGCGATCAACTTGCTTGTCTCTGCTGAAGCTCCTGCTAGATCCTATTACGACGCGGCTCACCATGCGGACCCTAGGCCGTCATCCTGGAATGACCTGAACTTGTAATGGACAGTTGGGTGTCGTTCGTTTGGAGGCTGTCGAGAAGGATTCCTTCTTGCTCGATGTGGACGTTGTCGAATGTTTTCGTAGGGACGGACATACGAGGATCTACTAGTGGATGTTCGAACGAGCAGTGACGATGGTCTTTCAAACGGAACAAGAGGTAGGATGTTTACATGGACTAACGTGATGGACCTCTGTATGACGCGAAATATCTTTCCTTTCTACTGGACTTGGATGACTTTTCGGTGTCATATGCCAATTTGGATTGTGTTTGGTATTTTTATTTCTATTGTTATTTAGGTTTATGCGGTATCTATGTGCCTTGACTCACTTGATACTTTATGAGCTGTTCTATAGTTTTGTTGTGTATATTGAGAATATGCATTAGTCTATGCAAGTAGTGATTAGCGTTGGATCTACGTTGATCAGTGATGTCCGATTTTGATTTTTGAAGTCTTAGTTTGATGACCTTTATGAAGTAGTATCCACAGACTATTCACATCGATTGCACTGATTCTACAAATAAGAACGTATGCGCGGAATGGATGAAGGCCGGCGACACAGCCACATTTCTTTCTCTTCAAATCATCATGCTAGCAGGCTGCAGGGCACTCCACCGACTGTCTATGACCCACTGGCGCATTTTTAGTTGCCAATGCGGTATGTTCATTCTCAGTTATATTCATAGATGGTACGTGTGCTCATGTGCGTTCTACTACTGTCTCACAACTTACTACTACGCACACTGCAGTTTGAGTTGACGATATCGGTGCCTGGCGTCGTCACAGCAGGTCTAGTAGTTACCATGACGTCGGTCCCGACGATCCGTAGTACTGGTGGGTCGCCCTTCTCCTGTCATTTTATTTTTAGATCCGCGAGTGTCTTTCAGACTCGGGTATAGTCGCGCACCAAGAATCTCACGAAACCCACCTCGACCGGATATCGGACCGTCCCGCGTCTCGGCCAGCCCACCGAGATAGATCTGTAGTAATAATAGTGTCAGATTCTGAATAACACTTAACGTTGAGTCAGCACTAGATAGTAGGTTATTCATCGACATCCCCGAATCGCCGTTTTTCCTTGGGGATCGAGAATCGTTTTGGGTTCAGGCCCAGGTTCGGTACCTTCGGCTCACAATAAAGCCACACCAGTGTTGTGAAAGTTTGGCGATCCACAAAACGAAAATGATGGAATCACGAACGTTCGATATACTTTCATTTCACGAATCGAATCACCGGTGATTAGACAGTGGCGCCGTTACAGTTGCGAGAGGAGATGCACGTACCGACCCCGGAAGAGATTGACAGCACTTGCGTCGAGCAGTGGGAAGGGAGTCGACAATCAGACAGGCGCATGTGGGAATGGGAAAATCGATAACGAGGTTTTCATACACGTGTTATCGTGGCTCTTTCTTTTGGCGCCGCGAGATAAGGGAGAAGAACTTGGCGAAACAAGAGTCCCAAAGGAATAAGTCGACATTACCGGAACACTTGTAATGACACAGCCACAATTCCTCCTTCCTTTGAACAACGATGACGCCGACACCGCCCGGCTTTGCGAGGAAGAGCGCTTACTAAGATGTCAGCTCAGTCACGGTGATGCATACTTTAAGCGCTCTTACTCTACCTGGTGGAGTTTCGGAACGACATTCCTAGGTGGTACGACGGGAAGGAATAGAGTCCGCCGGGGGGAAAAGTTAATCGCGTTTTGGAACGACACTCCTACGTGGCGCACGTCTGAATCCTGATTCCGAAGATGTTTACTTGATGCTTACCTCGACCATGGAAGGGATAGAGCTCGCCCTGGAAATGGTGGAAGACTCGGAATGGCTGCGTCCACTAGTTCCGTGGCTTGTCCAATCCCCCGGCCCGGGTTAGTACAGGATCAGAATTGGCGGGTTCGATTTCTTCGTGGCAGGTTGACAGGTATAGTTTAGTTCATTTGCGTGAGGAATACTACTTATACACTATAGCTCGGCGGATCATCGATAAATGTCAACTATGGTCACAGTATATGGTGATCATAACTCTGGTCTTCCTAGTATCAGTCATGCAAAGTGACCCTATCGTCCACCCGACTCCTCACTTCGTCCAGTCAATGTTCAAAGGTACCTATGGCAAGTTCAGGTGGGGTACCGTGCGAGGATCGCTCTGCTCACTTGTGAGATCTGTCTGTCGATTTCCTCCATCAAAAACTTCCCGCATAGGCGAATTTGGCTGGTAGCAATCTTCTTCCACTCTTCATGGGGGCATTCGGTGACACTCATCGCGACTGCTTGGGCAATGATAACGTCATCTAAGGCGATTGCTGGGTAAATTTGTAGCAGCATTTCAGCCTTCACCATGGTAAGATATTTGGTGACCCAAGAGTGTGCATAGAATGACGGTGATGAGAACTGAAAGCCCAACTTAATTCCACACCATCGACACCGCCGGTTGGAACTAATATCATGGAGGAACGACAGTTCGGATTCTTTGCCTTCCAGCCAGGGCGCTGTCTTCAGATCTAATTCTATCACTTGTCTACATTTCTTGTGATAGTTTCGAAGACGAACGTATTGCATGGCATTGATGGAAAACAATTCCTCAAGCTCTACTTCTGGATCATCGAGGGGAATGGTGAAGGTGTTCTTGGCCGCTGCTTCACCTAAAACCCTCCATCCACTGACAAGGGCACGAGCAAAGATCCGCAGTGCCTGCTGTTTCATTAGAGAGGATGTTGTCACCATCTGCATGAACTTCCCCTGTGCGTGTTCCATACAGTATTTGTCCAGTGCCTCCTTCACGGCCCAGATCTGATCAATGCTCTTGATCTCCGGGGGAGCGACATCTGGGTAGCAGAGGTACAGGATAGTCCGGAAGGTGCTGCTATCCTCCTTGACTTCGAGGACAGGAAAGCCATCCTTTTCCTCCGTGTGTTGGCTGTTCTTTAGAACGTGGCGAAAGAATGACGATGGGGATTTCAGCGATAGTAGTCCGCTGAGGACGTAGAAGTCGACAATACAACACAGCCATGATTCTGACTAGCTTTGAATGACAAGCTGTTGGCGACCCTAGATTGGATCAGAGATAAGGAGGACTTGGAAAAAAAGAAGATTTCAGAGCAAGGATTCATGCGATAGGTGAAGAAAGAGCAGAAAGAGTATATTGGATGTGGTACTGTACAGGATGTAGCTAGAGAAGAGGATCGTAGCGCAGGAAAAAAGTCCGAAGAAAGCCCGAATAAAAAATGATGGGATCAAAAGGCGAAAAAGAGACCCAAGTCCGCACTATTTCTGCCTCATACGACCATAATTTCCCCACCCCGAAGGTATTCATCGGCACCACAAATGGGAGGGCTCATCCTCCCATTCGTGCACTGGACATGCATAACCTTGCATTGAAATCGTTTCAACAGCCAACCGCAGCTCACCGTCGTGGGTCTGATTTACCCAAAAAAAAATTGTACAAGTCCTAAATGCACTGTTAGTAACCCCACTCAAAATGGACCTACCTTTAGACAGATGGAAAGGACCTATAATATACGCAAGTCAGCATCTGAAGTATCTGCAAACAAGAGTTGACTCACCATTCTAAAGTCCCAGAAACACTCCATCGAGTCGGCCACAAGACGCCGTTATCCAACCCCGCATTGCCCTCAACAGACGGCGGCTATTTAATCAGCCGCAACGGGCCCCGTGGGGTTGAACAAAGGCGTCCGCTGGTCCACTCCTGGTCTTGAAGAATCTCGAGCAAACAGCACACACTGCAGGAGGGTGTTAGTTGTAGAACCAATGTGAACAACACGATAAAACTTACCTCAATTCGAAGCAGATGATCGACGACCTGCAGGAAGAGTATCAGCCAAAACACGTACTTAATTGGTGAACACATACAAAGACTGATGTATGGGATAGTGTGGCAAACAGTCCACATATGCGCATGCCCTCACGCGCGTGCAGAAAGAGTTGGAGTGCGAGTGATCGGTGAGTCGTCGTCTTCCAGACCTTCGTTGGTGTGCCCTTAGCTTACTGTCGTGTAGCAAAACTTGTGCTTGTCATGAAGGAGAAGTCATTGCAGGATATTAAATGGCCGGAACTGTGTGTAATGAGGATCAGCATTAGACACTCTAAGGGATATATAAAACTCACCAGAAGCCCTTACGTTGCCTTCGTCCTCGCTGCTATGGCCGGTGCTTTCAACAGAACAAAATGTAGATTAGCAATAGAAGTAGATGACAAAATTTTAAAACTCACCCTGCTCCCGAATACATTGAATCTTGCTCACCAGAACTCAATACATCATCTCACAGCAAACTCGGTGGCTAGCAAAGGGCCAGCATCATGGCGAGCCTGCGGTATACGCACTGTGGACAACGGCATATTCATCGGAGAGGGCTGAAGGCAACAGGATGTCTCAAGTAGTACATTAGCTAGCGAAAAAATAGGACAGTATGAAAATTTTACTTACTATATAAACATATCATCATCCTGGCCACATTCAACAACGTCAGCCTGATCAGCCCATGCACGCAACCCCCCTAACCCCTTGCCTCCATCTACCCTCGGTCCCCGGAACACAATACGTTGTCTCGGGGCAAAACTCGGTCCATGGCAAAGGGCCGGCCTGACATTGAGGCCGTGGTAAATGTGTTGTATGCAATGTCATTGGATAACGGCATAGGGGAATACCTGTAAAGTAGATCAAACAGCAAGCAACAAGACAAGATAGAAAACTTACGTTCAATGAAGTGGAACACCACAGAAGTCTCCTGAACGACCCATGCACGTGACCTCCTCCACTATCTGTCTTCCAGTCCATCTACCCTTGCTCCCCGGAATTTGATACATCATCTCACGGCAAAAATTGATGTTAGTTGAAAACTGGAATCCTATCACCGCATGGTTTCAACCGGCTGAACCATCTTGACTACTCGCTAGCATCAAAGTCTAGAAAATATACTTCCAATGTCAGATATACATCCTCTAGTTCACCATGATTTTCGAGTCGTGGATAGTCAACAGGATACTTCAAGCACGTAGGATTGATTCACTATAGCAAACAGTGAGTTAGCTTCAGCATCGAGTTAACGGAAACATACTTGCGGTTGCACCTTCTCTTCATATTACATACCTGTGTTCCTTAAATCTCAGGGTTATCGGGCGCAGTCGAAGACCAAAATGTAATTTTTACAAACGCGGCTTCAAGTTCGCCGTCCTTCCTTGTAGTCAGAATTACCTTGTCAGGGGAGAGATTTCTGTCATCGATCCTGGGCTAATCGGCCATGAGCGTGAGCATACTGATATTGGTTAAAGGTGCTTTTTTGCTCACTAGTCATTCCAGGCTCTAGCGATGTCTCTGCTGTATCCTTCAGTGTATGCATCCCACTCAGTACCTTGTCAATGTTAACTGATCTCGTTTACAAGTCGATGGTCCAGGCACCACTCAGTCTCATGCCGATGGTCTTCTCAAAATTCTTATTATTATTAAGGCCGTAAGGATGCGGAACATCAAACGCTTGCATCGCCTACGGCACGATAGTACTACCGTTCAGGGTCAGCGTAGGTTTCTTCTTCTCCATTCAATATAATAATGTACGTGTGTTGTACCATCACCTCATACTCAGGGAGGAAATGCTGACCGTCCACCCCGGTTTGCGGACTCGAAACCAGTGAAAAAATTCGTTTCTTGGGGGGAAGAAATGACCGGGAAGGTTCTGTCCCAACCTTTGAGCTCGTATTATTGGTATTTCTCACCGCTGAATTAGACGACGCATCTGCCGTGATCATGCAGTGGGTAGACGTTACGAGTTCGAGTATTCAAATATGAGGCCTGGCTCGCTCTAATGGAATACGAGAGATGTATCCATATCACGGCACTATTGCAGTTTCTAATAAATTCAGAGGCTATGCAATAATTGAGCCCTTAGTAGTAAGGTACATGAGAATACGAAAAACTTACCGGCTACCGAACTTCTCAGATCATGGTCACACGGCTCGCATGACCGTGTTGACATCGAGGGGTTTCAATTAGTTTGTTCTGTTGATGGGCACGATGGTAACGTCTCCGCCGCCGTCATGCATGTCCCGTCCTGACCATGGAAGACACGGACAGAGTCCGTCCTACCGTCATCGTAGCTCGTGGGGGATGGATTACCGATTTTCCTGGGCGTCGAGTGGTGAAATGAGGCTACAATAGGCGCGTGTACCAGACGTTGAACTCATTGGGTGCTTGTACGGGTCCCGTATTCCTCAACTTGTCATTGCGCGGGTTAGTCAGTTTAATTTGAGCTTCGAGTTGTAATGTTTGAGAGTGGAATCACCCCATGAGATGTGTAATAGTGTATGGAAGTGAATTGATCTTTGTAAAATATGCGAATAACATGGGTCCTATGACAAATTAGGACTTGAAATGTATGTAGGAGCAAAGCAGAAACGTACCAAAAGACGAGAGTACACGGCTGGAGTCAAACCTCCCCTCTACTCCTTCAATAAGACCATGTAAAGCTTCGTTTCAGATCTCCCAGGCCTTAGTAGGTCTCCACCGGACGGATGATAGCCGTTGAGCACCGAAAATCAGGAATGAATAAAGGAGTTCCTATTAAGCGTGTAAAACTCTTGCAAGACAGCACTGAATTAGAATGACTGAGAGAACGAGGGCCAAGGATATGCACTCACACGTCTTCAGGTGTCGAGCTTCGACACATGCATCGCCAAAGCACTGAGATCTCCATTGAAGGGGGTCGAATAAAAGGTTTGATAAAGCTCTAACGCCCGTTTGCACTGATTCAAGGTATTTACCGAGTTCGCAGAATGCAAATGGCAAGAGTAGACGATCGGAGACTCAGTGTTGATGATGGTACGAGCAAAAGAGGAAACTGCCGTATCCGTCAACTCAAACAGAGCGATCGACATGCCTTTCGTCCTTACCACTTGCTCTATTTCTTCGATTTCATCGTTCTTCATCTTTGCTTCATGTATCGACCACTCACTTTGTCTTGCACCCGGATTTCTGGGATCTACGGCTTGTATTCAATCAATCACAGATGACGACGTGTTTTTTGCCGCTTGCGGGGGACGGGAAATGACCTGTGTTGACAACCGAGGACTTGACGGCTACTTAGGACCCTGGAAAACGCGACATTCATTAATGAAACCCTTCGGACCGAGACACCGACGCGTCATATCATGACGTCGCGTGCCAACCCTGAACTTGGAAAGGAGCTCCAACGTCAACTGGTGAGTTTTCACTTTTCCCGCCTCCATGTACCTTGAAAACTAATCTATATATGTTTATTAGAATGTTATGGGGCTTACAATGTAAATTTATGGCGTCTCAGATGCCCAGAGCAACGAAAAGGTCTATTGCACAGAAAATACACCTAGATTTGGTATGTTCGTCGATGTCTACATGCCCTTGACGGACCTTACGTTGACGAAAACTTCAGCGTCATGTGTTTCACCTCTAATGTGACTTTGAGGATGGGGCCCAGATGTTGTACGGCGACGTAACCATTAGCTTTGAATCATACTGGCGGCCGAGGTCAGTCTTTCATTTCTGCCTTCCAAAGTTCAGAAATTTATACGGCCCCAAAGGGTCCGTGACACACGGTCAGGGTCATCGCATAAACGGAGTTCCACCATGTGCCTGTTACCGAGCCAACTCGAAAGCTGGAAGTTACTCAAGTGCGTACTTACTATTGTTGTATTTCTCTGTAACACTCATTAAGCTATGAGTCCAGTTCTGCGGAGGGCTGGAGGGCGGGAACAAACATCAACTTACTCGAACATGACGGAACCTTTATCTATTCCAATATCGGCGGCACTAGCATCACAACAACGATGGAAATACATTTCGCTCTCGAAATCTATTTCGTGCGATCTTCCAAATTTCGGCTGTTGCGGATTATTGGGCGATAATTTCACGGTATTACCTCACTCGGTGTAACCATACTGCGCTTCTGGTGTGCTCCAGGCCTCAGCAAAAGGTTTAAATACGAAGTATATTCTCCCTTTCTTTCCATCATCTCACTAATCCCCCATTCCTCCCTTCTCTAGTTTCTCCTCCCTTCCCTCTTCGTCTCACATGGTTGATATCGCTGTATTCTCGTCGTCGAACACGTCCTCGGTGGGGTCCCCGCCGTCGTATGTGTCTTCATCAACTACTTCGACCTGGATGGTTTCAGTCTCGTGACCACCATCATTTCCCATTCGGCTGCGATTGTTGATTTTGATCTTGACTTTTACCTTTACCACGACGACTCCGTCGAGCTCAACGTCGACAGCAGTGAGTTCCATGCCTTTCCCTGTGTTTTTTTAACGTGCTGACATCGTACAGGCTGTCGATGACAGCTGTAACAGCTTCCTTGAACTGCGCAGGACGCGTTGAATAGGCGCCGCTAGTCAACGATTCACTCAGCGACGGTAAGCCTATGTTGTCAAGCACGATTTTCTACCTTCTTACTCTTATTCTCGCCGTTAGTCGTTCAAAACTCGTTCCATTGATGGTAAAGTATCAGCCTGTACCACCACCACCTTTACTGACTACTGTTCGTTATAGGCTCATGCGGTTGGGATTGAAGTCGTCACAAAATGTAAGTCCTGGACTCTCTATGGCCGTCCCCTAAGCTAAACCCGTTTTCAGTCGCGTTCACAGCGTATTTTATTTTTGTCTTCACCAGCGGCCGTATGCGGATTGCGACGCGCATACTGATGTTAGACGGCAATGGTAAGTCCTCCAGTGTATGAGAATCAGTTTTAATTTTATGCAGCCTCGATTGAGGGGGGGACTCACCGTCGACGCTATGTACCGATGTACATGTTAGTCCCTTTTACTAGCAAGGTATACGAAGGGGAAAAAGGTAAGCACAACACACTGACAAGGACTGTCCGGCTAACTGATTTCGTAGCATGTTAAGGGCCGCTCAGGTTTCGTGTCTAATCTAGAATAGGTAAGTAAACATTCTTCGTCTGCGTTTATAACCCTGCCCCAATCTAACTATTTTCTAGGCGCGCAATATCGCCTTCGGATTTGTCATACGCACTCAAGCGACGACGGCAGGACCCCCAATGTACCAACCGGGGACAGGGCCGGGTAAGCATTCCTTGCATATCTCCAGATCACAAGATAATGTCGTTTGACGTAGCCTGGCGCGGTGGCTGGGCAGCTGACGCGCCGTTCACGAATATAGGATGAATATAATGATGTGGCAGTGGTACAAGGACCTCCGGCTTGTGCTGTGGAAATGAGATGTGCTGTCTCGAATGGGCAAATCGGGTACGTCTATTGTTCTAATACCTATTCTGCTACTAAGTGGCTGTTTAGAGGATGGGTTGGGAGTGGGCGAGGCTGCGAGGGACATGACGATAGTCTTATGTTTAGGTATGTCTTGTCTTACTCACTTTTAGTTGTGACGGAAACTGATGGTTTTCGCACAGATGTAAAGTCTTGTAATGTTTATGAAAAGGTGTGTTGAATTTGCGGACTCGTGCTGCTCTTGCTAAGGAGCCGTACAGATCTATAGGTTGACTGTACGAAATGATGCGAGTGGGATTGTAAGGAAAGCAGCCAGCGAAATGTACAGACGTGGGCGGGAGGGCATCGTCGTCGTCGGATTGAAGCGCGGAGATGACGGAGGGATGCGTGCGCGGAAGGATAGTCGAGTGCGCGGACAGGGCGTGCGTGTTCGGGAGGGATGTCGACCGAAGGCATGCGCGCGGAGGTGGTGGAGGGATGTTGATGGGAGGGAGCTATTATTAGAGTAGACGGGCGGACGTCGAGGGTGGACGGTCGTGTGGCTGTGAGGGAGGTGGACGGCGGAGGGTCGTCGAGCCATTCGACGGGTTTGCGGAAGGCGCGTCGGAATACGGGAGAGGGTTGTGCGGATATCAACACTGCCAGTGGGATCGTTGAAGGGGGCGTCGGCAGTTTTCGTGTTACAGGGCTGTGCGGTTTCCATCGTTGGTCGCAGATGTGTGTGAAGATAAGAGAAGGGGATCTGTAGTTTGAGTTGACGATATCGGTGCCTGGCGTCGTCACAGCAGGTCTAGTAGTGACTATGACGTCGGTCCCGACGATCCGTAGTACTAGTGGGTCGCCCTTCTGTCATTTCATTTTTAGATGCGCGAGTGTCTTTCAGACTCGGGTATAATCGTGCACCAAGGATCTCACGAAACCCACCTCGACCGGATATCGGACCGTCCCGCGTCCCGGCCAGCCCACCGAGATTGATATGTAGTGATAATAGCGTCAGATTCTGAATAACGCTTGACGTTGAGTCGGCACCATGTAGCAGGTTATTCATCGACATCCCCGAATAGCCGTTTTTCCTTGGGGATCGAGAATCGTTTTGGGTTCAGGCCCAGGTTCGGTACCTTCGGCTCACAATAAGGCCACACCACTGTTGCGCAAGTTTGGCGATCCACAAAACAAAAATGATGGAATCACGGACGTTCGATACACTTTCATTTCACGAATCGAATCACCGGTGATTAGACAGTGGCACCGTTACAGTTGCGAGAGGAGATGCACGTACCGACCCCGGAAGAGATTGACAGCACTTACGTCGAGCAGTGGGAAGGGAGTCGACAATCAGACAGGCGCATGTGAGAATGGGAAAAATCGATAACGAGGTTTTCATACACGTGTTATCGTGGCTCTTTCTTTTGGCGCCGCGAGATAAGGGAGAAGAACTTGGCGAAACAAGAGTCCCAAAGGAATAAGTCGACATTACCGGAACACTTGTAACGACACAGCCACAATTCCTCCTTCTTCTGAACAACGATGACGCGGACACCGTCCGGCTTTGCGAGGAAGAGCGCTTACTAAGACGTCAGCTCAGTTAGGTGGTGCATACTTTAAGCGCTCTTACTCTACCTGGTGGAGTTTCGGAACGACATTCCTACTACGTGGTACGACGGGAAGGAATAGAGTCCGCCGGGGGGAAAAGTTAATCGCGTTTCGGAACGACACTCCTACGTGACGCACGTCTGAATCCTGATTCCGAAGATGTTTACTTGATGCTTACCTCGACCATGGAAGGGATAGAGCTCACCCTGGAAACTGTGGAAGACTTGGAATGGCTGCGTCCACTAGTTCCATGGCTTGTCCAATCCCCCGGCCCAGGTTAGTACAGGATCAGAATTGGCGGGTTCGACTTCTTCGTGGCAGGTTGACAGGTATAGTTTAGTTCATTTACGTGAGGAATACTACTTATACACTATAGCTCGGCGGATCATCGATAAATGTCAACTATGGTCACAGTATATGGTGATCATAACTCTGGTCTTCCTAGTATCAGTCATGCAAAGTGACCCTATCGTCCACCCGACTCCTCACTTCGTCCAGTCAATGTTCAAAGGTACCTATGGCAAGTTCAGGTGGGGTACCGTGCGAGGATCGCTCTGCTCACCTGCGAGATCTGTCTGTCGATTTTCTCCATTAAATATTTCCCACCTAGGCGAACTTGGCTGGCAGCAATCTTCTTCCACTCTTCATTAGAGCAATTGTAAACACTCCTGGAGACTGCATGGGCAATGATAACGTCATCCAAGGCGATTTCTGAACAAGGTCTTCGTAGCACCTCGGCCTTCACCCGGTCCACATAGTCGGGAAACCATCGATGTGTATAACATCTTGGCGATGAGTCGGAGTAATCATATTCCAGCACCGCTCCACACCATTGACACTGGTTGCGGGAGGGATCATGGACGAACAGCAGCTCGGATTCTTTACCTTCCAGCCATGGCACCGCCCTCGGATTTGAAAACACGACCTGCACGGCTAGCCTACACTTTCTGTGATAATTTCGAAGACGAACGTATTGCAGGGTATTGATATAGTTCAGGTCCTCAAGCTCGACTTCTGGATCTTCTAGGGGAATGGCAAGCGTGCTCTTAGCTGCTGCTTCACCCAACACCCTCCATCCGTTGGCAATTGCATGGGCAAACATCCGTAGTGCCTGCTCTTTCATCAGAGAAGATGCTATCACCGCCTGCGTGAACTTCTCCTGTGCGCGATCCATACAATATTTGTCCAGTGCCGCCTTCACGGCCTTGATCTGATCAATGCTCTTGATCTCCGGGGCAGCGACATCTGGGTAGCAGAGGTACAGGATAGTGCAGAAGGTGTCGCTATCCTCCATGACTTCGAGGACAGGAAAGCCATCCTTTTCCTCCGTGTGTTGGCTGTTCTTTAGAACGTGGCGAAAGAATGACGATGGGGATTTCAGCGATAGTAGTCCGCTGAGGACGTAGAAGTCGACAATACAACACAGCCATGATTCTGACTAGCTTTGAATGACAAGCTGTTGGCGACCCTAGATTGGATCAGAGATAAGGAGGACTTGGAAAAAAAGAAGATTTCAGAGCAAGGATTCATGCGATAGGTGAAGAAAGAGCAGAAAGAGTATATTGGATGTGGTACTGTACAGGATGTAGCCAGAGAAGAGGATCGTAGGGCAGGAAAAAAGTCCGAAGAAACACCTAATAAAAAATGATGGGATCAAAAGGTGAAAAAGAGACCCAAGTCCGCACTATTTCTGCCTCATACGACCATAATTTCCCCACCCCGAAGGTATTCATCGGCACCACAAATGGGAGGGGTCATCCTCCCATTCGTGCACTGGACATGCGTAACCTTGCATTGAAATCGTTTCGACAGCCAACCGCAGCTCACCGTCGTGGGTCTGATTTACCCAAAAAAAAATTGTACAAGTCCTAAATGCACTGTTAGTAACCCCACTCAAAATGGACCTACCTTTAGACAGATGGAAAGGACCTATAATATACGCAAGTCAGCATCTGAAGTATCTGCAAACAAGAGTCGACTCACCATTCTAAAGTCCCAGAAACACTCCATCGAGTCGGCCACAAGACGCCGTTATCCAACCCCGCATTGCCCTCAACAGACGGCGGCTATTTAATCAGCCGCAACGGGCCCCATGGGGTTGAACACAGGTGTCCGCTGGTCCACTCCTGGTCTTGAAGAATCTCGAGCAAACAGCGCACACTGCAGGAGGGTGTCAGTTGTAGAATCAATGTGAACAACACAATAAAACTTACCTCAATTCGAAACAGATGATCGACGACCTGCAGGAAGAGTATCAGCCAAAACACATACTTAATTGGTGAACACATACAAAGACTAATGTATGGGATAGTGTGGCAAACAGTCCATGTATGCACATGCCCTCACGCGCGTGCAGAAAGAGTTGGAGTGTGAGTGATCGGTGAGTCGTCGTCTTCCAGACCTTCGTTGGTGTGCCCTTAGCTTACTGTCGTGTAGCAAAACTTGTGCTTGTCATGAAGGAGAAGTCATTGCAGGATATTAAATGGCCGGAACTGTGTGTAATGAGGATCAGCATTAGACACTCTAAGGGATATATAAAACTCACCAGAAGCCCTTATGTCGCCTTCGTCCTCGCTGCTATGGCCGGTGCTTTCAACAGAACAAAATGTAGATTAGCAATAGAAGTAGATGACAAAATCTTAAAACTCACCCTGCTCCCGAATACATTGAATCTTGCTCACCAGAACTCAATACATCATCTCACAGCAAACTCGGTGGCTAGCAAAGGGCCAGCATCATGGCGAGCCTGCGGTATACGCACTGTGGACAACGGCATATTCATCGGAGAGGGCTGAAGGCAACAGGATGTCTCAAGTAGTACATTAGCTAGCGAAAAAATAGGACAGTATGAAAATTTTACTTACTATATAAACATATCATCATCCTGGCCACATTCAACAACGTCAGCCTGATCAGCCCATGCACACAACCCCCCTAACCCCTTGCCTCCATCTACCCTCGGTCCCCGGAACACGATACGTTGTCTCGGGGCAAAACTCGGTCCATGGCAAAGGGCTGGCCTGACATTGAGGCCGTGGTAAATGTGTTGTATGCAATGTCATTGGATAACGGCATAGGGGAATACCTGTAAAGTAGATCAAACAGCAAGCAACAAGACAAGATAGAAAACTTATGTTCAATGAAGTGGAACACCACAGAAGTCTCCTGAACGACCCATGCACGTGACCTCCTCCACTATCTGTCTTCCAGTCCATCTACCCTTGCTCCCCGGAATTCGATACATCATCTCACAGCAAAAATTGATGCACAGTATGAAATGAGGGCCTTTGTAAAAGTCTGGAGAGCAGCAGGGCAAGGGAACAAGAAAGGGAATGATGTACAAGCACAGCCGACACATACAAATGGTGTGATCGACATGTCGATCATCAGGTATTCCACCTCCCTGCAGCTCCAACACCCTCTACAAGCACACACCCTCCATACCCCCTGTTTGCAGGAAATCGATACGTCGTGTCCAGGTAAATTTCATCCTATATGCAGATGTTGAGGTGTCAAGCGGCCGAGGAATGATCGGGAAGTAAAGCAAGAAAATACTTGAAGGACGCCATCAAAAGAGATTGGGATAGTGAATATGCATCCGTAGTAATGGAGGATGTATGACAGTCGAGAAAAATGCCAGCATGGAGGCAAGGAAGGTAGATACCCGATCATCCCACTTCCTAAGCTTATATACCCTTGCAGATCGGATTCACGGTCCGTGACTTGTAACATCAACAGACTAATTTCTCCGTAAAATTTAGCTCTCACATGCTTGCTATTCCTTCCGGCTCCGACCCGCCAACATCAGATCAATACAAATATTCATCTAATATTTCGTTGCCACCTGTCATGATTTCAGGGCATTGATCTTTAGATCTTACTCAATTTATTTTTCTGCTTGCCGCAACACATCTTTCAGTCTGCTCAGTAAAGCCCAACATTCCTAAGTTTTATATTCTCATGAGTTATTTAATGTTCTAAGCTGCCCATAATGTCCATAAACCAAATCTACATCCAATGGAGGATGCAACAAATTCTGAATGATATCAAAATGTCCACAGGATCCGAAAACCTTACTACTGTTCCCAACAACCAAAGATACTCCCGATATTGTCGGCCAAGTTATTTCATTCATTGCTCGGAACCCAGCGTGGTTCACTGCCCTCACTACTTGCTTCCATTGTGGCCTGGAAACTACTCACGATGCTCATGTGCTTTAGTTGCAGATATACGAACACTCAACAGACAATGCAAAGGATACTTTGAGCTTCGATCATCATTATACTTCGAGCCAACGGTATGATTTCTTCCATGCGAGACTCAAAAGTCAGCAAATACGTGTGTTAGAAGGTCGAACGGTGCATTTCGTGGAATGTTCCTTTATTACTAGAGCCATCGAAATTAGTTGAAAACTGGAATCCTATCACCGCATGGTTTCAACCGGCTGAACCATCTTGACTACTCGCTAGCATCAAAGTCTAGAAAATATACTTCCAATGTCAGATATACATCCTCTAGTTCACCATGATTTTCGAGTCGTGGATAGTCAACAGGATACTTCAAGCACGTAGGATTGATTCACTATAGCAAACAGTGAGTTAGCTTCAGCATCGAGTTAACGGAAACATACTTGCGGTTGCACCTTCTCTTCATATTACATACCTGTGTTCCTTAAATCTCAGGGTTATCGGGCGCAGTCGAAGACCAAAATGTAATTTTTACAAACGCGGCTTCAAGTTCGCCGTCCTTCCTTGTAGTCAGAATTACCTTGTCAGGGGAGAGATTTCTGTCATCGATCCTGGGCTAATCGGCCATGAGCGTGAGCATACTGATATTGGTTAAAGGTGCTTTTTTGCTCACTAGTCATTCCAGGCTCTAGCGATGTCTCTGCTGTATCCTTCAGTGTATGCATCCCACTCAGTACCTTGTCAATGTTAACTGATCTCGTTTACAAGTCGATGGTCCAGGCACCACTCAGTCTCATGCCGATGGTCTTCTCAAAATTCTTCTTATTATTAAGGCCGTAAGGGTGCGGAACATCAAACGCTTGCATCGCCTACGGCACGATAGTACTACCGTTCAGGGTCAGCGTAGGTTTCTTCTTCTCCATTCAATATAATAATGTACGTGTGTTGTACCATCACCTCATACTCAGGGAGGAAATGCTGACCGTCCACCCCGGTTTGCGGACTCGAAACCAGTGAAAAAATTCGTTTCTTGGGGGGAAGAAATGACCGGGAAGGTTCTGTCCCAACCTTTGAGCTCGTATTATTGGTATTTCTCACCGCTGAATTAGACGACGCATCTGCCGTGATCATGCAGTGGGTAGACGTTACGAGTTCGAGTATTCAAATATGAGGCCTGGCTCGCTCTAATGGAATACGGATGTATCCATATCACGGCACTATTGCAGTTTCTAATAAATTCAGAGGCTATGCAATAATTGAGCCCTTAGTAGTAAGGTACATGAGAATACGAAAAACTTACCGGCTACCGAACTTCTCAGATCATGGTCACACGGCTCGCATGACCGTGTTGACATCGAGGGGTTTCAATTAGTTTGTTCTGTTGATGGGCACGATGGTAACGTCTCCGCCACCGTCATGCATGTCCCGTCCTGACCATGGAAGACACGGACAGAGTCCGTCCTACCGTCATCGTAGCTCGTGGGGGATGGATTACCGATTTTCCTGGGCGTCGAGTGGTGAAATGAGGCTACAATAGGCGCGTGTACCAGACGTTGAACTCATTGGGTGCTTGTACGGGTCCCGTATTCCTCAACTTGTCATTGCGCGGGTTAGTCAGTTTAATTTGAGCTTCGAGTTGTAATGTTTGAGAGTGGAATCACCCCATGAGATGTGTAATAGTGTATGGAAGTGAATTGATCTTTGTAAAATATGCGAATAACATGGGTCCTATGACAAATTAGGACTTGAAATGTATGTAGGAGCAAAGCAGAAACGTACCAAAAGACGAGAGTACACGGCTGGAGTCAAACCTCCCCTCTACTCCTTCAATAAGACCATGTAAAGCTTCGTTTCAGATCTCCCAGGCCTTAGTAGGTCTCCACCGGACGGATGATAGCCGTTGAGCACCGAAAATCAGGAATGAATAAAGGAGTTCCTATTAAGCGTGTAAAACTCTTGCAAGACAGCACTGAATTAGAATGACTGAGAGAACGAGGGCCAAGGATATGCACTCACACGTCTTCAGGTGTCGAGCTTCGACACATGCATCGCCAAAGCACTGAGATCTCCATTGAAGGGGGTTGAATAAAAGGTTTGATAAAGCTCTAACGCCCGTTTGCACTGATTCAAGGTATTTACCGAGTTCGCAGAGTGCAAATGGCAAGAGTAGACGATCGGAGACTCAGTGTTGATGATGGTACGAGAAAAAGAGGAAACTGCCGTATCCGTCAACTCAAACAGAGCGATCGACATGCCTTTCGTCCTTACCACTTGCTCTATTTCTTCGATTTCATCGTTCTTCATCTTTGCTTCATGTATCGACCACTCACTTTGTCTTGCACCCGGATTTCTGGGATCTACAGCTTGTATTCAATCAATCACAGATGACGACGTGTTTTTTGCCGCTTGCGGGGGACGGGAAATGACCTGTGTTGACAACCGAGGACTTGACGGCTACTTAGGACCCTGAAAAACGCGACATTCATTAATGAAACCCTTCGGACCGAGACACCGACTCGTCATATCATGACGTCGCGCGCCAACCCTGAACTTGGAAAGGAGCTCCAACGTCAACTGGTGAGTTTTCACTTTTCCCGCCTCCATGTACCTTGAAAACTAATCTATATATGTTTATTAGAATGTTATGGGGCTTACAATGTAAATTTATGGCGTCTCAGATGCCCAGAGCAACGAAAAGGTCTATTGCACAGAAAATACACCTAGATTTGGTATGTTCGTCGATGTCTACATGCCCTTGACGGACCTTACGTTGACGAAAACTTCAGCGTCATGTGTTTCACCTCTAATGTGACTTTGAGGATGGGGCCCAGATGTCGTACGGCGACGTAACCATTAGCTTTGAATCATACTGGCGGCCGAGGTCAGTCTTTCATTTCTGTCTTCCAAAGTTCAGAAATTTATACGGCCCCAAAGGGTCCGTGACACACGGTCAGGGTCATCGCATAAACGGAGTTCCACCATGTGCCTGTTACCGAGCCAACTCGAAAGCTGGAAGTTACTCAAGTGCGTACTTACTATTGTTGTATTTCTCTGTAACACTCATTAAGCTATGAGTCCAGTTCTGCGGAGGCTGGAGGGCGGGAACAAACATCAACTTACTCGAACATGACGGAACCTTTATCTATTCCAATATCGGCGGCACTAGCATCACAACAACGATGGAAATACATTTCGCTCTCGAAATCTATTTCGTGCGATCTTCCAAATTTCGGCTGTTGCGGATTATTGGGCGATAATTTCACGGTATTACCTCACTCGGTGTAACCATACTGCGCTTCTGGTGTGCTCCAGGCCTCAGCAAAAGGTTTAAATACGAAGTATATTCTCCCTTTCTTTCCATCATCTCACTAATCCCCCATTCCTCCCTTCTCTAGTTTCTCCTCCCTTCCCTCTTCGTCTCACATGGTTGATATCGCTGTATTCTCGTCGTCGAACACGTCCTCGGTGGGGTCCCCGCCGTCGTATGTGTCTTCATCAACTACTTCGACCTGGATGGTTTCAGTCTCGTGACCACCATCATTTCCCATTCGGCTGCGATTGTTGATTTTGATCTTGACTTTTACCTTTACCACGACGACTCCGTCGAGCTCAACGTCGACAGCAGTGAGTTCCATGCCTTTCCCTGTGTTTTTTTAACGTGCTGACATCGTACAGGCTGTCGATGACAGCTGTAACAGCTTCCTTGAACTGCGCAGGACGCGTTGAATAGGCGCCGCTAGTCAACGATTCACTCAGCGACGGTAAGCCTATGTTGTCAAGCACGATTTTCTACCTTCTTACTCTTATTCTCGCCGTTAGTCGTTCAAAACTCGTTCCATTGATGGTAAAGTATCAGCCTGTACCACCACCACCTTTACTGACTACTGTTCGTTATAGGCTCATGCGGTTGGGATTGAAGTCGTCACAAAATGTAAGTCCTGGACTCTCTATGGCCGTCCCCTAAGCTAAACCCGTTTTCAGTCGCGTTCACAGCGTATTTTATTTTTGTCTTCACCAGCGGCCGTATGCGGATTGCGACGCGCATACTGATGTTAGACGGCAATGGTAAGTCCTCCAGTGTATGAGAATCAGTTTTAATTTTATGCAGCCTCGATTGAGGGGGGGACTCACCGTCGACGCTATGTACCGATGTACATGTTAGTCCCTTTTACTAGCAAGGTATACGAAGGGGAAAAAGGTAAGCACAACACACTGACAAGGACTGTCCGGCTAACTGATTTCGTAGCATGTTAAGGGCCGCTCAGGTTTCGTGTCTAATCTAGAATAGGTAAGTAAACATTCTTCGTCTGCGTTTATAACCCTGCCCCAATCTAACTATTTTCTAGGCGCGCAATATCGCCTTCGGATTTGTCATACGCACTCAAGCGACGACGGCAGGACCCCCAATGTACCAACCGGGGACAGGGCCGGGTAAGCATTCCTTGCATATCTCCAGATCACAAGATAATGTCGTTTGACGTAGCCTGGCGCGGTGGCTGGGCAGCTGACGCGCCGTTCACGAATATAGGATGAATATAATGATGTGGCAGTGGTACAAGGACCTCCGGCTTGTGCTGTGGAAATGAGATGTGCTGTCTCGAATGGGCAAATCGGGTACGTCTATTGTTCTAATACCTATTCTGCTACTAAGTGGCTGTTTAGAGGATGGGTTGGGAGTGGGCGAGGCTGCGAGGGACATGACGATAGTCTTATGTTTAGGTATGTCTTGTCTTACTCACTTTTAGTTGTGACGGAAACTGATGGTTTTCGCACAGATGTAAAGTCTTGTAATGTTTATGAAAAGGTGTGTTGAATTTGCGGACTCGTGCTGCTCTTGCTAAGGAGCCGTACAGATCTATAGGTTGACTGTACGAAATGATGCGAGTGGGATTGTAAGGAAAGCAGCCAGCGAAATGTACAGACGTGGGCGGGAGGGCATCGTCGTCGTCGGATTGAAGCGCGGAGATGACGGAGGGATGCGTGCGCGGAAGGATAGTCGAGTGCGCGGACAGGGCGTGCGTGTTCGGGAGGGATGTCGACCGAAGGCATGCGCGCGGAGGTGGTGGAGGGATGTTGATGGGAGGGAGCTATTATTAGAGTAGACGGGCGGACGTCGAGGGTGGACGGTCGTGTGGCTGTGAGGGAGGTGGACGGCGGAGGGTCGTCGAGCCATTCGACGGGTTTGCGGAAGGCGCGTCGGAATACGGGAGAGGGTTGTGCGGATATCAACACTGCCAGTGGGATCGTTGAAGGGGGCGTCGGCAGTTTTCGTGTTACAGGGCTGTGCGGTTTCCATCGTTGGTCGCAGATGTGTGTGAAGATAAGAGAAGGGGATCTGTAGTTTGAGTTGACGATATCGGTGCCTGGCGTCGTCACAGCAGGTCTAGTAGTGACTATGACGTCGGTCCCGACGATCCGTAGTACTAGTGGGTCGCCCTTCTGTCATTTCATTTTTAGATGCGCGAGTGTCTTTCAGACTCGGGTATAATCGTGCACCAAGGATCTCACGAAACCCACCTCGACCGGATATCGGACCGTCCCGCGTCCCGGCCAGCCCACCGAGATTGATATGTAGTGATAATAGCGTCAGATTCTGAATAACGCTTGACGTTGAGTCGGCACCATGTAGCAGGTTATTCATCGACATCCCCGAATAGCCGTTTTTCCTTGGGGATCGAGAATCGTTTTGGGTTCAGGCCCAGGTTCGGTACCTTCGGCTCACAATAAGGCCACACCACTGTTGCGCAAGTTTGGCGATCCACAAAACAAAAATGATGGAATCACGGACGTTCGATACACTTTCATTTCACGAATCGAATCACCGGTGATTAGACAGTGGCACCGTTACAGTTGCGAGAGGAGATGCACGTACCGACCCCGGAAGAGATTGACAGCACTTACGTCGAGCAGTGGGAAGGGAGTCGACAATCAGACAGGCGCATGTGAGAATGGGAAAAATCGATAACGAGGTTTTCATACACGTGTTATCGTGGCTCTTTCTTTTGGCGCCGCGAGATAAGGGAGAAGAACTTGGCGAAACAAGAGTCCCAAAGGAATAAGTCGACATTACCGGAACACTTGTAACGACACAGCCACAATTCCTCCTTCTTCTGAACAACGATGACGCGGACACCGTCCGGCTTTGCGAGGAAGAGCGCTTACTAAGACGTCAGCTCAGTTAGGTGGTGCATACTTTAAGCGCTCTTACTCTACCTGGTGGAGTTTCGGAACGACATTCCTACTACGTGGTACGACGGGAAGGAATAGAGTCCGCCGGGGGGAAAAGTTAATCGCGTTTCGGAACGACACTCCTACGTGACGCACGTCTGAATCCTGATTCCGAAGATGTTTACTTGATGCTTACCTCGACCATGGAAGGGATAGAGCTCACCCTGGAAACTGTGGAAGACTTGGAATGGCTGCGTCCACTAGTTCCATGGCTTGTCCAATCCCCCGGCCCAGGTTAGTACAGGATCAGAATTGGCGGGTTCGACTTCTTCGTGGCAGGTTGACAGGTATAGTTTAGTTCATTTACGTGAGGAATACTACTTATACACTATAGCTCGGCGGATCATCGATAAATGTCAACTATGGTCACAGTATATGGTGATCATAACTCTGGTCTTCCTAGTATCAGTCATGCAAAGTGACCCTATCGTCCACCCGACTCCTCACTTCGTCCAGTCAATGTTCAAAGGTACCTATGGCAAGTTCAGGTGGGGTACCGTGCGAGGATCGCTCTGCTCACCTGCGAGATCTGTCTGTCGATTTTCTCCATTAAATATTTCCCACCTAGGCGAACTTGGCTGGCAGCAATCTTCTTCCACTCTTCATTAGAGCAATTGTAAACACTCCTGGAGACTGCATGGGCAATGATAACGTCATCCAAGGCGATTTCTGAACAAGGTCTTCGTAGCACCTCGGCCTTCACCCGGTCCACATAGTCGGGAAACCATCGATGTGTATAACATCTTGGCGATGAGTCGGAGTAATCATATTCCAGCACCGCTCCACACCATTGACACTGGTTGCGGGAGGGATCATGGACGAACAGCAGCTCGGATTCTTTACCTTCCAGCCATGGCACCGCCCTCGGATTTGAAAACACGACCTGCACGGCTAGCCTACACTTTCTGTGATAATTTCGAAGACGAACGTATTGCAGGGTATTGATATAGTTCAGGTCCTCAAGCTCGACTTCTGGATCTTCTAGGGGAATGGCAAGCGTGCTCTTAGCTGCTGCTTCACCCAACACCCTCCATCCGTTGGCAATTGCATGGGCAAACATCCGTAGTGCCTGCTCTTTCATCAGAGAAGATGCTATCACCGCCTGCGTGAACTTCTCCTGTGCGCGATCCATACAATATTTGTCCAGTGCCGCCTTCACGGCCTTGATCTGATCAATGCTCTTGATCTCCGGGGCAGCGACATCTGGGTAGCAGAGGTACAGGATAGTGCAGAAGGTGTCGCTATCCTCCATGACTTCGAGGACAGGAAAGCCATCCTTTTCCTCCGTGTGTTGGCTGTTCTTTAGAACGTGGCGAAAGAATGACGATGGGGATTTCAGCGATAGTAGTCCGCTGAGGACGTAGAAGTCGACAATACAACACAGCCATGATTCTGACTAGCTTTGAATGACAAGCTGTTGGCGACCCTAGATTGGATCAGAGATAAGGAGGACTTGGAAAAAAGAAGATTTCAGAGCAAGGATTCATGCGATAGGTGAAGAAAGAGCAGAAAGAGTATATTGGATGTGGTACTGTACAGGATGTAGCCAGAGAAGAGGATCGTAGGGCAGGAAAAAAGTCCGAAGAAACACCTAATAAAAAATGATGGGATCAAAAGGTGAAAAAGAGACCCAAGTCCGCACTATTTCTGCCTCATACGACCATAATTTCCCCACCCCGAAGGTATTCATCGGCACCACAAATGGGAGGGGTCATCCTCCCATTCGTGCACTGGACATGCGTAACCTTGCATTGAAATCGTTTCGACAGCCAACCGCAGCTCACCGTCGTGGGTCTGATTTACCCAAAAAAAAATTGTACAAGTCCTAAATGCACTGTTAGTAACCCCACTCAAAATGGACCTACCTTTAGACAGATGGAAAGGACCTATAATATACGCAAGTCAGCATCTGAAGTATCTGCAAACAAGAGTCGACTCACCATTCTAAAGTCCCAGAAACACTCCATCGAGTCGGCCACAAGACGCCGTTATCCAACCCCGCATTGCCCTCAACAGACGGCGGCTATTTAATCAGCCGCAACGGGCCCCATGGGGTTGAACACAGGTGTCCGCTGGTCCACTCCTGGTCTTGAAGAATCTCGAGCAAACAGCGCACACTGCAGGAGGGTGTCAGTTGTAGAATCAATGTGAACAACACAATAAAACTTACCTCAATTCGAAACAGATGATCGACGACCTGCAGGAAGAGTATCAGCCAAAACACATACTTAATTGGTGAACACATACAAAGACTAATGTATGGGATAGTGTGGCAAACAGTCCATGTATGCACATGCCCTCACGCGCGTGCAGAAAGAGTTGGAGTGTGAGTGATCGGTGAGTCGTCGTCTTCCAGACCTTCGTTGGTGTGCCCTTAGCTTACTGTCGTGTAGCAAAACTTGTGCTTGTCATGAAGGAGAAGTCATTGCAGGATATTAAATGGCCGGAACTGTGTGTAATGAGGATCAGCATTAGACACTCTAAGGGATATATAAAACTCACCAGAAGCCCTTATGTCGCCTTCGTCCTCGCTGCTATGGCCGGTGCTTTCAACAGAACAAAATGTAGATTAGCAATAGAAGTAGATGACAAAATCTTAAAACTCACCCTGCTCCCGAATACATTGAATCTTGCTCACCAGAACTCAATACATCATCTCACAGCAAACTCGGTGGCTAGCAAAGGGCCAGCATCATGGCGAGCCTGCGGTATACGCACTGTGGACAACGGCATATTCATCGGAGAGGGCTGAAGGCAACAGGATGTCTCAAGTAGTACATTAGCTAGCGAAAAAATAGGACAGTATGAAAATTTTACTTACTATATAAACATATCATCATCCTGGCCACATTCAACAACGTCAGCCTGATCAGCCCATGCACACAACCCCCCTAACCCCTTGCCTCCATCTACCCTCGGTCCCCGGAACACGATACGTTGTCTCGGGGCAAAACTCGGTCCATGGCAAAGGGCTGGCCTGACATTGAGGCCGTGGTAAATGTGTTGTATGCAATGTCATTGGATAACGGCATAGGGGAATACCTGTAAAGTAGATCAAACAGCAAGCAACAAGACAAGATAGAAAACTTATGTTCAATGAAGTGGAACACCACAGAAGTCTCCTGAACGACCCATGCACGTGACCTCCTCCACTATCTGTCTTCCAGTCCATCTACCCTTGCTCCCCGGAATTCGATACATCATCTCACAGCAAAAATTGATGCACAGTATGAAATGAGGGCCTTTGTAAAAGTCTGGAGAGCAGCAGGGCAAGGGAACAAGAAAGGGAATGATGTACAAGCACAGCCGACACATACAAATGGTGTGATCGACATGTCGATCATCAGGTATTCCACCTCCCTGCAGCTCCAACACCCTCTACAAGCACACACCCTCCATACCCCCTGTTTGCAGGAAATCGATACGTCGTGTCCAGGTAAATTTCATCCTATATGCAGATGTTGAGGTGTCAAGCGGCCGAGGAATGATCGGGAAGTAAAGCAAGAAAATACTTGAAGGACGCCATCAAAAGAGATTGGGATAGTGAATATGCATCCGTAGTAATGGAGGATGTATGACAGTCGAGAAAAATGCCAGCATGGAGGCAAGGAAGGTAGATACCCGATCATCCCACTTCCTAAGCTTATATACCCTTGCAGATCGGATTCACGGTCCGTGACTTGTAACATCAACAGACTAATTTCTCCGTAAAATTTAGCTCTCACATGCTTGCTATTCCTTCCGGCTCCGACCCGCCAACATCAGATCAATACAAATATTCATCTAATATTTCGTTGCCACCTGTCATGATTTCAGGGCATTGATCTTTAGATCTTACTCAATTTATTTTTCTGCTTGCCGCAACACATCTTTCAGTCTGCTCAGTAAAGCCCAACATTCCTAAGTTTTATATTCTCATGAGTTATTTAATGTTCTAAGCTGCCCATAATGTCCATAAACCAAATCTACATCCAATGGAGGATGCAACAAATTCTGAATGATATCAAAATGTCCACAGGATCCGAAAACCTTACTACTGTTCCCAACAACCAAAGATACTCCCGATATTGTCGGCCAAGTTATTTCATTCATTGCTCGGAACCCAGCGTGGTTCACTGCCCTCACTACTTGCTTCCATTGTGGCCTGGAAACTACTCACGATGCTCATGTGCTTTAGTTGCAGATATACGAACACTCAACAGACAATGCAAAGGATACTTTGAGCTTCGATCATCATTATACTTCGAGCCAACGGTATGATTTCTTCCATGCGAGACTCAAAAGTCAGCAAATACGTGTGTTAGAAGGTCGAACGGTGCATTTCGTGGAATGTTCCTTTATTACTAGAGCCATCGAAATTAGTTGAAAACTGGAATCCTATCACCGCATGGTTTCAACCGGCTGAACCATCTTGACTACTCGCTAGCATCAAAGTCTAGAAAATATACTTCCAATGTCAGATATACATCCTCTAGTTCACCATGATTTTCGAGTCGTGGATAGTCAACAGGATACTTCAAGCACGTAGGATTGATTCACTATAGCAAACAGTGAGTTAGCTTCAGCATCGAGTTAACGGAAACATACTTGCGGTTGCACCTTCTCTTCATATTACATACCTGTGTTCCTTAAATCTCAGGGTTATCGGGCGCAGTCGAAGACCAAAATGTAATTTTTACAAACGCGGCTTCAAGTTCGCCGTCCTTCCTTGTAGTCAGAATTACCTTGTCAGGGGAGAGATTTCTGTCATCGATCCTGGGCTAATCGGCCATGAGCGTGAGCATACTGATATTGGTTAAAGGTGCTTTTTTGCTCACTAGTCATTCCAGGCTCTAGCGATGTCTCTGCTGTATCCTTCAGTGTATGCATCCCACTCAGTACCTTGTCAATGTTAACTGATCTCGTTTACAAGTCGATGGTCCAGGCACCACTCAGTCTCATGCCGATGGTCTTCTCAAAATTCTTCTTATTATTAAGGCCGTAAGGGTGCGGAACATCAAACGCTTGCATCGCCTACGGCACGATAGTACTACCGTTCAGGGTCAGCGTAGGTTTCTTCTTCTCCATTCAATATAATAATGTACGTGTGTTGTACCATCACCTCATACTCAGGGAGGAAATGCTGACCGTCCACCCCGGTTTGCGGACTCGAAACCAGTGAAAAAATTCGTTTCTTGGGGGGAAGAAATGACCGGGAAGGTTCTGTCCCAACCTTTGAGCTCGTATTATTGGTATTTCTCACCGCTGAATTAGACGACGCATCTGCCGTGATCATGCAGTGGGTAGACGTTACGAGTTCGAGTATTCAAATATGAGGCCTGGCTCGCTCTAATGGAATACGGATGTATCCATATCACGGCACTATTGCAGTTTCTAATAAATTCAGAGGCTATGCAATAATTGAGCCCTTAGTAGTAAGGTACATGAGAATACGAAAAACTTACCGGCTACCGAACTTCTCAGATCATGGTCACACGGCTCGCATGACCGTGTTGACATCGAGGGGTTTCAATTAGTTTGTTCTGTTGATGGGCACGATGGTAACGTCTCCGCCACCGTCATGCATGTCCCGTCCTGACCATGGAAGACACGGACAGAGTCCGTCCTACCGTCATCGTAGCTCGTGGGGGATGGATTACCGATTTTCCTGGGCGTCGAGTGGTGAAATGAGGCTACAATAGGCGCGTGTACCAGACGTTGAACTCATTGGGTGCTTGTACGGGTCCCGTATTCCTCAACTTGTCATTGCGCGGGTTAGTCAGTTTAATTTGAGCTTCGAGTTGTAATGTTTGAGAGTGGAATCACCCCATGAGATGTGTAATAGTGTATGGAAGTGAATTGATCTTTGTAAAATATGCGAATAACATGGGTCCTATGACAAATTAGGACTTGAAATGTATGTAGGAGCAAAGCAGAAACGTACCAAAAGACGAGAGTACACGGCTGGAGTCAAACCTCCCCTCTACTCCTTCAATAAGACCATGTAAAGCTTCGTTTCAGATCTCCCAGGCCTTAGTAGGTCTCCACCGGACGGATGATAGCCGTTGAGCACCGAAAATCAGGAATGAATAAAGGAGTTCCTATTAAGCGTGTAAAACTCTTGCAAGACAGCACTGAATTAGAATGACTGAGAGAACGAGGGCCAAGGATATGCACTCACACGTCTTCAGGTGTCGAGCTTCGACACATGCATCGCCAAAGCACTGAGATCTCCATTGAAGGGGGTTGAATAAAAGGTTTGATAAAGCTCTAACGCCCGTTTGCACTGATTCAAGGTATTTACCGAGTTCGCAGAGTGCAAATGGCAAGAGTAGACGATCGGAGACTCAGTGTTGATGATGGTACGAGAAAAAGAGGAAACTGCCGTATCCGTCAACTCAAACAGAGCGATCGACATGCCTTTCGTCCTTACCACTTGCTCTATTTCTTCGATTTCATCGTTCTTCATCTTTGCTTCATGTATCGACCACTCACTTTGTCTTGCACCCGGATTTCTGGGATCTACAGCTTGTATTCAATCAATCACAGATGACGACGTGTTTTTTGCCGCTTGCGGGGGACGGGAAATGACCTGTGTTGACAACCGAGGACTTGACGGCTACTTAGGACCCTGAAAAACGCGACATTCATTAATGAAACCCTTCGGACCGAGACACCGACTCGTCATATCATGACGTCGCGCGCCAACCCTGAACTTGGAAAGGAGCTCCAACGTCAACTGGTGAGTTTTCACTTTTCCCGCCTCCATGTACCTTGAAAACTAATCTATATATGTTTATTAGAATGTTATGGGGCTTACAATGTAAATTTATGGCGTCTCAGATGCCCAGAGCAACGAAAAGGTCTATTGCACAGAAAATACACCTAGATTTGGTATGTTCGTCGATGTCTACATGCCCTTGACGGACCTTACGTTGACGAAAACTTCAGCGTCATGTGTTTCACCTCTAATGTGACTTTGAGGATGGGGCCCAGATGTCGTACGGCGACGTAACCATTAGCTTTGAATCATACTGGCGGCCGAGGTCAGTCTTTCATTTCTGTCTTCCAAAGTTCAGAAATTTATACGGCCCCAAAGGGTCCGTGACACACGGTCAGGGTCATCGCATAAACGGAGTTCCACCATGTGCCTGTTACCGAGCCAACTCGAAAGCTGGAAGTTACTCAAGTGCGTACTTACTATTGTTGTATTTCTCTGTAACACTCATTAAGCTATGAGTCCAGTTCTGCGGAGGCTGGAGGGCGGGAACAAACATCAACTTACTCGAACATGACGGAACCTTTATCTATTCCAATATCGGCGGCACTAGCATCACAACAACGATGGAAATACATTTCGCTCTCGAAATCTATTTCGTGCGATCTTCCAAATTTCGGCTGTTGCGGATTATTGGGCGATAATTTCACGGTATTACCTCACTCGGTGTAACCATACTGCGCTTCTGGTGTGCTCCAGGCCTCAGCAAAAGGTTTAAATACGAAGTATATTCTCCCTTTCTTTCCATCATCTCACTAATCCCCCATTCCTCCCTTCTCTAGTTTCTCCTCCCTTCCCTCTTCGTCTCACATGGTTGATATCGCTGTATTCTCGTCGTCGAACACGTCCTCGGTGGGGTCCCCGCCGTCGTATGTGTCTTCATCAACTACTTCGACCTGGATGGTTTCAGTCTCGTGACCACCATCATTTCCCATTCGGCTGCGATTGTTGATTTTGATCTTGACTTTTACCTTTACCACGACGACTCCGTCGAGCTCAACGTCGACAGCAGTGAGTTCCATGCCTTTCCCTGTGTTTTTTTAACGTGCTGACATCGTACAGGCTGTCGATGACAGCTGTAACAGCTTCCTTGAACTGCGCAGGACGCGTTGAATAGGCGCCGCTAGTCAACGATTCACTCAGCGACGGTAAGCCTATGTTGTCAAGCACGATTTTCTACCTTCTTACTCTTATTCTCGCCGTTAGTCGTTCAAAACTCGTTCCATTGATGGTAAAGTATCAGCCTGTACCACCACCACCTTTACTGACTACTGTTCGTTATAGGCTCATGCGGTTGGGATTGAAGTCGTCACAAAATGTAAGTCCTGGACTCTCTATGGCCGTCCCCTAAGCTAAACCCGTTTTCAGTCGCGTTCACAGCGTATTTTATTTTTGTCTTCACCAGCGGCCGTATGCGGATTGCGACGCGCATACTGATGTTAGACGGCAATGGTAAGTCCTCCAGTGTATGAGAATCAGTTTTAATTTTATGCAGCCTCGATTGAGGGGGGGACTCACCGTCGACGCTATGTACCGATGTACATGTTAGTCCCTTTTACTAGCAAGGTATACGAAGGGGAAAAAGGTAAGCACAACACACTGACAAGGACTGTCCGGCTAACTGATTTCGTAGCATGTTAAGGGCCGCTCAGGTTTCGTGTCTAATCTAGAATAGGTAAGTAAACATTCTTCGTCTGCGTTTATAACCCTGCCCCAATCTAACTATTTTCTAGGCGCGCAATATCGCCTTCGGATTTGTCATACGCACTCAAGCGACGACGGCAGGACCCCCAATGTACCAACCGGGGACAGGGCCGGGTAAGCATTCCTTGCATATCTCCAGATCACAAGATAATGTCGTTTGACGTAGCCTGGCGCGGTGGCTGGGCAGCTGACGCGCCGTTCACGAATATAGGATGAATATAATGATGTGGCAGTGGTACAAGGACCTCCGGCTTGTGCTGTGGAAATGAGATGTGCTGTCTCGAATGGGCAAATCGGGTACGTCTATTGTTCTAATACCTATTCTGCTACTAAGTGGCTGTTTAGAGGATGGGTTGGGAGTGGGCGAGGCTGCGAGGGACATGACGATAGTCTTATGTTTAGGTATGTCTTGTCTTACTCACTTTTAGTTGTGACGGAAACTGATGGTTTTCGCACAGATGTAAAGTCTTGTAATGTTTATGAAAAGGTGTGTTGAATTTGCGGACTCGTGCTGCTCTTGCTAAGGAGCCGTACAGATCTATAGGTTGACTGTACGAAATGATGCGAGTGGGATTGTAAGGAAAGCAGCCAGCGAAATGTACAGACGTGGGCGGGAGGGCATCGTCGTCGTCGGATTGAAGCGCGGAGATGACGGAGGGATGCGTGCGCGGAAGGATAGTCGAGTGCGCGGACAGGGCGTGCGTGTTCGGGAGGGATGTCGACCGAAGGCATGCGCGCGGAGGTGGTGGAGGGATGTTGATGGGAGGGAGCTATTATTAGAGTAGACGGGCGGACGTCGAGGGTGGACGGTCGTGTGGCTGTGAGGGAGGTGGACGGCGGAGGGTCGTCGAGCCATTCGACGGGTTTGCGGAAGGCGCGTCGGAATACGGGAGAGGGTTGTGCGGATATCAACACTGCCAGTGGGATCGTTGAAGGGGGCGTCGGCAGTTTTCGTGTTACAGGGCTGTGCGGTTTCCATCGTTGGTCGCAGATGTGTGTGAAGATAAGAGAAGGGGATCTGTAGTTTGAGTTGACGATATCGGTGCCTGGCGTCGTCACAGCAGGTCTAGTAGTGACTATGACGTCGGTCCCGACGATCCGTAGTACTAGTGGGTCGCCCTTCTGTCATTTCATTTTTAGATGCGCGAGTGTCTTTCAGACTCGGGTATAATCGTGCACCAAGGATCTCACGAAACCCACCTCGACCGGATATCGGACCGTCCCGCGTCCCGGCCAGCCCACCGAGATTGATATGTAGTGATAATAGCGTCAGATTCTGAATAACGCTTGACGTTGAGTCGGCACCATGTAGCAGGTTATTCATCGACATCCCCGAATAGCCGTTTTTCCTTGGGGATCGAGAATCGTTTTGGGTTCAGGCCCAGGTTCGGTACCTTCGGCTCACAATAAGGCCACACCACTGTTGCGCAAGTTTGGCGATCCACAAAACAAAAATGATGGAATCACGGACGTTCGATACACTTTCATTTCACGAATCGAATCACCGGTGATTAGACAGTGGCACCGTTACAGTTGCGAGAGGAGATGCACGTACCGACCCCGGAAGAGATTGACAGCACTTACGTCGAGCAGTGGGAAGGGAGTCGACAATCAGACAGGCGCATGTGAGAATGGGAAAAATCGATAACGAGGTTTTCATACACGTGTTATCGTGGCTCTTTCTTTTGGCGCCGCGAGATAAGGGAGAAGAACTTGGCGAAACAAGAGTCCCAAAGGAATAAGTCGACATTACCGGAACACTTGTAACGACACAGCCACAATTCCTCCTTCTTCTGAACAACGATGACGCGGACACCGTCCGGCTTTGCGAGGAAGAGCGCTTACTAAGACGTCAGCTCAGTTAGGTGGTGCATACTTTAAGCGCTCTTACTCTACCTGGTGGAGTTTCGGAACGACATTCCTACTACGTGGTACGACGGGAAGGAATAGAGTCCGCCGGGGGGAAAAGTTAATCGCGTTTCGGAACGACACTCCTACGTGACGCACGTCTGAATCCTGATTCCGAAGATGTTTACTTGATGCTTACCTCGACCATGGAAGGGATAGAGCTCACCCTGGAAACTGTGGAAGACTTGGAATGGCTGCGTCCACTAGTTCCATGGCTTGTCCAATCCCCCGGCCCAGGTTAGTACAGGATCAGAATTGGCGGGTTCGACTTCTTCGTGGCAGGTTGACAGGTATAGTTTAGTTCATTTACGTGAGGAATACTACTTATACACTATAGCTCGGCGGATCATCGATAAATGTCAACTATGGTCACAGTATATGGTGATCATAACTCTGGTCTTCCTAGTATCAGTCATGCAAAGTGACCCTATCGTCCACCCGACTCCTCACTTCGTCCAGTCAATGTTCAAAGGTACCTATGGCAAGTTCAGGTGGGGTACCGTGCGAGGATCGCTCTGCTCACCTGCGAGATCTGTCTGTCGATTTTCTCCATTAAATATTTCCCACCTAGGCGAACTTGGCTGGCAGCAATCTTCTTCCACTCTTCATTAGAGCAATTGTAAACACTCCTGGAGACTGCATGGGCAATGATAACGTCATCCAAGGCGATTTCTGAACAAGGTCTTCGTAGCACCTCGGCCTTCACCCGGTCCACATAGTCGGGAAACCATCGATGTGTATAACATCTTGGCGATGAGTCGGAGTAATCATATTCCAGCACCGCTCCACACCATTGACACTGGTTGCGGGAGGGATCATGGACGAACAGCAGCTCGGATTCTTTACCTTCCAGCCATGGCACCGCCCTCGGATTTGAAAACACGACCTGCACGGCTAGCCTACACTTTCTGTGATAATTTCGAAGACGAACGTATTGCAGGGTATTGATATAGTTCAGGTCCTCAAGCTCGACTTCTGGATCTTCTAGGGGAATGGCAAGCGTGCTCTTAGCTGCTGCTTCACCCAACACCCTCCATCCGTTGGCAATTGCATGGGCAAACATCCGTAGTGCCTGCTCTTTCATCAGAGAAGATGCTATCACCGCCTGCGTGAACTTCTCCTGTGCGCGATCCATACAATATTTGTCCAGTGCCGCCTTCACGGCCTTGATCTGATCAATGCTCTTGATCTCCGGGGCAGCGACATCTGGGTAGCAGAGGTACAGGATAGTGCAGAAGGTGTCGCTATCCTCCATGACTTCGAGGACAGGAAAGCCATCCTTTTCCTCCGTGTGTTGGCTGTTCTTTAGAACGTGGCGAAAGAATGACGATGGGGATTTCAGCGATAGTAGTCCGCTGAGGACGTAGAAGTCGACAATACAACACAGCCATGATTCTGACTAGCTTTGAATGACAAGCTGTTGGCGACCCTAGATTGGATCAGAGATAAGGAGGACTTGGAAAAAAAGAAGATTTCAGAGCAAGGATTCATGCGATAGGTGAAGAAAGAGCAGAAAGAGTATATTGGATGTGGTACTGTACAGGATGTAGCCAGAGAAGAGGATCGTAGGGCAGGAAAAAAGTCCGAAGAAACACCTAATAAAAAATGATGGGATCAAAAGGTGAAAAAGAGACCCAAGTCCGCACTATTTCTGCCTCATACGACCATAATTTCCCCACCCCGAAGGTATTCATCGGCACCACAAATGGGAGGGGTCATCCTCCCATTCGTGCACTGGACATGCGTAACCTTGCATTGAAATCGTTTCGACAGCCAACCGCAGCTCACCGTCGTGGGTCTGATTTACCCAAAAAAAAATTGTACAAGTCCTAAATGCACTGTTAGTAACCCCACTCAAAATGGACCTACCTTTAGACAGATGGAAAGGACCTATAATATACGCAAGTCAGCATCTGAAGTATCTGCAAACAAGAGTCGACTCACCATTCTAAAGTCCCAGAAACACTCCATCGAGTCGGCCACAAGACGCCGTTATCCAACCCCGCATTGCCCTCAACAGACGGCGGCTATTTAATCAGCCGCAACGGGCCCCATGGGGTTGAACACAGGTGTCCGCTGGTCCACTCCTGGTCTTGAAGAATCTCGAGCAAACAGCGCACACTGCAGGAGGGTGTCAGTTGTAGAATCAATGTGAACAACACAATAAAACTTACCTCAATTCGAAACAGATGATCGACGACCTGCAGGAAGAGTATCAGCCAAAACACATACTTAATTGGTGAACACATACAAAGACTAATGTATGGGATAGTGTGGCAAACAGTCCATGTATGCACATTACCCTCACGCGCGTGCAGAAAGAGTTGGAGTGTGAGTGATCGGTGAGTCGTCGTCTTCCAGGACCTTCGTTGGTGTGCCCTTAGCTTACTGTCGTGTAGCAAAACTTGTGCTTGTCATGAAGGAGAAGTCATTGCCAGGATATTAAATGGCCGGAACTGTGTGTAATGAGGATCAGCATTAGACACTCTAAGGGATATATAAAACTCACCAGAAAGCCTTATGTCGCCTTCGTCCTCGCTGCTATGGCCGGTGCTTTCAACAGAACAAAATGTAGATTAGCAATAGAAGTAGATGACAAAATCTTAAAACTCACCCTGCTCCCGAATACATTGAATCTTGCTCACCAGAACTCAATACATCATCTCACAGCAAACTCGGTGGCTAGCAAAGGGCCAGCATCATGGCGAGCCTGCGGTATACGCACTGTGGACTAACGGCATATTCATCGGAGAGGGCTGAAGGCAACAGGATGTCTCAAGTAGTACATTAGCTAGCGAAAAAAATAGGACAGTATGAAAATTTTACTTACTATATAAACATATCATCATCCTGGCCACATTCAACAACGTCAGCCTGATCAGCCCATGCACACAACCCCCCTAACCCCTTGGCCTCCATCTACCTCGGTCCCCCGGAACACGATACGTTGTCTCGGGCAAAACTCGGTCCATGGCAAAGGGCTGGCCATGACATTGAGGCCGTGGTAAATGTGTTGTATGCAATGTCATTGGATAATGGCATAGGGGAATACCTGTAAAGTAGATCAAACAGCAAGCAACAAGACAAGATAGAAAACTTATGTTCAATGAAGTGGAACACCACAGAAGTCTCCTGAACGACCCATGCACGTGACCTCCTCCACTATCTGTCTTCCAGTCCATCTACCCTTGCTCCCCGGAATTCGATACATCATCTCACAGCAAAAATTGATGCACAGTATGAAATGAGGGCCTTTGTAAAAGTCTGGAGAGCAGCAGGGCAAGGGAACAAGAATAGGGAATGATGTACAAGCACAGCCGACACATACAAATGGTGTGATCGACATGTCGATCATCAGGTATTCCACCTCCCTGCAGCTCCAACACCCTCTACAAGCACACACCCTCCATACCCCCTGTTTGCAGGAAATCGATACGTCGTGTCCAGGTAAATTTCATCCTATATGCAGATGTTGAGGTGTCAAGCGGCCGAGGAATGATCGGGAAGTAAAGCAAGAAAATACTTGAAGGACGCCATCAAAAGAGATTGGGATAGTGAATATGCATCCGTAGTAATGGAGGATGTATGACAGTCGAGAAAAATGCCAGCATGGAGGCAAGGAAGGTAGATACCCGATCATCCCACTTCCTAAGCTTATATACCCTTGCAGATCGGATTCACGGTCCGTGACTTGTAACATCAACAGACTAATTTCTCCGTAAAATTTAGCTCTCACATGCTTGCTATTCCTTCCGGCTCCGACCCGCCAACATCAGATCAATACAAATATTCATCTAATATTTCGTTGCCACCTGTCATGATTTCAGGGCATTGATCTTTAGATCTTACTCAATTTATTTTTCTGCTTGCCGCAACACATCTTTCAGTCTGCTCAGTAAAGCCCAACATTCCTAAGTTTTATATTCTCATGAGTTATTTAATGTTCTAGCTGCCCATAATGTCCATAAACCAAATCTACATCCAATGGAGGATGCAACAAATTCTGAATGATATCAAAAATGTCCACAGGATCCGAAACCTTACTACTGTTCCCAACAACCAAAGATACTCCCGATATTGTCGGCCAAGTTATTTCATTCATTGCTCGGAACCCAGCGTGGTTCACTGCCCTCACTACTTGCTTCCATTGTGGCCTGGAAAACTACTCACGATGCTCATGTGCTTTAGTTGCAGATATACGAACACTCAACAGACAATGCAAAGGATACTTTGAGCTTCGATCATCATTATACTTCGAGCCAACGGTATGATTTTCTTCCATGCGAGACTCAAAAGTCAGCAAATACGTGTGTTAGAAGGTCGAACGGTGCATTTCGTGGAATGTTTCCTTTATTACTAGAGCCATCGAAATTAGTTGAAAACTGGAATCCTATCACCGCATGGTTTCAACCGGCTGAACCATCTTGACTACTCGCTAGCATCAAAGTCTAGAAAATATACTTCCAATGTCAGATATACATCCTCTAGTTCACCATGATTTCGAGTCGTGGATAGTCAACAGGATACTTCAAGCACGATAGGATTGATTCACTATAGCAAACAGTGAGTTAGCTTCAGCATCGAGTTAACGGAAACATACTTGCGGTTGCACCTTCTCTTCATATTACATACCTGTGTTCCTTAAATCTCAGGGTTATCGGGCGCAGTCGAAGACCAAAATGTAATTTTTACAAACGCGGCTTCAAGTTCGCCGTCCTTCCTTGTAGTCAGAATTACCTTGTCAGGGGAGAGATTTCTGTCATCGATCCTGGGCTAATCGGCCATGAGCGTGAGCATACTGATATTGGTTAAAGGTGCTTTTTTGCTCACTAGTCATTCCAGGCTCTAGCGATGTCTCTGCTGTATCCTTCAGTGTATGCATCCCACTCAGTACCTTGTCAATGTTAACTGATCTCGTTTACAAGTCGATGGTCCAGGCACCACTCAGTCTCATGCCGATGGTCTTCTCAAAATTCTTCTTATTATTAAGGCCGTAAGGGTGCGGAACATCAAACGCTTGCATCGCCTACGGCACGATAGTACTACCGTTCAGGGTCAGCGTAGGTTTCTTCTTCTCCATTCAATATAATAATGTACGTGTGTTGTACCATCACCTCATACTCAGGGAGGAAATGCTGACCGTCCACCCCGGTTTGCGGACTCGAAACCAGTGAAAAAATTCGTTTCTTGGGGGGAAGAAATGACCGGGAAGGTTCTGTCCCAACCTTTGAGCTCGTATTATTGGTATTTCTCACCGCTGAATTAGACGACGCATCTGCCGTGATCATGCAGTGGGTAGACGTTACGAGTTCGAGTATTCAAATATGAGGCCTGGCTCGCTCTAATGGAATACGAGAGATGTATCCATATCACGGCACTATTGCAGTTTCTAATAAATTCAGAGGCTATGCAATAATTGAGCCCTTAGTAGTAAGGTACATGAGAATACGAAAAACTTACCGGCTACCGAACTTCTCAGATCATGGTCACACGGCTCGCATGACCGTGTTGACATCGAGGGGTTTCAATTAGTTTGTTCTGTTGATGGGCACGATGGTAACGTCTCCGCCGCCGTCATGCATGTCCCGTCCTGACCATGGAAGACACGGACAGAGTCCGTCCTACCGTCATCGTAGCTCGTGGGGGATGGATTACCGATTTTCCTGGGCGTCGAGTGGTGAAATGAGGCTACAATAGGCGCGTGTACCAGACGTTGAACTCATTGGGTGCTTGTACGGGTCCCGTATTCCTCAACTTGTCATTGCGCGGGTTAGTCAGTTTAATTTGAGCTTCGAGTTGTAATGTTTGAGAGTGGAATCACCCCATGAGATGTGTAATAGTGTATGGAAGTGAATTGATCTTTGTAAAATATGCGAATAACATGGGTCCTATGACAAATTAGGACTTGAAATGTATGTAGGAGCAAAGCAGAAACGTACCAAAAGACGAGAGTACACGGCTGGAGTCAAACCTCCCCTCTACTCCTTCAATAAGACCATGTAAAGCTTCGTTTCAGATCTCCCAGGCCTTAGTAGGTCTCCACCGGACGGATGATAGCCGTTGAGCACCGAAAATCAGGAATGAATAAAGGAGTTCCTATTAAGCGTGTAAAACTCTTGCAAGACAGCACTGAATTAGAATGACTGAGAGAACGAGGGCCAAGGATATGCACTCACACGTCTTCAGGTGTCGAGCTTCGACACATGCATCGCCAAAGCACTGAGATCTCCATTGAAGGGGGTCGAATAAAAGGTTTGATAAAGCTCTAACGCCCGTTTGCACTGATTCAAGGTATTTACCGAGTTCGCAGAAGTGCAAATGGCAAGAGTAGACGATCGGAGACTCAGTGTTGATGATGGTACGAGCAAAAGAGGAAACTGCCGTATCCGTCAACTCAAACAGAGCGATCGACATGCCTTTCGTCCTTACCACTTGCTCTATTTCTTCGATTTCATCGTTCTTCATCTTTGCTTCATGTATCGACCACTCACTTTGTCTTGCACCCGGATTTCTGGGATCTACGGCTTGTATTCAATCAATCACAGATGACGACGTGTTTTTTGCCGCTTGCGGGGGACGGGAAATGACCTGTGTTGACAACCGAGGACTTGACGGCTACTTAGGACCCTGGAAAACGCGACATTCATTAATGAAACCCTTCGGACCGAGACACCGACGCGTCATATCATGACGTCGCGTGCCAACCCTGAACTTGGAAAGGAGCTCCAACGTCAACTGGTGAGTTTTCACTTTTCCCGCCTCCATGTACCTTGAAAACTAATCTATATATGTTTATTAGAATGTTATGGGGCTTACAATGTAAATTTATGGCGTCCTCAGATGCCCAGAGCAACGAAAAGGTCTATTGCACAGAAAATACACCTAGATTTGGTATGTTCGTCGATGTCTACATGCCCTTGACGGACCTTACGTTGACGAAAACTTCAGCGTCATGTGTTTCACCTCTAATGTGACTTTGAGGATGGGGCCCAGATGTCGTACGGCGACGTAACCATTAGCTTTGAATCATACTGGCGGCCGAGGTCAGTCTTTCATTTCTGTTCTTCCAAAGTTCAGAAATTTATACGGCCCCAAAGGGTCCGTGACACACGGTCAGGGTCATCGCATAAACGGAGTTCCACCATGTGCCTGTTACCGAGCCAACTCGAAAGCTGGAAGTTACTCAAGTGCGTACTTACTATTGTTGTATTTCTCTGTAACACTCATTAAGCTATGAGTCCAGTTCTGCGGAGGCTGGAGGGCGGGAACAAACATCAACTTACTCGAACATGACGGAACCTTTATCTATTCCAATATCGGCGGCACTAGCATCACAACAACGATGGAAATACATTTCGCTCTCGAAATCTATTTCGTGCGATCTTCCAAATTTCGGCTGTTGCGGATTATTGGGCGATAATTTCACGGTATTACCTCACTCGGTGTAACCATACTGCGCTTCTGGTGTGCTCCAGGCCTCAGCAAAAGGTTTAAATACGAAGTATATTCTCCCTTTCTTTCCATCATCTCACTAATCCCCCATTCCTCCCTTCTCTAGTTTCTCCTCCCTTCCCTCTTCGTCTCACATGGTTGATATCGCTGTATTCTCGTCGTCGAACACGTCCTCGGTGGGGTCCCCGCCGTCGTATGTGTCTTCATCAACTACTTCGACCTGGATGGTTTCAGTCTCGTGACCACCATCATTTCCCATTCGGCTGCGATTGTTGATTTTGATCTTGACTTTTACCTTTACCACGACGACTCCGTCGAGCTCAACGTCGACAGCAGTGAGTTCCATGCCTTTCCCTGTGTTTTTTTAACGTGCTGACATCGTACAGGCTGTCGATGACAGCTGTAACAGCTTCCTTGAACTGCGCAGGACGCGTTGAATAGGCGCCGCTAGTCAACGATTCACTCAGCGACGGTAAGCCTATGTTGTCAAGCACGATTTTCTACCTTCTTACTCTTATTCTCGCCGTTAGTCGTTCAAAACTCGTTCCATTGATGGTAAAGTATCAGCCTGTACCACCACCACCTTTACTGACTACTGTTCGTTATAGGCTCATGCGGTTGGGATTGAAGTCGTCACAAAATGTAAGTCCTGGACTCTCTATGGCCGTCCCCTAAGCTAAACCCGTTTTCAGTCGCGTTCACAGCGTATTTTATTTTTGTCTTCACCAGCGGCCGTATGCGGATTGCGACGCGCATACTGATGTTAGACGGCAATGGTAAGTCCTCCAGTGTATGAGAATCAGTTTTAATTTTATGCAGCCTCGATTGAGGGGGGGACTCACCGTCGACGCTATGTACCGATGTACATGTTAGTCCCTTTTACTAGCAAGGTATACGAAGGGGAAAAAGGTAAGCACAACACACTGACAAGGACTGTCCGGCTAACTGATTTCGTAGCATGTTAAGGGCCGCTCAGGTTTCGTGTCTAATCTAGAATAGGTAAGTAAACATTCTTCGTCTGCGTTTATAACCCTGCCCCAATCTAACTATTTTCTAGGCGCGCAATATCGCCTTCGGATTTGTCATACGCACTCAAGCGACGACGGCAGGACCCCCAATGTACCAACCGGGGACAGGGCCGGGTAAGCATTCCTTGCATATCTCCAGATCACAAGATAATGTCGTTTGACGTAGCCTGGCGCGGTGGCTGGGCAGCTGACGCGCCGTTCACGAATATAGGATGAATATAATGATGTGGCAGTGGTACAAGGACCTCCGGCTTGTGCTGTGGAAATGAGATGTGCTGTCTCGAATGGGCAAATCGGGTACGTCTATTGTTCTAATACCTATTCTGCTACTAAGTGGCTGTTTAGAGGATGGGTTGGGAGTGGGCGAGGCTGCGAGGGACATGACGATAGTCTTATGTTTAGGTATGTCTTGTCTTACTCACTTTTAGTTGTGACGGAAACTGATGGTTTTCGCACAGATGTAAAGTCTTGTAATGTTTATGAAAAGGTGTGTTGAATTTGCGGACTCGTGCTGCTCTTGCTAAGGAGCCGTACAGATCTATAGGTTGACTGTACGAAATGATGCGAGTGGGATTGTAAGGAAAGCAGCCAGCGAAATGTACAGACGTGGGCGGGAGGGCATCGTCGTCGTCGGATTGAAGCGCGGAGATGACGGAGGGATGCGTGCGCGGAAGGATAGTCGAGTGCGCGGACAGGGCGTGCGTGTTCGGGAGGGATGTCGACCGAAGGCATGCGCGCGGAGGTGGTGGAGGGATGTTGATGGGAGGGAGCTATTATTAGAGTAGACGGGCGGACGTCGAGGGTGGACGGTCGTGTGGCTGTGAGGGAGGTGGACGGCGGAGGGTCGTCGAGCCATTCGACGGGTTTGCGGAAGGCGCGTCGGAATACGGGAGAGGGTTGTGCGGATATCAACACTGCCAGTGGGATCGTTGAAGGGGGCGTCGGCAGTTTTCGTGTTACAGGGCTGTGCGGTTTCCATCGTTGGTCGCAGATGTGTGTGAAGATAAGAGAAGGGGATCTGTAGTTTGAGTTGACGATATCGGTGCCTGGCGTCGTCACAGCAGGTCTAGTAGTGACTATGACGTCGGTCCCGACGATCCGTAGTACTAGTGGGTCGCCCTTCTGTCATTTCATTTTTAGATGCGCGAGTGTCTTTCAGACTCGGGTATAATCGTGCACCAAGGATCTCACGAAACCCACCTCGACCGGATATCGGACCGTCCCGCGTCCCGGCCAGCCCACCGAGATTGATATGTAGTGATAATAGCGTCAGATTCTGAATAACGCTTGACGTTGAGTCGGCACCATGTAGCAGGTTATTCATCGACATCCCCGAATAGCCGTTTTTCCTTGGGGATCGAGAATCGTTTTGGGTTCAGGCCCAGGTTCGGTACCTTCGGCTCACAATAAGGCCACACCACTGTTGCGCAAGTTTGGCGATCCACAAAACAAAAATGATGGAATCACGGACGTTCGATACACTTTCATTTCACGAATCGAATCACCGGTGATTAGACAGTGGCACCGTTACAGTTGCGAGAGGAGATGCACGTACCGACCCCGGAAGAGATTGACAGCACTTACGTCGAGCAGTGGGAAGGGAGTCGACAATCAGACAGGCGCATGTGAGAATGGGAAAAATCGATAACGAGGTTTTCATACACGTGTTATCGTGGCTCTTTCTTTTGGCGCCGCGAGATAAGGGAGAAGAACTTGGCGAAACAAGAGTCCCAAAGGAATAAGTCGACATTACCGGAACACTTGTAACGACACAGCCACAATTCCTCCTTCTTCTGAACAACGATGACGCGGACACCGTCCGGCTTTGCGAGGAAGAGCGCTTACTAAGACGTCAGCTCAGTTAGGTGGTGCATACTTTAAGCGCTCTTACTCTACCTGGTGGAGTTTCGGAACGACATTCCTACTACGTGGTACGACGGGAAGGAATAGAGTCCGCCGGGGGGAAAAGTTAATCGCGTTTCGGAACGACACTCCTACGTGACGCACGTCTGAATCCTGATTCCGAAGATGTTTACTTGATGCTTACCTCGACCATGGAAGGGATAGAGCTCACCCTGGAAACTGTGGAAGACTTGGAATGGCTGCGTCCACTAGTTCCATGGCTTGTCCAATCCCCCGGCCCAGGTTAGTACAGGATCAGAATTGGCGGGTTCGACTTCTTCGTGGCAGGTTGACAGGTATAGTTTAGTTCATTTACGTGAGGAATACTACTTATACACTATAGCTCGGCGGATCATCGATAAATGTCAACTATGGTCACAGTATATGGTGATCATAACTCTGGTCTTCCTAGTATCAGTCATGCAAAGTGACCCTATCGTCCACCCGACTCCTCACTTCGTCCAGTCAATGTTCAAAGGTACCTATGGCAAGTTCAGGTGGGGTACCGTGCGAGGATCGCTCTGCTCACCTGCGAGATCTGTCTGTCGATTTTCTCCATTAAATATTTCCCACCTAGGCGAACTTGGCTGGCAGCAATCTTCTTCCACTCTTCATTAGAGCAATTGTAAACACTCCTGGAGACTGCATGGGCAATGATAACGTCATCCAAGGCGATTTCTGAACAAGGTCTTCGTAGCACCTCGGCCTTCACCCGGTCCACATAGTCGGGAAACCATCGATGTGTATAACATCTTGGCGATGAGTCGGAGTAATCATATTCCAGCACCGCTCCACACCATTGACACTGGTTGCGGGAGGGATCATGGACGAACAGCAGCTCGGATTCTTTACCTTCCAGCCATGGCACCGCCCTCGGATTTGAAAACACGACCTGCACGGCTAGCCTACACTTTCTGTGATAATTTCGAAGACGAACGTATTGCAGGGTATTGATATAGTTCAGGTCCTCAAGCTCGACTTCTGGATCTTCTAGGGGAATGGCAAGCGTGCTCTTAGCTGCTGCTTCACCCAACACCCTCCATCCGTTGGCAATTGCATGGGCAAACATCCGTAGTGCCTGCTCTTTCATCAGAGAAGATGCTATCACCGCCTGCGTGAACTTCTCCTGTGCGCGATCCATACAATATTTGTCCAGTGCCGCCTTCACGGCCTTGATCTGATCAATGCTCTTGATCTCCGGGGCAGCGACATCTGGGTAGCAGAGGTACAGGATAGTGCAGAAGGTGTCGCTATCCTCCATGACTTCGAGGACAGGAAAGCCATCCTTTTCCTCCGTGTGTTGGCTGTTCTTTAGAACGTGGCGAAAGAATGACGATGGGGATTTCAGCGATAGTAGTCCGCTGAGGACGTAGAAGTCGACAATACAACACAGCCATGATTCTGACTAGCTTTGAATGACAAGCTGTTGGCGACCCTAGATTGGATCAGAGATAAGGAGGACTTGGAAAAAAAGAAGATTTCAGAGCAAGGATTCATGCGATAGGTGAAGAAAGAGCAGAAAGAGTATATTGGATGTGGTACTGTACAGGATGTAGCCAGAGAAGAGGATCGTAGGGCAGGAAAAAAGTCCGAAGAAACACCTAATAAAAAATGATGGGATCAAAAGGTGAAAAAGAGACCCAAGTCCGCACTATTTCTGCCTCATACGACCATAATTTCCCCACCCCGAAGGTATTCATCGGCACCACAAATGGGAGGGGTCATCCTCCCATTCGTGCACTGGACATGCGTAACCTTGCATTGAAATCGTTTCGACAGCCAACCGCAGCTCACCGTCGTGGGTCTGATTTACCCAAAAAAAAATTGTACAAGTCCTAAATGCACTGTTAGTAACCCCACTCAAAATGGACCTACCTTTAGACAGATGGAAAGGACCTATAATATACGCAAGTCAGCATCTGAAGTATCTGCAAACAAGAGTCGACTCACCATTCTAAAGTCCCAGAAACACTCCATCGAGTCGGCCACAAGACGCCGTTATCCAACCCCGCATTGCCCTCAACAGACGGCGGCTATTTAATCAGCCGCAACGGGCCCCATGGGGTTGAACACAGGTGTCCGCTGGTCCACTCCTGGTCTTGAAGAATCTCGAGCAAACAGCGCACACTGCAGGAGGGTGTCAGTTGTAGAATCAATGTGAACAACACAATAAAACTTACCTCAATTCGAAACAGATGATCGACGACCTGCAGGAAGAGTATCAGCCAAAACACATACTTAATTGGTGAACACATACAAAGACTAATGTATGGGATAGTGTGGCAAACAGTCCATGTATGCACATGCCCTCACGCGCGTGCAGAAAGAGTTGGAGTGTGAGTGATCGGTGAGTCGTCGTCTTCCAGACCTTCGTTGGTGTGCCCTTAGCTTACTGTCGTGTAGCAAAACTTGTGCTTGTCATGAAGGAGAAGTCATTGCAGGATATTAAATGGCCGGAACTGTGTGTAATGAGGATCAGCATTAGACACTCTAAGGGATATATAAAACTCACCAGAAGCCCTTATGTCGCCTTCGTCCTCGCTGCTATGGCCGGTGCTTTCAACAGAACAAAATGTAGATTAGCAATAGAAGTAGATGACAAAATCTTAAAACTCACCCTGCTCCCGAATACATTGAATCTTGCTCACCAGAACTCAATACATCATCTCACAGCAAACTCGGTGGCTAGCAAAGGGCCAGCATCATGGCGAGCCTGCGGTATACGCACTGTGGACAACGGCATATTCATCGGAGAGGGCTGAAGGCAACAGGATGTCTCAAGTAGTACATTAGCTAGCGAAAAAATAGGACAGTATGAAAATTTTACTTACTATATAAACATATCATCATCCTGGCCACATTCAACAACGTCAGCCTGATCAGCCCATGCACACAACCCCCCTAACCCCTTGCCTCCATCTACCCTCGGTCCCCGGAACACGATACGTTGTCTCGGGGCAAAACTCGGTCCATGGCAAAGGGCTGGCCTGACATTGAGGCCGTGGTAAATGTGTTGTATGCAATGTCATTGGATAACGGCATAGGGGAATACCTGTAAAGTAGATCAAACAGCAAGCAACAAGACAAGATAGAAAACTTATGTTCAATGAAGTGGAACACCACAGAAGTCTCCTGAACGACCCATGCACGTGACCTCCTCCACTATCTGTCTTCCAGTCCATCTACCCTTGCTCCCCGGAATTCGATACATCATCTCACAGCAAAAATTGATGCACAGTATGAAATGAGGGCCTTTGTAAAAGTCTGGAGAGCAGCAGGGCAAGGGAACAAGAAAGGGAATGATGTACAAGCACAGCCGACACATACAAATGGTGTGATCGACATGTCGATCATCAGGTATTCCACCTCCCTGCAGCTCCAACACCCTCTACAAGCACACACCCTCCATACCCCCTGTTTGCAGGAAATCGATACGTCGTGTCCAGGTAAATTTCATCCTATATGCAGATGTTGAGGTGTCAAGCGGCCGAGGAATGATCGGGAAGTAAAGCAAGAAAATACTTGAAGGACGCCATCAAAAGAGATTGGGATAGTGAATATGCATCCGTAGTAATGGAGGATGTATGACAGTCGAGAAAAATGCCAGCATGGAGGCAAGGAAGGTAGATACCCGATCATCCCACTTCCTAAGCTTATATACCCTTGCAGATCGGATTCACGGTCCGTGACTTGTAACATCAACAGACTAATTTCTCCGTAAAATTTAGCTCTCACATGCTTGCTATTCCTTCCGGCTCCGACCCGCCAACATCAGATCAATACAAATATTCATCTAATATTTCGTTGCCACCTGTCATGATTTCAGGGCATTGATCTTTAGATCTTACTCAATTTATTTTTCTGCTTGCCGCAACACATCTTTCAGTCTGCTCAGTAAAGCCCAACATTCCTAAGTTTTATATTCTCATGAGTTATTTAATGTTCTAAGCTGCCCATAATGTCCATAAACCAAATCTACATCCAATGGAGGATGCAACAAATTCTGAATGATATCAAAATGTCCACAGGATCCGAAAACCTTACTACTGTTCCCAACAACCAAAGATACTCCCGATATTGTCGGCCAAGTTATTTCATTCATTGCTCGGAACCCAGCGTGGTTCACTGCCCTCACTACTTGCTTCCATTGTGGCCTGGAAACTACTCACGATGCTCATGTGCTTTAGTTGCAGATATACGAACACTCAACAGACAATGCAAAGGATACTTTGAGCTTCGATCATCATTATACTTCGAGCCAACGGTATGATTTCTTCCATGCGAGACTCAAAAGTCAGCAAATACGTGTGTTAGAAGGTCGAACGGTGCATTTCGTGGAATGTTCCTTTATTACTAGAGCCATCGAAATTAGTTGAAAACTGGAATCCTATCACCGCATGGTTTCAACCGGCTGAACCATCTTGACTACTCGCTAGCATCAAAGTCTAGAAAATATACTTCCAATGTCAGATATACATCCTCTAGTTCACCATGATTTTCGAGTCGTGGATAGTCAACAGGATACTTCAAGCACGTAGGATTGATTCACTATAGCAAACAGTGAGTTAGCTTCAGCATCGAGTTAACGGAAACATACTTGCGGTTGCACCTTCTCTTCATATTACATACCTGTGTTCCTTAAATCTCAGGGTTATCGGGCGCAGTCGAAGACCAAAATGTAATTTTTACAAACGCGGCTTCAAGTTCGCCGTCCTTCCTTGTAGTCAGAATTACCTTGTCAGGGGAGAGATTTCTGTCATCGATCCTGGGCTAATCGGCCATGAGCGTGAGCATACTGATATTGGTTAAAGGTGCTTTTTTGCTCACTAGTCATTCCAGGCTCTAGCGATGTCTCTGCTGTATCCTTCAGTGTATGCATCCCACTCAGTACCTTGTCAATGTTAACTGATCTCGTTTACAAGTCGATGGTCCAGGCACCACTCAGTCTCATGCCGATGGTCTTCTCAAAATTCTTCTTATTATTAAGGCCGTAAGGGTGCGGAACATCAAACGCTTGCATCGCCTACGGCACGATAGTACTACCGTTCAGGGTCAGCGTAGGTTTCTTCTTCTCCATTCAATATAATAATGTACGTGTGTTGTACCATCACCTCATACTCAGGGAGGAAATGCTGACCGTCCACCCCGGTTTGCGGACTCGAAACCAGTGAAAAAATTCGTTTCTTGGGGGGAAGAAATGACCGGGAAGGTTCTGTCCCAACCTTTGAGCTCGTATTATTGGTATTTCTCACCGCTGAATTAGACGACGCATCTGCCGTGATCATGCAGTGGGTAGACGTTACGAGTTCGAGTATTCAAATATGAGGCCTGGCTCGCTCTAATGGAATACGGATGTATCCATATCACGGCACTATTGCAGTTTCTAATAAATTCAGAGGCTATGCAATAATTGAGCCCTTAGTAGTAAGGTACATGAGAATACGAAAAACTTACCGGCTACCGAACTTCTCAGATCATGGTCACACGGCTCGCATGACCGTGTTGACATCGAGGGGTTTCAATTAGTTTGTTCTGTTGATGGGCACGATGGTAACGTCTCCGCCACCGTCATGCATGTCCCGTCCTGACCATGGAAGACACGGACAGAGTCCGTCCTACCGTCATCGTAGCTCGTGGGGGATGGATTACCGATTTTCCTGGGCGTCGAGTGGTGAAATGAGGCTACAATAGGCGCGTGTACCAGACGTTGAACTCATTGGGTGCTTGTACGGGTCCCGTATTCCTCAACTTGTCATTGCGCGGGTTAGTCAGTTTAATTTGAGCTTCGAGTTGTAATGTTTGAGAGTGGAATCACCCCATGAGATGTGTAATAGTGTATGGAAGTGAATTGATCTTTGTAAAATATGCGAATAACATGGGTCCTATGACAAATTAGGACTTGAAATGTATGTAGGAGCAAAGCAGAAACGTACCAAAAGACGAGAGTACACGGCTGGAGTCAAACCTCCCCTCTACTCCTTCAATAAGACCATGTAAAGCTTCGTTTCAGATCTCCCAGGCCTTAGTAGGTCTCCACCGGACGGATGATAGCCGTTGAGCACCGAAAATCAGGAATGAATAAAGGAGTTCCTATTAAGCGTGTAAAACTCTTGCAAGACAGCACTGAATTAGAATGACTGAGAGAACGAGGGCCAAGGATATGCACTCACACGTCTTCAGGTGTCGAGCTTCGACACATGCATCGCCAAAGCACTGAGATCTCCATTGAAGGGGGTTGAATAAAAGGTTTGATAAAGCTCTAACGCCCGTTTGCACTGATTCAAGGTATTTACCGAGTTCGCAGAGTGCAAATGGCAAGAGTAGACGATCGGAGACTCAGTGTTGATGATGGTACGAGAAAAAGAGGAAACTGCCGTATCCGTCAACTCAAACAGAGCGATCGACATGCCTTTCGTCCTTACCACTTGCTCTATTTCTTCGATTTCATCGTTCTTCATCTTTGCTTCATGTATCGACCACTCACTTTGTCTTGCACCCGGATTTCTGGGATCTACAGCTTGTATTCAATCAATCACAGATGACGACGTGTTTTTTGCCGCTTGCGGGGGACGGGAAATGACCTGTGTTGACAACCGAGGACTTGACGGCTACTTAGGACCCTGAAAAACGCGACATTCATTAATGAAACCCTTCGGACCGAGACACCGACTCGTCATATCATGACGTCGCGCGCCAACCCTGAACTTGGAAAGGAGCTCCAACGTCAACTGGTGAGTTTTCACTTTTCCCGCCTCCATGTACCTTGAAAACTAATCTATATATGTTTATTAGAATGTTATGGGGCTTACAATGTAAATTTATGGCGTCTCAGATGCCCAGAGCAACGAAAAGGTCTATTGCACAGAAAATACACCTAGATTTGGTATGTTCGTCGATGTCTACATGCCCTTGACGGACCTTACGTTGACGAAAACTTCAGCGTCATGTGTTTCACCTCTAATGTGACTTTGAGGATGGGGCCCAGATGTCGTACGGCGACGTAACCATTAGCTTTGAATCATACTGGCGGCCGAGGTCAGTCTTTCATTTCTGTCTTCCAAAGTTCAGAAATTTATACGGCCCCAAAGGGTCCGTGACACACGGTCAGGGTCATCGCATAAACGGAGTTCCACCATGTGCCTGTTACCGAGCCAACTCGAAAGCTGGAAGTTACTCAAGTGCGTACTTACTATTGTTGTATTTCTCTGTAACACTCATTAAGCTATGAGTCCAGTTCTGCGGAGGCTGGAGGGCGGGAACAAACATCAACTTACTCGAACATGACGGAACCTTTATCTATTCCAATATCGGCGGCACTAGCATCACAACAACGATGGAAATACATTTCGCTCTCGAAATCTATTTCGTGCGATCTTCCAAATTTCGGCTGTTGCGGATTATTGGGCGATAATTTCACGGTATTACCTCACTCGGTGTAACCATACTGCGCTTCTGGTGTGCTCCAGGCCTCAGCAAAAGGTTTAAATACGAAGTATATTCTCCCTTTCTTTCCATCATCTCACTAATCCCCCATTCCTCCCTTCTCTAGTTTCTCCTCCCTTCCCTCTTCGTCTCACATGGTTGATATCGCTGTATTCTCGTCGTCGAACACGTCCTCGGTGGGGTCCCCGCCGTCGTATGTGTCTTCATCAACTACTTCGACCTGGATGGTTTCAGTCTCGTGACCACCATCATTTCCCATTCGGCTGCGATTGTTGATTTTGATCTTGACTTTTACCTTTACCACGACGACTCCGTCGAGCTCAACGTCGACAGCAGTGAGTTCCATGCCTTTCCCTGTGTTTTTTTAACGTGCTGACATCGTACAGGCTGTCGATGACAGCTGTAACAGCTTCCTTGAACTGCGCAGGACGCGTTGAATAGGCGCCGCTAGTCAACGATTCACTCAGCGACGGTAAGCCTATGTTGTCAAGCACGATTTTCTACCTTCTTACTCTTATTCTCGCCGTTAGTCGTTCAAAACTCGTTCCATTGATGGTAAAGTATCAGCCTGTACCACCACCACCTTTACTGACTACTGTTCGTTATAGGCTCATGCGGTTGGGATTGAAGTCGTCACAAAATGTAAGTCCTGGACTCTCTATGGCCGTCCCCTAAGCTAAACCCGTTTTCAGTCGCGTTCACAGCGTATTTTATTTTTGTCTTCACCAGCGGCCGTATGCGGATTGCGACGCGCATACTGATGTTAGACGGCAATGGTAAGTCCTCCAGTGTATGAGAATCAGTTTTAATTTTATGCAGCCTCGATTGAGGGGGGGACTCACCGTCGACGCTATGTACCGATGTACATGTTAGTCCCTTTTACTAGCAAGGTATACGAAGGGGAAAAAGGTAAGCACAACACACTGACAAGGACTGTCCGGCTAACTGATTTCGTAGCATGTTAAGGGCCGCTCAGGTTTCGTGTCTAATCTAGAATAGGTAAGTAAACATTCTTCGTCTGCGTTTATAACCCTGCCCCAATCTAACTATTTTCTAGGCGCGCAATATCGCCTTCGGATTTGTCATACGCACTCAAGCGACGACGGCAGGACCCCCAATGTACCAACCGGGGACAGGGCCGGGTAAGCATTCCTTGCATATCTCCAGATCACAAGATAATGTCGTTTGACGTAGCCTGGCGCGGTGGCTGGGCAGCTGACGCGCCGTTCACGAATATAGGATGAATATAATGATGTGGCAGTGGTACAAGGACCTCCGGCTTGTGCTGTGGAAATGAGATGTGCTGTCTCGAATGGGCAAATCGGGTACGTCTATTGTTCTAATACCTATTCTGCTACTAAGTGGCTGTTTAGAGGATGGGTTGGGAGTGGGCGAGGCTGCGAGGGACATGACGATAGTCTTATGTTTAGGTATGTCTTGTCTTACTCACTTTTAGTTGTGACGGAAACTGATGGTTTTCGCACAGATGTAAAGTCTTGTAATGTTTATGAAAAGGTGTGTTGAATTTGCGGACTCGTGCTGCTCTTGCTAAGGAGCCGTACAGATCTATAGGTTGACTGTACGAAATGATGCGAGTGGGATTGTAAGGAAAGCAGCCAGCGAAATGTACAGACGTGGGCGGGAGGGCATCGTCGTCGTCGGATTGAAGCGCGGAGATGACGGAGGGATGCGTGCGCGGAAGGATAGTCGAGTGCGCGGACAGGGCGTGCGTGTTCGGGAGGGATGTCGACCGAAGGCATGCGCGCGGAGGTGGTGGAGGGATGTTGATGGGAGGGAGCTATTATTAGAGTAGACGGGCGGACGTCGAGGGTGGACGGTCGTGTGGCTGTGAGGGAGGTGGACGGCGGAGGGTCGTCGAGCCATTCGACGGGTTTGCGGAAGGCGCGTCGGAATACGGGAGAGGGTTGTGCGGATATCAACACTGCCAGTGGGATCGTTGAAGGGGGCGTCGGCAGTTTTCGTGTTACAGGGCTGTGCGGTTTCCATCGTTGGTCGCAGATGTGTGTGAAGATAAGAGAAGGGGATCTGTAGTTTGAGTTGACGATATCGGTGCCTGGCGTCGTCACAGCAGGTCTAGTAGTGACTATGACGTCGGTCCCGACGATCCGTAGTACTAGTGGGTCGCCCTTCTGTCATTTCATTTTTAGATGCGCGAGTGTCTTTCAGACTCGGGTATAATCGTGCACCAAGGATCTCACGAAACCCACCTCGACCGGATATCGGACCGTCCCGCGTCCCGGCCAGCCCACCGAGATTGATATGTAGTGATAATAGCGTCAGATTCTGAATAACGCTTGACGTTGAGTCGGCACCATGTAGCAGGTTATTCATCGACATCCCCGAATAGCCGTTTTTCCTTGGGGATCGAGAATCGTTTTGGGTTCAGGCCCAGGTTCGGTACCTTCGGCTCACAATAAGGCCACACCACTGTTGCGCAAGTTTGGCGATCCACAAAACAAAAATGATGGAATCACGGACGTTCGATACACTTTCATTTCACGAATCGAATCACCGGTGATTAGACAGTGGCACCGTTACAGTTGCGAGAGGAGATGCACGTACCGACCCCGGAAGAGATTGACAGCACTTACGTCGAGCAGTGGGAAGGGAGTCGACAATCAGACAGGCGCATGTGAGAATGGGAAAAATCGATAACGAGGTTTTCATACACGTGTTATCGTGGCTCTTTCTTTTGGCGCCGCGAGATAAGGGAGAAGAACTTGGCGAAACAAGAGTCCCAAAGGAATAAGTCGACATTACCGGAACACTTGTAACGACACAGCCACAATTCCTCCTTCTTCTGAACAACGATGACGCGGACACCGTCCGGCTTTGCGAGGAAGAGCGCTTACTAAGACGTCAGCTCAGTTAGGTGGTGCATACTTTAAGCGCTCTTACTCTACCTGGTGGAGTTTCGGAACGACATTCCTACTACGTGGTACGACGGGAAGGAATAGAGTCCGCCGGGGGGAAAAGTTAATCGCGTTTCGGAACGACACTCCTACGTGACGCACGTCTGAATCCTGATTCCGAAGATGTTTACTTGATGCTTACCTCGACCATGGAAGGGATAGAGCTCACCCTGGAAACTGTGGAAGACTTGGAATGGCTGCGTCCACTAGTTCCATGGCTTGTCCAATCCCCCGGCCCAGGTTAGTACAGGATCAGAATTGGCGGGTTCGACTTCTTCGTGGCAGGTTGACAGGTATAGTTTAGTTCATTTACGTGAGGAATACTACTTATACACTATAGCTCGGCGGATCATCGATAAATGTCAACTATGGTCACAGTATATGGTGATCATAACTCTGGTCTTCCTAGTATCAGTCATGCAAAGTGACCCTATCGTCCACCCGACTCCTCACTTCGTCCAGTCAATGTTCAAAGGTACCTATGGCAAGTTCAGGTGGGGTACCGTGCGAGGATCGCTCTGCTCACCTGCGAGATCTGTCTGTCGATTTTCTCCATTAAATATTTCCCACCTAGGCGAACTTGGCTGGCAGCAATCTTCTTCCACTCTTCATTAGAGCAATTGTAAACACTCCTGGAGACTGCATGGGCAATGATAACGTCATCCAAGGCGATTTCTGAACAAGGTCTTCGTAGCACCTCGGCCTTCACCCGGTCCACATAGTCGGGAAACCATCGATGTGTATAACATCTTGGCGATGAGTCGGAGTAATCATATTCCAGCACCGCTCCACACCATTGACACTGGTTGCGGGAGGGATCATGGACGAACAGCAGCTCGGATTCTTTACCTTCCAGCCATGGCACCGCCCTCGGATTTGAAAACACGACCTGCACGGCTAGCCTACACTTTCTGTGATAATTTCGAAGACGAACGTATTGCAGGGTATTGATATAGTTCAGGTCCTCAAGCTCGACTTCTGGATCTTCTAGGGGAATGGCAAGCGTGCTCTTAGCTGCTGCTTCACCCAACACCCTCCATCCGTTGGCAATTGCATGGGCAAACATCCGTAGTGCCTGCTCTTTCATCAGAGAAGATGCTATCACCGCCTGCGTGAACTTCTCCTGTGCGCGATCCATACAATATTTGTCCAGTGCCGCCTTCACGGCCTTGATCTGATCAATGCTCTTGATCTCCGGGGGAGCGACATCTGGGTAGCAGAGGTGCAGGATAGTCCGGAAGGTGCTGCTATCCTCCTTGACTTCGAGGACAGGAAAGCCATCCTTTTCCTCCGTGTGTTGGCTGTTCTTTAGAACGTGGCGAAAGAATGACGATGGGGATTTCAGCGATAGTAGTCCGCTGAGGACGTAGAAGTCGACATTGTCGGCTGTGCGGATTACCAGATCGACACTATCGGTGGGATCGTCGAAGGGGGCGTCGGCGTTGGTCATCGATAGATGAGTGCGAAGATTAGAAAGAAGGCATGGAAGGTTTATGCCGTTTTTGATGCCTCGTGACCAGAGCGCTTAAGTATAAGTACAATGACGAATCAGGATTGGCTACGACATTATTAAACTGGTGCGTATTCCTCTTTATCACTTAGCCTTCGCTCGAGAGAACACTTTGAAATATACTTTCTAAGTCAGGCAAATATCCCTCCCTCTATCATAAGACTCTGGCTACGCCTGGGGCGCAAGACTCAAGTACACTTCGGATTATTCTCCTTTCCATCCGTACCCGGAGAAGGAGGGTCAGACTTTGCACCGTTTATTGGGGTCACGTACTAGTAATTCTGCCAGTCCTTGCCCCCATTCTTTGACCAACTTTTTGCCATCACTTGTTCTGTGTTCGAAATTAACGGTGCGAACTGGCGTCAGTCTACTGGGAAAATAGACACATGAACGCGTCCATAGAGATGCACGGGCTGAGGAAATAGGCAAGATCGTGTTTTTTACGCGACGCGTGTCTTATGTAAGGGAAGTCCGACGGCTTTTCCCGATCATCGTTGCTTTTTTGTTGTCGTACTCGATGTTCTCAGCTTTTGCTCTCTCCCGTACTTGCTGCTTTCCATGGCGTCAACTTGTAGATATTGCACAACTCAGAAAAAATGGATATACCGCATTGCCGGAATCGTTAGGATCCCTGGCCCACATCCGATGGGACCTTGTTCCTTCCTCAAGTCAACCCAATTCTGGCGAAATGTTTCGGGATGCTTCATGAGCTCATCGTTTCCTCTTTCTCCAACCAAGGCCCACGATTTAATCGGTCAATGTCCTCACTGGCACCGGCAACCAACGAACATTGTCTTTGGGTGACCCTTGCTACGGGTTTCCATAATGGTAATGTTCGCTGTGTATAGGAGGCCACGCAGCTGTACCCGGTCACAATCACGGATGCTCTCGACGATGGTATTGCTGGTTCTGATCCGTTCCTGGCAGAGCATTGAGCTTCAGGCGACAATGAGTTTGTTAGTTCGTTCTCCTACTCGGGTGATGTATCATATACTCCTATGGATCGATAACAGACACGGTAGAAAGGACGATCACGTTCAGCACACTTACTCCTACCAATGCGCCTTTCGGATGCTCCTCTGTCTATCAACCCGGTTCCTTCTGGTTCTGTGATGTACCCTGGGTCCTATCAAGCGTCCTGGAACGAGTCGAACGTCGGAACTTTGCAACATGATGTGGAATATGGATCAATTGAAAATTATGGATGAGGACCGCCGATCAGTTATGCCTCGAGGCGGACGTCGTTGAATCATTCCGGGCCAGAGTACGCGACAGGACCCTCAAGCAGCCGGACGTACTACGTCGGTGACTAGACATGGCTCCGATGCAGTTGATCTCAATGCGAGGTGGAACATGGGACACTTTTCGGGCTGGTGTGGATGCCTTCATCATGTTTGTTCGTTCACTTTTGGATAATTTCTTGCGTGCACTCGCTTGTATCATTTTTTATGATCTCCCTTTCCCTAGAATTTGTGTAGGCTCTTCGGCTTGGCTGCGCTTTATCGCTTTTCTTTAGACCCATCCTCTGTTTATTATTCCAGGCTTAAACGTGCTTTGTCAAAGGGTTACAATCCAGATGTAGAAGGTTCACGCGTCGCAATTGTGTTACGAAGCTCGATAATTTCTTCTCAGTCATTCTTTCGTTGTCCTTCCGGACACATCAGCTGGATTATTCGACCTCCACTCCTTATCTGTCGTAGACATCCAAAAGTTCTAAGGCATACCTATGTAGCGTGCTTCATCAGTTGCTATCCCAACTCAACCATATCCCCACAAAGGCCCCGTCTACCTCGCTTTTCTGATGCTCACAGTAGACAAAGCGCCTCGCAAAATACTGTCCTCCACCAAACAATCTCCACTAGTGTCAAATAGTAGAGACCCTGCACCTCAGAACCAAGATGAAACTTCCGACTCTCAACAGAGTAATGATTAAATCAAGAAGCTACGTCAGGAAAGGATCATCCGGGTCATTTTTTGACACACCGCTGCGTGTTCTTTTCCTTACCGCCACACAGGCGTATCAGAGGCATGCCGACGTCGCTCGATCCTCGAAGTCCGGATCAAAAGTGAAGCCTTGGGCCTTGAGCCTTGAGGTGTCGTTGCAGGATTGAGAAGTAGAAGCGCGCCCATTACTGACATCCCAAACTCTAATTTGTGTGGATTATTCTGCTCCATAAACTTCTGGGATCTTCTCCACGTACGCCTTGGTTACCTTGCTAATGCTCCCAAATCGCCTAATCGCCGCCAACGTCAGTTGAAATTTCTTCGGAGAGCGTAAAGATAGTTATCTCTGGTCGCCCTGCAGGAAATCTACCCTGTCATACTAACGTCAATACGTGGTCATCGTGAAAGATTATTGGGAGCACATGATTTTAGTAGAACGTTCCACGCTCCAAGTTTGCTCTGGGATTGAAGAATGACGTCCGGCGTTTATTTTATCTGGGAGACGTCACAGGTGCACCCTGGTGTAGCAATCTGTGGCGAAGGAATCAGGGATAGCGAAGCGTGGGGGAGCGGGGTAATTTAATAACACATCCGCAGGGCTCTGTGGTGATCCCACGTCACTTTGAGTTTCGATGCGATGAAAGGAACTTGACGAACTGGAATTTCAGATTATGACCACCTTTTGTTCACGAGACTGTAGATGGAGCGACCCGTGCTCGTGTGACCGTTCCCGCCCATAGTTCTATAATTATTTGGAAGTTAAACCAGGTTATATTGGACTTTGATGATGGAATCCGCAGGATGGGCCCAAAGCGGAGAGATAAGAAAACACCGTACCATGGTATGTAAACAGGAGATGTTGATACGTCCCAGAATCGCAAGATATGAAGCAAGACCAAGATCGAGCAAGGAATACGTGAGGGGAAGCAACAGAATTCCTACTCTTGTACGTAGTTGATTCCGAGAAGGTAGGTAGTGGAGTCGTCGATCGAGCAATGACACAGCCACAACTATTTCCTTCGAACGGTCATGGTACTCTCCTTCCTGGCTTCGCAATCAGATTATTCCAGCTTAGAAGACATTGACAAGACCTCGTCGCTATACGCTCTATCTCTTCAAGTGTGTTTAGGCTCGGGATCATGACCTCGAAGAATGCCTACGTGGCGAGTTTTTCGTCGCCGATATGGACGATGTTGTTATTGGTGGATATATATGAGCGTGCTGCTTTTCTCGTCCGTTCTATATTTTTTGCCTCCAAATTTGCTCGTGCTCATATTTGTTTAGTGAATGTCGAGGATGTTTCGACTAGATTCCTTTTCTGGATAGACCTGTATCTGATCGTTCGTACCGTGGACCATGTTGGCCGTATCAACGTCGGAGGGTTAGACTTTATGGGACGTCCCGTACGGACACTCGATGCTTTAGTTCCGTGAGTCATTCATATTCGTATGGGATGTCAGTTGTCTGATGCGACACAAGTATCATTGATAATGTTCCCGTTTCGTCCTCGGTCATACATATCACACAAGGTTTCTTCAGCGCCAACTACTCCTTGTCACTTTGCCCAATCAATGTTCAGAGGCACCTATGCCGATGGTCAAGAAGAACCCACGTGCATATGTTCACCGACACACCTCTGAAATCGACCTGTCGATCTCCTTCGCATCTAGCGTCGCGAATCGGTAGATTTGGCTAATGGCGATTTTGGTCCACTCTACATGACCACATTGGGAGATGCTATTTGTCATCGCTCGGCCTATGATATTTTCATCCAGAGCGATCTCTGGGTAAGGTCGTCCCGGCATGCCTGCCGCCACTGCGGCAAGATAAACCTAACCAAATGTGCCCTAAAATATTGATTTCCTATATTAGGGGCTCACCGCACCAACAGATTCTTTGGCGTAAAAAGAAGAGTTCAGATGTTTTCCCTTCCAGCCAAGGTAATTTACACGATCGCGATGTCGCCGACATGACGGCCTGAGCAGTGATAATCTCGAAGACGAACGTATTGGAGGGCATCGATACATCTCAGGTCCTCCGATTCCAGTTCTGAGTCCAGAGGTGTGTAGAGCTTGGCTGCGGCCTCACCCAATTCCTTCCATCCATTAGTGATTGCCTGCACAAAAACTCGCAGCGGTTGCTCTGTTATCAGCGACGGTATGTTCGAGATCTGAAGGAATCGCTGCATCGCATGATCCATGTAGTATTTATCCAATGCCTTCCCTACTGTGATTAGCTGCTCGACGCTCTTGACTTCGGGAGGAGTGTATGGGTAGCAGAGTAGGAGGATGATCCGAAATGTCTCACTGTCTTCCTTGACATCGAGAACAGGAAGGCCATCTCTTTCCTCCGTGTGCTGGTTGGCTAGTACGCTACGAAAGAACGACGATGGGGATTTTAGCGACAAAAGTCCGCCGAGGACGAAGAAGTCGACGTTGGCAGCTGTGCGGATCACCAGATCAACGCTATCAGTGGGATCGTTGAAGGGGGCATCAGAAGTGGTCATGATACGCGGCTGGGTGATCTCCATCGTTGGTCGTAGATGTGTGAAGATAAGAGAACGGGATCAGGTTTTATACTTCTGGTGGCGCCTCGTGGCTTGGGCGCTTATGTCTTCGGGCCGCGTACACGCAAGGAATATAGGCGCTTGGAGTATGTAGCGGCCAATACGTTACTGGCTCTCTTTTACCATCTGGCAGTCCTAGCTTAGCGATAATCCCAGGACACGCTTGAGAAATAGCATACTTTGGCAACATGATGGCACAGATATGATGCTTTCACAGATTCAGAGGACGTTGTCACAGAGTGAACACATAATGTGACCCTTGACTCCTTCTATTGTTAAAACCTGTACACACAGAAAAGATGAATCTCAGCCAGGATGTTGGTTTGACTTAATTGGCATTAGAAACAGTACCTGTACACACAGAAAAGATGAATCTACTAGTAAGTTAGATATTTGTGGTACAGGATATAAGAAAAGACGATCTCACCTCAGCCAGGATGTTGGTTTGACTGAGGTGAGAAGGAAGGGAAACGGCGCTCTTAGTACGAGCGGTCACGCGCACGTGATGTAACGTATTGATAACTCAACACTCCTCCTCAATGCGGACGCGAGTGTGAAAGAAAAAAAATATAAGTAAGATAAGAAAAGGAAAAGGGAGAGAAAAGAAAGTAAGATCAAAACAGCCCAAATCTCCTCCTCGCACGGACATCAGGTGAGTCCCAGGTCTGCACGACAACGCAGGAAGTCCGGCCATGGCAACGGCTTAGTGAAGACGTCGGCAACGTATGCTGGGTATTACTGGACTAAAATGCACGATCGCGCGAGATCACACGCGGCCAGCGCGATTGTGCATGATCGCACGCGGCTGAGAGAGGGTGGGTGCCTCCACCCCTGAAAGATAGCTACCTGGGTCCCTCAAATGTGACCGGAGGGTGACACCTACTTTGGGCCACCACCTCCGGACCCCTCCTGTAATAAATAAATTCAATAAGTTTATTATGCTAAAACAATTACTTCATCTCAGTTGATTACCTTGTGACCATACAACTCACTGTGACAGACCTATTGGTTCATCACATCACAGCGTCAATGTCATGTGAGCAATACGCTGTGCCAGACTGAGTTCTCACATTTATTCTTCTATCAATAGAGAGGAAAGGAGATCCACCATTGTAACTTAGCGGCAACCTTCTTGGTTGGATGTCTGGATGAAATGTCCATTCAGGAAGGAGTATTGGTGGATGTGACCTGGCAGGGCAAGTCTACACCTCACATGAACATAGAGGACATGCACGAAATCCTTTGGGAGCTGTCTGAATTGGGCTTCAGGTTGGAAATCTTATCTGTGGATAGTCATTTGAGGGTGATCGAGAATGACTCTGCTCTAAGGAGGCATCAAAAACACTTGGAATACTGTTTTCTCAGAGGACCTTATGACTGGTGCTGGATTGTCGAGCTTGTAGAAGCCCACCATAGTCTCACAGAGTCTAGCTGGATGCATCAGGCTCCATATGTCTCCTCACTACACCATGTGATGAGTACATGGAGAAATTGTCTGCAGAGTATATGGGATGAAAAGGACAGATATATGGAGGATATATTGACATCTTTGCAATGGGACATGGCCCTGTTTTATTGTGAAAGTTTCTATGTAGCCTTCGGTTGGGCTCCCACTTTACCATTTGAGTTGGGTCACATCCCGGATGTGGATGCAGAGTACCCTGAACATGCTGCATCCCTAACCAAATCTGCTGGTTATTACCATGATGTTACGGATTGGGAGGCATCATATTGAGAACATCACATGTATATTTATCCAATGTCACACTATGTGACTGACCTACAGGTTTTGTGACTCAGTGACATCATGGACAATGCATAATAGCTTCCGATTTCAATTTAAATAGTCTATAAAAGGGCAACTGTCTTGGTATTGGAAAGCCAGAAATCTAAGCATTTGGTCCAATTAGTGAATACATCAGTTGCACTGCCAGCTAAGAGTCTGGAGAGTGGAACATATAGGTTGATCTTGACCAGTGTGAAGCACATGCTTGTTTGTTTTTTTCAAGTGTTTGGTGGTGGAATTTATTGACAAATTTCACAGGCATTAAATAAAAATACATTATTGGCTACCCAAAAGCATGACCTGGGCCTGGGAGCAATCCATGTGACTGATGTGACAAAATGTGTTCCATTGGGAATGGAATTGTCGGAATCACTGTTCCGATGATCGGTGTCCACGCGCGGCCGTGCCTACCCTCACGCGATCGTGCATGGCCAGGTGCGATCTCGTCTGATCTCATGTGATCACGCGTGATCGCGCACGGCCGCGCATGATCTCGCGTGATCGCGCATTTTAGTCCAGTAAAACCAGACATACAACGTTCTCTTTGGATGCAATGCGGTGGATAGACACTGAGCCCTCAGCAATGCGTTCATGGATATAGTGGTAGCGGACATCAAGATGTTTGACACGAGCATGAAAAGCAGGGTCGAAGGCAAGGCACATAGCGCCGTTGTTGTCACATAGCAACGGGGTGGGATCAGAGTTGCTCAGCTGAATTTCGTGGAATACCTGGCGTATCCACATTGCTTCCTTGATGGATTCAGAGGCAGCAATGTACTCGGCTTCTGTAGTTGAAGTGACAACAGTCTTCTGCTTGTGAGAGCTCCATGTGACCATGCCTAGGCCGAGGGAGAAACAATAACCCATGGTGGAACAATGATCATCAAGGACATCAGCATAAGAGGAATCGGAGAAACCGATTAGGGAACAGTGGTCACCACCGAGGGTTAGGTGAAGAGTATGAGTGCTTTTCAGGTATCGAAGTATGTTGATAGCCGCATTCCAATGTGGGATGCGGAAGCAATCCAGAAATTGAGTAAGCCTGGATACAGCAAATGCAATATTGGGTCGAGTTCCAATAGCGATATACATGAGAGAGCCGACAAGGGAACAATAAGGTAGATGAGCAAGAGCAGCAGACTCCTCCTGAGGTAGGATCACGGCAGGGTCAGGTCGCGTGAGATGAGTGTCGGGATCCATGGGGATCAACTTCGGATGGCAATCACCTTGGCCAAACTGGGTGAGGACTTTGTTGATGAGGGCGGTCTGGGAGAGGAAAATTCGGCGAGAGGCATGGTCACGGTCGATAGCAATGCCTACTACAAACCTTGCACCTTCCACAGAGATCTCCCATTTGGATCAGAGCTAGGCCAGAAACAAGTTGTTTTCCTCCCTAGAACTGCTGACAGAGAGAAAATCATCAACATGCATGGCGCAAATGATGATGCCAGTGGTTGTCTTCCAATAATATATGCACCATTCGCATTGGAGCCTCTTGAAACCCCAGGATTGCATAGCTTCATTCAGTGTTCGGTTCCAAATCCGACCACTTTGTTTCATACCGTACAACCCTCGCTGCAGCTGCCAGATGTGGTCCTCCTTACCAACCTCGGCAAAGCCTTCAGGCTGCTCCATCCACTGGGTCTCATCATCACCAAGGAGGCCATACAGAAAAGCGGTATGGACATTGAATTGCTGGATATCCCAGTTGCGCGATGCAGCAATGTGGAGAAGTAGGCGAAAAGATTCCATACGTGCAGTGGGAGAGGTAGTACGGTCATAGTCTTGTCCATAGATCTGCTCAAATCCACATACAACCAGACGGGCCTTGTAACAGAGGGGGATATTGGCACTGTCGCGTTTCAGTTTGAAGACCCACTTTGCTCGGAGGACTTTCCTTCCTGTAGGGACAGAGGATCAGGGCACGAGCTTGTAGACACCCATGTTTTTTAAGCTCGTGAGCTCCTCCTGAATACCAGCAATCCAAGATGCACAATGTGGTGATTCCAGGACCTCCCGTAAGGTAGTAGGGTCATCGTCTGCAACATCGTCGGTGGCATACAGCTCAGCTGCTGCAAGGATCTCGTCAAGAAGGACATCCTCATCATCAGCAATAGAAGCTAGCGAGGGCCCTGCATGGCTGGAGTCATCAAGGAGAGCGGCGCAGACCTCAAGTCGAGCTTGACAACAAAGATCTTTGGCAGCAGCGCGCTCAGCCTTGAGTCGTGCCCCAGTTTTTGCAGAGGCCAAAGTCGCGGCTTGGACAGCAGGGATGCGATGAATACCTTGTGCATCAGCCAAGCGTTCACTAGGTATGGAGGGGTGAGAGGACCGACATGGAGCAGGGGAAGTCACAGGAGGGGGAACAAAAGAAGGAGCAGGGATGGAAGCAGGGGGTTCAGGTAAAGGCTTAGATAAGACAGAGGACACAGGCTGAGCCAGGGTAGGAGAATCTAGAGGATTTGTGATGACACCAGGGTGGAGAGCTCGTTCGATGGAGTCCTTGCGCTCAACGAAGCGGACATGGAAAGATTCAACTACCTTGTTAGAGGCCTTGTGGAAGCAACGGTATGCTTTCGAAGAGCGGGAGTAGCCAATGAGGATGCATTCTACAGACCTGGGATAGATTTTAGGGTTCTTATCAGTAGGTTGAATAAGAACAAAAGCTTTACAACCAATCTCACGAAGGTGGGAAAGGTTAGGAAGGGAACCATGCCAACGTTGGAAAGGTGTTTGAAAACCTGCGCCAGCAGTGGGAGTCCGTGCGGTTAAATAGGTGGCTGTGAGGCAAAATTTGTCCCACCTATTGGGAGGCATCTGACACTCGATACACATTGTCCGTGCCTTACTCATGATAGTACGATGTGTCCGCTCCACCTGTCCATTATGAGTGCTCGTATAAGGAGCAGTGAACTCCAGGCGAATGCCTCTAGAAGAATGCCAGTTGTCGAACTCCACTGACTTCAGCTCACCATTGTCGATCCTGTATCTCATTGGACGTTGGCCAGTTTCACGTTGAAGAGGCTGGCTGTGGGCACTTGTGGAACAGCGCATAGAACAGCGTGATACACACACCAAACCACACACACACTCACACAACTACGCAATAATACAATCACTCTCGTAAGTGCGTGGGGGGATGAGATTATTTCTACTCTGCGGTTATTAACACTTTAGAACTCGTAAAGCTCCTTCTTATCTCGGCGCGGTACAGCATTTACTCATTTTGTTTGATCCTAAAGCTAGAATCTTTTACAAGAAGGTATACTTTGAGGCGCAACCTTCTAGGCGAATGGTAATATTCAATTTACACTAGGACACACATCCTACAATACAATAGAATATGAGACTCCTCACTACGACACTGAGCTCGCTCTTTAGACCACTCAACCAAGTACTGACTTAGTGAGCTCTCTACTCCCTAGGGGTAGGGTTGTCAAGACTAACTTCAATGACGATAACAGACTCCGACTCTCCAACAGTTCGCAATTTCAGAACAGAAGCAGATTTAGAAACAGACTGACAGAACAGAACAGACAGACAGACAGACAGATTTCAGAACTTCTACTTCAATTCATACTCTTTCCAAACAGACCTCGGCAGTACTCAGATGGAACAGAACAGCGACACTGATTCTTATTCACTCGGAACTTAAGCACACTTGTCAGATCCTGAAGTTATCTCTATTCCTCGAGGTGAGCTCGTTCTGTATATACGACGCTCGAAGCTACAAACTTATTCCTTTATTACAGTACTCGCCTTCTACGCATGCACCGCAACTCGGGGGTTCGAAACTTGTATACTACACCGAACTTCTAACTACTTATACTAAACAACTATTAATTACAAATATCACCGCAGTCCCCAGGTAATCTAGACTCCTACGCGTACAGCCCACCGCTGCCACAGTCCTGCTTGGCATCCGGCTCGGTGTTGCCATATGTGGTTTAGTTTCCATGTCGAGCTCGCTACGGTTTTACAAGCGCTCGCTAATCTCAAGTCCGAGGACATATCTCCTGACTGGTAGCGGTCGTGCCGTGTCTAGCCCCAGCTCTTATTCAATCATTCTTCCAGAAGTAATCCTTGTTGGCAACAGTTCCTCGACAGTGGGACAACCGCGAAGACACTCGTCATACCACGGCTGGCACATCGGATTATCTTCTTATCTTATCTCTTGCATGGTTTCCGGACCAGGCTCCTCAGGTACAGTGTGTCACTTTAATTTAGTATGTGCCGATCATTTTAAATTGCAATCCTTTTTGTCTTGGTTTAAAGGAGCGAGCTCTCTTGGTAATGGACAACTACCGATGGCTGAACAGGGTTTATGAACTTTCTGTCAAGCTAGCCTGTCAAGTACCAGCTGTAACTAAGTCCCGGTTTGGGTCTGTCGCGTTGTGTCATTTAGACAGGTAGTCTTATTGTTTAGAGGTACTTATTATGTACACTCGCTTAGTCCTTAGGCCCGTTTCTCTCCTTGTACTGTAGTATCAAGTATATTCACTAGATCACAAAATTACACATCTGGAATGTATGCAGTCGTAACATATCCCCCTCACTAAAGTCCTGACCGTCCTCGGTCATCGTATTGTGGGTCCATGTGGTTCTCTTCTTTTCCACGTGGCGTCTGCTTTGCATGCCCGTGGGCCGGTTACATCAATGTTCATCGAAGTTCCCATGCAAGAGCTTCTTTTCTTCACGGAAAGGACAAGAAGTCCATAGAAATTTTCAGATATAGAGTGAGCGCTGGACTTCAATTCTTCCCACCCTTCATTGCTTTTGCCTACATTCACTGTACGGCTACTTCTGTGCTAGCTGCTCGCTCTTTGTGCACCTTCCCCACTCTTCAATCTGAACTAGTACGTGTTCTAACACGCGCTATTTCTCATTGAGGATCCTCCTTTAACAGCTTTTCCCCAGCTACCATGTCTTCTCCATTTTCGCTCCCTGAGTCGCATACTCAGTATCAATACTTCGCCAATTTCGACCCCGTCACTCACTACAATGCCTACTGCAGGGTTTTCAACATCCTGATGCCGGGAAAGCATCAAATGCCTCAGGGTACAAAGGAAGAGCTGGCGGCGATGCTGAGGACCGCTTTTCAATTTTTGGTATGTCTGCCGTTACCAATTTTCTGCCATACTGATTCCCGTTCCTGACGGTTTTCTAGCGACCAACTCTAATTGCGCTCGAGGGGCAACACTTAATCGATTCATGTGTGGGGGCATTCATCCGAGGGCACCTTACCAGGTTACACTTGGAGCTGCCTGCCAATCTTCGGGTCGTGGGTTGGGACGGGCTCATTCGCTGGACTTCTGACGAGATGCGTCCCTCTCACGTACGTTCTGTCTTGCTTTCTTGTGCTCGGAGCTCACTGTCCCTTTTTCAGTGCCTTTCTCGTTTTCGTCTAGGTTCTCCTCTACTGGGAGGACAACGTTTCTCAGTTCTCAACGCACCTAATCCGATGGAGGATTACCTGTTACAACAAGCTCTACCGGTAGTGTACAGACCGCCTTTCCTCGTGCCCGAGGAAAACACCGCCTTCCCTTCTGTGGTCTTTACTCGTTTTCCGACTCCTTCTCCCGACGACGACGAAGAAGACGACAAGGCTGAAAGTCATTCAATGACTGTGGCTGACGCTCTCTCGGAGCCCGAGACGGCGCTGCTCTTTCCTGAGCCGCCGTTTCCTCCACCACTGCTGCCTGACCAGCCGATGCCGACCATGGTCTCTCAACCCCCTGCATCTCCTATGGCTTTACCAACGGTTCTTACTGTTGAACAGGCCTCGGGGCTGTCTACTTCGGTGGTTCTCCCCTCAGTGGCTTCGCTGCTGAGTTCTTGTCGCCCGGACGCTCCTTCAGTGAGCTCTCCCTTGAGGGCTTCTCCTATGACTGCCGCCGACTTCTTTCTGGCTTCTCCGGTGCAGGCGACGCCCACTCGTCCCAATCTCTGCAACTTGATGGAGGGGCATCCCGCTTCTCCTCCTGCCAATACAGGTTTTCAGGAGCTCACTCGTCAGATGTGAGCTCTCCTTGATCTCCCTGCAATCTTGTCTATTTACTCGTTATTCTTCCAGGTCCCGGACTGTTCACCCGAGTAGTCCTCACCCCGGTAAGCATCAGGTCTTGTCTCCTTTTTCCCGGGCTCAACTCATACTTTTTCTATAGCTTTTCCTGCCGCGGGCTCTTCTCGTTCCTTTGTAAGTCACGTGCCTCTAGCTCTACCTGTCCACTCATCGCTTTTTGATTCTTTTCTAGGATTTTGCAGCTGTTACTCCAACGCAGTTCAATCCCGCTTCTCTTCTTCGTTTGCCGGTTCCGCCTCGATCGGCGTCTCCTTTGCCTCCCATCGAGGGGCAAGGGGACTTTAATCCTCTGCCCGTACCCACGGTCATCGTTACTCCCTCGCTTCCTGTGATCGCCGTGCTCGAGGATTCTCCGGTTGCGACCCCTCCTGTCGATGAGCTGAGGTCTCCTTCACCTCCCCAAATGTATCATGCGTTGAGCGGTGATGAGCCTGGTGGCTCTGTGCACTCAGAATTCCCGGGAAACATACAACAATTTTATTGATCAACCCATAGGTCAGCACCCTAGTCAGATAAGGTGTGCCGGTTCAATGCCGGTTAAACAACCCAAATCCGTAGGCAACACATGAAGTTCACGAGCTATGACGCATAGGCCGGCTCTGACGCAAATCACCAGCATCGGTCCGACGCAATTAAACATATGCGTCTGACGCAGCAAGCTACGGTACCTAACACGTGACCAGACCCACGCGGTCATAGGGTCTCCCGACACTCACATAGTATGCGGCAAAAGGGACTTATAATAATGAAAGCTCCAGGCGCGCCGACGCGTACACGATCCGACCAAACAAGTTCGCGAACTTGTGGCAGTAGTGACTGCGGAACCACTACCGGTTAGTGAGGTGGTCCTGCCATTAGGCCTCGTTAGGCGGGCAGACAGATATCCATATGGGCAAGCTATTATAAGGAAGATAGCGCAGTAACAGTGTTACGAATAAGTTCGCTACGCTCAATAAGCAAGTACTGCGGCTGACAACAGTAGATTACGCTGTAGTATAGAATAATAGTATAAAAGTAACAAAGTATTCGAGCTAGAACAATAGAATACGCTTGGGACTACTACTCCCCCACACAATCGACCCAACAAACTAAGGTCTTCATAGTCGAAGACACACATACACAACGACTCCGTCGATACACTAGTGTGTTGCAAGTCCATCATGAACTTGATTACACTTGTGCACTGTACTGCTGCGTGCCTGTTGCCTACTAAGCTTAAGTCTATAACCAAAGAAGGGGAAACTCACCTTCATTGGCGCTCTCAGCCTCCCACCCGCTACTAGCTAACTTCAAAGGGTAATCCGAGCTAGGATAATCACCCTTTAGTTACTGACACCCACAGATACCGTCCGATTCACTAAGAACAACACCAAACTCACTAGCGAACTTCTTTTACTCACCTAGTTCTCCAGTACCAACTCGTTACTGAAGTAACAACAGAACATTATCAGCTTAGGAAGGATAGTCATTGCATGGAGGTGCCCGACTAGACTCGCTAGAACCTGCCTTCAGATTCTGTAAAACGGATACCACTTGCCATTCAACAGTTTAGTTGTTTTCTGCCTGCAGGAGTCTCTAGGTTCATCAGCGGGGAACCCCTTAACACTGTCGAGCACTCCGTTCCTTCTTCGTTGTGTGGGCCCCCTGCCAAGATTACCGGTAGGAAGCCCAAGCCTTGTATGCTGCTCAAGGACAGGCGGAGGGCCTATCATCGTCAGCTTACACCTCCTCCTGCACCTCTCTCCGCAGTCCGTTTCGAGTCCGCTCCGAGCTCTGCCAAGTCTCCCAACAAAAGGAAGCGCTCTTCCTCTGGAAAGGGCAAAGCTGTTCAAACGGCTCCTGCCATATCCCTCCTGAGCGCTCCCTCCTGAGCGCTCCTCGTACAAGAGCACGTGCTCATTCTTCGAAGGCAGCTACGCTGCCTCCGTCTCCCGATGTCGAGTCCGAGGCAGAGGTCGAAAAGGTGTGGGCTACTAAGAAGCCCAAACTTTCTTCTTTCGACGTGAAGCCCAAGAAGAAATCCAAGGCCGCCCCTCGCAAGAAGGCGCGTTTTATGGCCAGGTCTCCTGGTAGCAGTTCTGACTCTGAGACTGGTGGAGTCTCTATTACTCAGGATACCACGCGTGCAGAGCTCGAAGCTCTTACTTTCGATGATATCTGGACCGCGCCTCACGAGTTCCTCCTGTACGTTTCTTCTTTTGTTTTCTGTATCTGGCTTATTCATTATTCTTCAGGCCCGTTCGTTATGCTGGTAAGAACAATACTTTCAGCGCTCGCTCTTCCGCCAATCCTTGGTTTGCTGTGCAGCCACACATCCATGTGAGCGCACATTTTTTGGATTTCACAACATTCCGCTATTACTATGGGTGCAATGCACCTTGCCTAGGCATCGCCCACTCGCAGTCATCGTGGTGGGAGGAAGGGACAGCTGGTCAGCGACTGGAGCACGGACCAACCGCCCGGCGGCCACCTGTCCTGCGGACGCCGGACCGATGCGGCATACCGATGGACGTCCGTGACAGGCTTGCCATGAGTGGATGTGTCACTGGCACGTGGATAGAGGCGGGTCTGGGCACAAACAGGGGTCGTATTTGTCCCTGTAATCGGGTAGGAGCAGATGCAACCCTGGTTACCCTTTAAGGCTATTCGTATCAGAGCCATTCAAGGAAAGTGTAGCAGGTGTGCAGAGGGTCTACCGCATGTGTACACGGAAGTGCCCTAAAAAGGGCTAATGATCAATCAAATCGGACCATGGGCGATGGTATAAAAGATTGTGTAGATGAAGATAGTTAGTTAGTAAATTCTACTCCCAGAGAGATCCTTATTCCAGGATTCCCCTCACCAAAGGAATACATTTCCTCTTTCTCAAAGCTCATAAGACGCATCCGAAGTCGTCATCAGCTGCCAGTCTTAACCGTCCGATCCCAGTCGGACCCTATGTTCCTCTTGTCAGCAACCGTCTTAGCGGACGTTGTAAGCCGCTGAAGCGGAGTGGACTTACCTTCTCTTATCCCTTACCGGATAAGAAAAGATCTTGCATAGACAGGGATTTCTTCCTTCACAGGGAGTTACCTAGCCTTACATCACGAGGGCTCCTGATGTGAGCTTTCTCTTTTATCTGGGTTTTCTCTATCTCTTACTGATTTTTCTCAGCACTATGCGGTGTCCTGCATCCCCTGCGCCTCCAGGTCAATTAAATGTACCTGGACTAACAAGTTCCCTGGCGCCGCTTGTGATCAGTGCGTCATGAGCCACCATGGTCGCTGTTCCGCTTGCTATACTGCGCAAGAGATGAACGTCGTTTCGACTCGCATCGCACCTTTTGCTAAGTATAACATCGGTAGTACGTTCCCTTTTTCTATTTTCCTGGTCTGCTTCTTTTCTAATGTTCCTTGTTCAGACATTGAGTGGGACCTTGCTCAGCTTCGCAACGCTAATCATGAGCTTGAGCACCTGGACTATCTCCTTTGTAGTCGTTACTTGTCCCGTGACCTGATTATTCATGAAATCACCGAGGCCTTGGATCAACTTGCCAGCCACGAGGACGGTAATCAAATCATCGAGGGCCTCGCTGCTAACTATGAGGAAGTTAGCTCTTTCATTGTAAATGATGGGATTCGCCAGTCCTTGGGGCAATCCTTCGATGTTCCCTCTGGTCCCTCCGTCCCGTTTGACGATGCCAATGTGAGCGCTTGGGAACTTAGTGATGACGAAGGGCTCCGGCGCTCCCAGAGGGCTTCTCGTCATCCCAATCAACCCGGTGAGGAGGACCGCCAGGAGGGTCCCTCCAACTCTCATGAGCATGGTTCGGATGGTGGGGAGTTCGATTCGGAGGCTGAGGTTTAGGGTCTCTTCTCGTCGTATTTTTAGCCTGTTTTATATCTGTATACATAGTTATCTGTGTCTGGTCTCGTCTTACGGTCTATAGGACCATCAAAACTATCTACTCGTTGTCTCTCTTAGCCAATATTAGTCTTTGCTCTTTCACTTTCTGTGTGATCTGGTTAGTAAGTACCCTGTATTAGACTGTTATGTCCCTGATTTTCATTGATGGGGACTACATTGAGTCCGTTCCTAGGCGAGCTCACTAAGTCCAGTTTTGGACTTGTCATCCGTGTCTCGTAGCATCCTCATGATTTCCTTTTTCTATGTTCACAGCTTGCTTAGTCCGCGGACTCTGTACTTATTTTCTTTTCGTTCCTAGCGTTCTAGCACAAGTCCTAGCGCCACTTGTCGCTACCACGGGCTTTCATTTCCGTTTTTGTTATTCAAATTCTTCAATATTCCGTTTTTCCGGCCTTTAATGTGTGTTCGTAGAATCGCGAATTTTGCTCTGAAATTCTACTATTTCGCAGGTCATAAAGGTGTACCGTGTATGTACCGTGTACACCACTATCTCCCCCACACTAAAAGACGTTGACTGTCCTCAGTCGTTTAGTTTCTCCGAAATTTTAACTTTTCCTATCAACTATTTCCAACCCAACATAGCCGATGTTTTATTACATTTTTAAATCCGCGGGCTATGTTGTGTTGTGAGATTTTCTTTCTGAGTTTCTGGATTTTATAGTGAGAATACCCATTATTTTTAGACTGTGACCGCTGCGAGTGCTTGTTATAAAAGCGCGACCCATCCACAGTCCTTTCCTTATCACCAGAAACCCGTTTTCTCTAACTAATACTCGTGTTCTCAACGTCTTATATTCTCTCAAACACCCTTCATCTCTTACAATGTCTTCTGCTCCTGCTATGCCCTTCGTCGCCGTAAAGGCTGTCATTACTCAGTTGTGCCAGAACCTTGGTACTACTGCTACTGAGAAGATGGGCCAACTTCACGAGTACATGGTACGTTATTAGTGAGCTCACTAATATTTTCGATGTAATGGTGTTTTTCGTCCCAGGAGTACCTTGAACATTACAAGGAGGACCTTATCAAGGACAAGGAGTTCCGGGAGACTATCTTCAAGGCTCGCAGTGCGGTTGAGAAGAAGTTCCAGGCCAATGCTTCGAAGCAGCCCATCCATAAGGTCTTGAAGACCATCACTGGGTGGGTTCAAGTCGGAGCGTCAGGCTGTCGACACGGCTCCCGCTATTTCTCCGTCCACTGGCCCTCGTCGCGAGGTGTGCTCCTTGTTTTTCTTCCTGCTCTTTATACTTATTCGTTCTTTTCTCCAGGGCAATTCTTCGTCTCGTAGCAAAGGCAAAGCGCGCGTCATTAAGAAGTCGGCCCTTATTATTGAGACTGACTCTGAGGGTGACGACGCCGAACCTAAGGTATCTCCTGCTTCTGATTCCGATGACGAATCCGTTAAAGTGCGTTTTATTTAGATTCCTCCCTTCTTTCTTGACTGCATCACTGATGGTATCCTTAAGATGATGATCGATGATGACAACTCAAAAGGCGCCGCTTCCAAGCTGCCTAAGTTCACCAAGACCCGGTCTGGTGACTCTTCCGCCGGTGAGAAGCGCAAGGATCATCCTAAGGTTACTGGCTTTTCTCTATTTTGATGTCCCCCGCACTAACAAGCTTCTGTCTCTTTTTAGGAAGAGCCTGCTTCTTGCTTCTTTTGTGGCGGGAATGATCATTCCATCACTGATTGCGCTTGCCCTGGTGCGGTAAGTATTTTTATTTCCGCGCGTTCTCTAAATTTTATTCGTTAATCTCGAGTTTTATAGGGTCCTATCGCACAGCGGTACTCCAAAGGCGGCGACCGCGACTATAAGCGTCCCCGGTCTGGCTTCCCCATGCCTTCTGCAAGAGAGTATTATCCTGCTCGTTCTAGAGGACCTGGAGGTCGTCGCGCGGCCTCGGTTCTCGGTCTTGTTACTACCAGTTCGTCTTCTTTCTTATCTTTCCTCTTCCGCTCACTAATTTTCGCTTTTCTTAGCGGCCGGAGAGACAGGGAACTGCCCTCCTTCGTGACGCGCTTAATTCGGTTCATCAAGGACCGTCCGTGGAGCATGTCCATGTCGAGTCAACCGAACACTTGGCCCGGCTTGAGAGCGCCAGTCATGGGGGACCTCGTTGTCGTTCAGCACACCATTTTTGCTGCTGAGAAACAGCGAACCTTCCTCCTTAGCGAGCTCACTGGGATCCAAGAGGCCCTTGCTGCTCCGACTAAAGAGGCTGCGCCTGCCTGCCGCTTCCGCTGCTGCTGATCCCGAAAGCGCTTCAGTTGCTTCCTCCTCGGCTGTCATGGACACTGCGGGTTTTTAATCCGAAGCCTGTCATTATTGACATTTATGGTATTCATCCGGCAACCGGTCACTGGCTTTCCCAATATCATCAACTCGTCTTTTCCTTTTCTTTTCCTTCTACTGATGTCGACTATTCCCTTCCTGTCTGTGAGCAGTCTTTAGATAGCTTTCAAACTAATGCTCAGTGTTTAGTGAAGGTTTTTCTCGAACTTTATCCTTAGTATAGCCCTTTCTGTCGCTTCCTGTTTCACATACATAGTTGTCACCTTCTTTACTTGCAATCACAGGCCTGCAGAGGGCATTCTCTGTTCTGTTCTTGAGTGAGCTCACTCGGTTTAGATGTCTAAGTTGATTTCTTTTGATTGCTTGAAGCGGTCTGTCTCAGGGTATTCTCCTGCAAAGTTGTCCGGGACTTTATCTTTAGGTTCTGGTGATTCTATTAAGTCCTCCAGCTCCGCATGTGTCATATCCATGAGTCTCAACACTTCTCCTCCCAAATCAATTGATTTCCTGGCTAGGTAAGGTATTACCCTGAAGGCTGCGACTTTGGTGCGTAGAATAGACCCATCTAGCTCTGCTAGGATGTAATTTCCAACCTTAGTGCGATGTACCACTACTAAGGGGCCCAAATATCGGGGTTTCATTTTAGTGTTTAGTGAGCTCTCTATCTGGCTGTTTCGCATCAACACCAGATTCCCGGGCTTAAACTTGAATTCCTTGATTTGGTTGGCATGCATCTTCTGCGTATTTCAAAGTCATGTCTCGCTTTGCCGCATCCATCTCTTTTCGCATCTGGGTCACTCTATCCGCGTGTTTCTCTAGCGCGATCGCTCTTAGTCCGCGGAGTTCCCAGTCTTCCACGATTCTTCCCGGGTATTCGACTAACCACGTCGCTTCTAGGACATCTAATGGTAATACAGGGTGTGCTCCTGTTACCGCAAAGAACGGTGAACATCCTATTCTTTTCCTAACGGTAATGCTGATCGGCCCACATTATCAGGATGAAATAATGGTGCCAGTGGCGTTCATCACCGCCACAGGCTTTATATAAAGCCTGTCTCACATCCCAATGCGGTCTTTCTATCCTGCCGTTCACTTGGGAGTTGTATGGCGCTATCCGAATCCCTCGGATACCATATTTCTGTTCTAAATATCTCATTGCTGCTTTGAAGGGTTTTCCATTATCTGTCACAATTAAGGATAGACAACCCCACCTACAGATAATATCTTCGAAAATCCATTCTCCAATGGCTTGCGCGGTCTCACTAGCTAAGGTACGCCCTTCCATCCAGCTAGTGAGCGCGCAACGTCCGTGTACTATGTACTTATGCCCGTTTGACGCTTGTGGCATATGCATGGTGTCTGCGTGTAGTACCTGGAATATTGATGGCGTGAACGTCACAGTGGGTGGCGCTTTGATCACTGTCTTCTGCCTTTCCTGACAGAGTTGACAGGACCCTACGTACCATGTTATATCCCGCTCCATCTCGGGCCACCAGAATCTTTCCCTAATGAGCATCTTCGTAGCATATATGCCGCGGTGACCTAATTGGTCATGTGCTACCTTCATAATATACATACGGCGCTCCGGGTAAATCACTAGTTTATGCTCGGATTCAATATCCCTCCTGTATAATTTTCCTTTATCTACTATGAAATTCTTAGCATAACGGATGAAATTCCGGTATTGGTTATCTGTGAAACCTTCCAGACGCTGTGTAGGGTTCGCAGTGCCAAGCCACTACTTGAGTGAGCTCTTTATCTAGCATCTTTGCGTACCCGCTACGGCGTTCTTCTGGATAATCCCCCGCTTCCACGAAGTCATCCGCGTCTGGCAGAAAGACCCCTTTGTTGTGCCTTATAGGCAAAGACCTCTGCCGTGTCAAGTGCTTGTTTGATAACCTTGTCCTCTCGAAAGTCATGTACCGCTCGCTCAATGGTTACGAAACCATGTCTCGTGTCTATCCCGTTTTTAAATTCTTCTATGTCCGGGAGAGTTTCTTCTGTTTCGTTTTCGATCTCTAGTTCGTCTGCCTGCTACAGGTTCGTACTCGTCTTCTGGGTTAGAGTATTCTTCGTCACCTTCTTGGAAGGCTCTGCGGGACAGCCCATCCGGTGCGTGCCGCTCGCCTGGAATATGGACCAAGGTGAAGTGAAACATCAATATCGACTCGATCCATCGGTTAATGGCTGCGTTAGGGACCTCATCTGGATTCCTAAGCATCCCAGCGATGTATTTCGCGTCCGTCTCGACGACCAGCTTCCTGCACCCGAACAGCCAATGTCTGCATGCATGGAGCGCACGGAATAGTCCATAGAGCTCTCTCTTCGGCTGAGAGAAACGAGCTTCACGCTCGTTAAGTACGATCGACCCAAACCTGGCATATCTTCTTCTTTTAGGGTTGTCAGGGTCGACCTGACAAATATAATACCCTATCGCTTTAAAGGACGTATCCACACCCAGTATCACTGCTGTGAGCAGTTCGTAATCTATCGGCATCAATGAGGGGCAGTTATCCAATGCATCCTTCAGTCTTTGCATAGAGCTCGCTTGCTCCTCCCCAAACATGAAGGGTACTTTCAACCTAGTGAGCTTAGTCAGGGCTTCCGCTTTCTTGGCATAGTCTCTAATGAAGATACGATGTACTCCTACCGTACCCAAGAAAGCTCGTACGTCTCCTAGATCTTCACATGGTCCCCACCTTAAGATAACTCCTACTCTGTCTGTCGCCGGTTTTCTTCCCTCATAAGTGCATCTGTGACCCACTACCATAATTTCCGAGGCGCACAGCACCGCCTTATGCCCTGAAAAGGTACCACCAGCGTATTTCATCCTCTGCACCACCCGGTTCACATTTTGAAAGTGTTCCCAGACAAATCTCCTTATGCCCTCATTACCAGGTATCGTTTCGAAGGTTTCTCCAGGCTTTTCATACCGGGTTTTCGGCCCGCGCACTGGCACATCGTCGACATATGGTATTGTTACATGTGGCACTTCTTCTTGTAAGATATATGTTACATCATCGTGGAAGATAGGTACGGAATTCGTCCATCCCATCGGTAAAGTAACTAGTCTGAGCGCACCAAATGGCTGTTTGGAAGGTGGTCATATCTCTTGATTTTTCGTCTAATGTCCGCTCGTCATAGCCCTACATACAAATCTAAGGTGGCTCCACACGATCTCCCCGCGAAATGTTCTGCGAGTTCGTCCGTGGCTGGTGGCACACCTGAATGCCTAATTGTGACGGCGTTCAAGGGTTCTAAGCTATGTACTAGCCGCAAGCTTTTTCCGTCCTTCTTGACGACACAGAACCAGCGCGAGCGGTACGAGGAGTTCGAGGGCTCAGTACACGCCTGCCTGTATCTTCGTTTTAATAATTTTGCAGACTTCGTCAAAGATCCCTGGTGGGATGGGAATATTCTTCTGAATCCAGGGAGTGTGTTCTACCACGGGAATGGTAACTGGAGGGAAGTATTCTTCTTTAAAATGACCCCGCTCGTTATCATCCCAGGCAAAACCCTCATTTTGCACACTCATGAAGTGGTGCATCAATTTCCGCTCCTCTGGCCAAAGGAATTCTTCTCCATGTACTCTGTCTATGAGATCCTTCCTTTCTCTAGTATATCGACCAGTAGGCTCGAAATCCGGAGGCCGCTCACTGAGTCGAGGCATTCCTTGCAAGGGATCTCCCTTAATGTCTCGTTCTATCCTGAATTCCGTCGGGAGTCCACCTGTAATTGGTCGGACCTTTAATGCCACCGGTTTATATTTCTTTGTAGCGAACACATCCTTGACAGAGCCTACTAGCGGCGTGGGGTTCATTCCTTCTTCCGCCTGGAAGTATGCCTGCGTTTCCTTACCTGGGGCAGGGTTTTCATCATTGTCCGCTCGCTCCAGATTGGCCCGCTCCTCGCGTATATCTCTTACTTTTTGTAGCGCCCCGAAATATGAAGACAGTGTCCCGCGCGCCCTCGTGTCTTCACCACACACCTGTTTGTTGGCTGTAAGATACGTAGCCTGTAACTCTTCTTTTCTGAACTTCTTGGATCCTGTCGGTTGTGCATAGCCACCGATCACGAAGTTCCCGTTATGATCGGCTTCTATGACTAGTGCCAGCTCTCCTTGATCTTCGATCAAATCATCGATTACTGAAAATCCTGTTCCATTTCTCGCTGAGCTACCCTGCATTGTCCTCGCTGGGAACGTGGGTACCATGGCACTTCTAAGCGAGTTCGGATCCTTGATTTTTATCAATTGTCCTCCATCTGCCGTGTTAAATACAGTGCTCGTGGTTAGCACATCAAAGGGCCGGCCCAACAATACGTCATACGCAGGGTCCCTTATGATATGTACTTGTAAGTACACCGTAATGTCGCCGAATAAGAATGGTACGTTCTTGGCCATTCCTAAAGACTTTCTCCACCTGCTTGTTAGCAGACTGCATGTTGATGACCTTAGTCTGGGTCATATATCAGTCCTAAGCGGTCGGCAACTCGTCCTGACATCGACACTATCTGAGATCCCGTATCATACAGGCTCTCCAATTTTTCTGCTCCGTTTACTAGTGGAAAGACTGATCGCAGGGCTTGCGAATCCTTGGCCACATATACTTGTTTTGGCTCTTCTCCTCGTTCCGCAGCTTCAGTTTATATACTGCAGGAACGGGTCTTGCCAGATTAGCGAGCCCGCCGGGACTCCATCTTTTGGTTCCGTGGTTACCACGAAGCATCCTACATATGGCAAGTCCGATATGTGGATCGTACCTCCTGCTGATGCCACTTCTTCCTCAGTCTCTACTTCAGCAAACGGAAAGACCTCTTCTCCTTCGACTTCCTCGTCGTCTACGGGTTCCTCGCCCAGGAAATAGCCAAACTGTTGCTTGCCATTCCTCCCTTTCTTGCCGAGCGCGATCCGTTTCAGAGTGAGCTCACTCTTTACATCCTCTCGTAGCTTTCAACAGGGATAGTAGCTCGCCTACTGTGATTGGTACCTCCGTGTTCATAACCCTTTCCATGACCTCGGCTCTATTGCCTCGCTCTTGAATCGGTGCCCTAATTCGGTAGGCCGGTTCCTTCGAGTCCTGCCGGGTATGATGCTAGCGTCTCTTTCTTTTTCTTGTTCTGCGGACCTCCCTCTCCGCCTCCACCGGTAATGTCTCTCGCATTCCTAAATTCCTTAGGTACTCGAGGTACTACTACCTGAGGGGTAGGTATATACTTGGGATGCGGGGTCCATCCGCACTTGCTTGCTTTTTGAGACGGGCTCATCATCCTCTGAGTCCGCTCGCTCCACTGACCGCTCTCTCCTATACTCCTTGACTCCACTGTGCTTTTGGTTTTTGTTTGCGTCCTCTGGGGGTGATGGTGAACCGGACTTGTCAACTCCACTAGCCCTATTTTGGTTCCCTGCCCGCCGTCATTGAACGCTTAGAAAAACCCTGCTCTCTCTCTTCGTCGGTAGGTATTTCCCGCTCCACATCTTCTGAGTTTGAGCCTCTACTCCTGTTTCTGGCTCCCGTGCTACTCCCTTCGGCTTGTGAGCGGAGCATAAATACTTCGCACTCCAATTCTTGCTTCTGCTGCAGGAGGGTTGCTAGCGAGCCTGTTACATTGAGCAGCCCCGGAGTCGTTGAACCTGTGATCAATATGTTCTGACTCACTGTTCTTCGACCCATCCAGGCGGGCAGTAGTACTCGTCGATGCGGTTCTTAACGTAAGGATCCCTTATTTCTTTGGGGATCATTCCTCCTCCTGGCAAATGTGCTCTACCGTTTACTAGCACTATTTTGCCAGCATTCACGTACTCTGCTTTCGTAGGACACTTATCTGATAGATGTCCGTCTTTTTCTCCACAAAACCAGCAATCCATGGCGCTTTGTGAGCTCGCTCCCAGGTTGGTGTTATTCTGCCTTTGGAAGGTCCCATACCCAGGATTTGGAGCGCGTGCACTGTACTGTGCTTGTTGGTGCAGATGCTGTGTCTGACTTTGCAACTGCTGGTTCTGCAAGAAGCTCAGCATGCTTTTCTGGTGTTCATTAAAGGCCTTCTCAAGGGCTGCCATTCGCTGATTTCCTTGTTGAGCTTGGAGCTCGAAGATATCCTTCATTGATGCCAGGAAGCTGCCGAATTCCTCCTGCTTTACCGCTGGCTCACTTGGTACAGTGCTATTTCTAGTCACTGGTCGTGCGCCATGCACTTCTCTTGTCGCCGATACTGCTACATCTAGCCCGCGGGCTTCGTTTCACTTGCGGTCCATCGATGAGAACACACCTTGCAGTACGTCTAACCCGCAGGTCATCACTTCAGCCAAGGTATACGGGTCTGCCAAGTCCCGTTTCTGTAGACCTGTCGGTGGGGGCAGCCGTTCCAGTCGAAGCTTTATTGATTGGTATAGCTCTTCTGCCATTGGCGTCAGGAACTGATCTACCAGTTCTCTGTTAGACAGCACTTTTGCGAGTGCGCCAGCTAACACTTGAAATTCTCTTTTGAAGGCCATGAAGTCCGCCTTCTCTCGGATCGGGGACAAGTTAAATCTTCGGACTAACTGTTTCAATTCTTGAACAGCGTCCCTGTCCGCGTCTACGGCCCCGTCGTAGCTGCCTAGGACTTCTTCCTTGAATTCAGCGAAAGTCCCATTCTTGTACTTAGCAAGGACTCGCCACTGCTTCTCGGTTTTGATGTCCGTATACATGGTCGCATATCGCTTCTTTTCTGCATCATCCTGTAATAGTACACTTGGTGAATAACTCCTCCAAGTGCGAGAAGAATCTCTCCAGCTCTTCCAGATCTGTAGAGCTGTCAAATGTTGGCATGGACTTTTCATTCGGTCCAGGGCATTGGTTGTGCCATTGTGACGGAAGCACGGAAGGGGGGAATATTATAATTCGGGTTGTGAGATGGTTGTGAGCTCGATGAAGGGGCTCGAACGGTACCCTGAAGGTCCTGGAATACTAGAACTACTGGCTCTTCGCCTCGTAGTCGTTGGTGTCACTAACTGTGCTTCACCAGGTACTGAAGGTACCTGTTGCGATGGACCTCCCTGACCTCCCCTTGGTACTCTCGTAGATTTGACCACGGGTGGGTAAGGAAAGATCGGTTCTACCGATAATCCGCTCGCTAATTTCTGAGCTCTGGTTAGCGGCTCTCGTGACTGCTCACGTCCTGATGTTCCCTGATTTCGGGGCATTGTTTTTCTCTGTGAGGTATTACCCTCGTTGTCAGAAGTCCTTGGGTGAAAGGGTCCTCCGACAGATTTGCTTCTTGCGAAGGTTATCTTTGAGAGCTCTCACTATTTTACACCGGGGTGCAAAGGTTCTTCACAGAAATCTAAAGTAATAAATCACAAAGTGAAACCCCCCCTCGCGGTGGGCTCCAAATGAAGAGGCTGGCTGTGGGCACTTGTGGAACAGCGCATAGAACAGGCATGATACACACACCAAACCACACACACACTCACACAACTACGCAATAATACAATCACCCTCAGTAAGTGCATGGGGGGATGAGATTATTTCTACTCTGCGGTTATTAACACTTTAGAACTCGTAAAGCTCCTTCTTATCTCGGCGCGGTACAGCGTTTACTCGTTTTATTTGATCCTAAAGCTAGAATCTTTTACAAGAAGGTATACTTCGAGGCGCAACCTTCTAGGCGAATGGTAATATTCAATTTACACTAGGACACACATCCTACAATACAATAGAATACGAGACTCCTCACTACGACACCTGAGCTCGCTCTTTAGACCACTCAACCAAGTACTGACTTAGTGAGCTCTCTACTCCCTAGGGGTAGGGTTGTCAAGACTAACTTCGACTGACGATAACAGACTCCGACTCTCCAACAGTTCGCAATTTCAGAACAGAAGCAGATTTAGAAACAGACTGACAGAACAGAACAGACAGACAGACAGACAGATTTCAGAACTTCTACTTCAATTCATACTCTTTCCAAACAGACCTCGGCAGTACTCAGATGGAACAGAACAGCGACACTGATTCTTATTCACTCGGAACTTAAGCACACTTGTCAGATCCTGAAGTTATCTCTATTCCTCGAGGTGAGCTCGTTCTGTATATACGACGCTCGAAGCTACAAACTTATTCCTTTATTACAGTACTCGCCTTCTACGCATGCACCGCAACTCGGGGGTTCGAAACTTGTATACTACACCGAACTTCTAACTACTTATACTAAACAACTATTAATTACAAATATCACCGCAGTCCCCAGGTAATCTAGACTCCTACGCGTACAGCCCACCGCTGCCACAGTCCTGCTTGGCATCCGGCTCGGTGTTGCCATATGTGGTTTAGTTTCCATGTCGAGCTCGCTACGGTTTTACAAGCGCTCGCTAATCTCAAGTCCGAGGACATATCTCCTGACTGGTAGCGGTCGTGCCGTGTCTAGCCCCAGCTCTTATTCAATCATTCTTCCAGAAGTAATCCTTGTTGGCAACAGTTCCTCGACAGTGGGACAACCGCGAAGACACTCGTCATACCACGGCTGGCACATCGGATTATCTTCTTATCTTATCTCTTGTGTGGTTTCCGGACCAGGCTCCTCAGGTACAGTGCGTCACTTTAATTTAGTATGTGCCGATCATTTTAAATTGCAATCCTTTTTGTCTTGGTTTAAAGGAGCGAGCTCTCTTGGTAATGGACAACTACCGATGGCTGAACAGGGTTTATGAACTTTCTGTCAAGCTAGCCTGTCAAGTACCAGCTGTAACTAAGTCCCGGTTTGGGTCTGTCGCGTTGTGTCATTTAGACAGGTAGTCTTATTGTTTAGAGGTACTTATTATGTACACTCGCTTAGTCCTTAGGCCCGTTTCTCTCCTTGTACTGTAGTACCAAGTATATTCACTAGATCGCAAAATTACACATCTGGAATGTATGCAGTCATAACAATGTTCAACACATAATTCCCAAGCAGTGATGTGTGCAAATGCAGAGTCTTTCATCTTCAGAGGAAGAACGAAAGGCATGCAACTGTATTTGTCGATGATAGACATCATGTATTGGTTGCCAGAAGCAGACACAACATCTTCCGGCCCAGTCAAATCCACTGAAACAACCTCTAACTTCTTCACTGCTCGCAAACCCTGGTGGACCTTGGGGACAGATGACCTAGTCTGTTTTCCAAGGATACAGGATTTGCATGAGGGTGGAATGGAAGAGAGGTCGATTGGCATACCTTCAGCGAGGCGTTTGGTAGCCATGAGGTGAATAGCATGGTTGTTTGGATGGCCAAGACGATGGTGCCATGTATCCAAAGTGGAGACAGCATGTGCAGCGAAATTTGCATGGTCGGTACAAACATTGGTGCAGTTCAGCTTGTAGAGATTTTGGTTCTCGAGATGGGAGCCAGTAGCGAGGAGACAGTTATTACGGTGGATGTGAGAGGAAGAGGCGTTGAAGGAGACAACACAATTGAGCTTCTTGGTGAGCACAGCAACAGAGAGCAGGCAGACAGACGAGGTTGGGATGTATAGGATGTTCTCGAGGCAGAGAGTAGCACCTCTGATTAAGCGGAGCTTCACAGTGCCGACACCAACAGCAGTTATCGAGCTCCCCCCGACACCCCTGATGGTGTGGGGGATAGCCAACTGGTGGAGAGCAAAGAAGTCGCTTGCATCATGGGAGATATGGACAGTCGCCCCAGTATCTTTGATCCAAGGGGAGACCTCGAGCAAAGTATGGTTGTCACACGAGACAGCAGAAAATGCCGCAAACTTGGCAGGCAATACTCGAGAACCAGCAGTCCAGTCCACAGAAGCTCAAAGCTCGTCAACATCAATGAAGGTGACTAATTCCTCGTAATCAGCTGGGCACATACTCGCAGCGATGGCGGGGGATATAAGGTCATTAACACTGTCCGTTGCCAGTCCTACAAACACGTCGGAAGCAGGAGCGGGGGTAGGCACAGCAGGGGAAGGGTCGGCAGCAAGCAGGAAAGCTTGTCCAGTAGAGGCGTCGACAATGAATGAGCAGCCAGATTTATCTTTGAAGTGGTTGCCAGAGCTGGTATTCGACACCGCTAAGGGAGGGACAGAGGAAGGAGGACCTGAAAGGCCCTTATCAGCGAGACGCTTCGCATGCACAGCTTGAACTGTTTGTCCAGCCATGCCTCCTCCAGGCCGCACACAGTAGGGGGCGGAGTGAGTGGACCTGTGACAAATGGTGCAAATCTCTTTGATAGGTGTACGTCCATGCTGGGTAGCGAGAGCGAAGGGAGCAGGACTGTTCAAGGTAAATTTTGTGTCGAGTTCAAGGATCTTGATCAATTTGGTAGAAGAGCATGGCCTTGCTGATGTTCCTGCAGCCAGTTCATGAACCACAGCAAGACGATGGTCGGGAAAATTAGGGGACAATGCACGTACTATAGCGATACAGAGGAAATCATCACAAGTGGGAGTACCCATGTCCCAAACGTGGTTGTTAATCTCACGCAGGCATTCAGTAGTCACGGCAAAAGAACTGTCCCTAGAGTAGGTCACCTGCAACAGTTCTTCGATCAAGGAAGCCTGCGAGGCGACGCCTTGAGTCTCATGATGAGATCGAAGCCTTCCCCAGAAGGAACGAGCATCAGCGGAGCCAATGGTATACATTTGTTCAGACTTGGCGAGGTGTAGGTCGAGGAATGCCATGATGGCACAGTTGTTGTGCAAGAAATTGTCGTACGCCATAGGTTCGAGCTGTCTGTCAGGCATAACGAAGGTAGGGTCATTTACAATATGAGGACAAAGGCCGGTGAGGTTCAGAATATTCACAACAGCACGAGACCATTCCTTCCAGTTCTGGGAGGTCAAATCCAGAGCAAGGACAGAGGAAGGCCATGACGTGTCACGGATTTGGCATATACGAATTTGTGGGTGAGTCCAATTGAAATGGAAAATCTCCACAGCTGTAAGATGATGTGTCGTAGGAGGAATCTGATCAGGGATGACAGGTGGGCAGGGCGCAAAGGCATTAATGCGACGAGCAGGGGGAGGATCATCGTAAAAACCATTAATGCCAGCGCCGTCGTCATTGTCACCCAGGTTGCCATCCGGAATCGAATCAGGATCACGCTCGTGCTCGCCATTGACGTCAGGGTCATCAGAGGCACGAGTGAAAGGGCGGCTGGAACCGGGGTTTTGGCGAGAATTTGCAGCAGGGCATGACATCATCAAAGAAACCGGGTATATGCGCCGAAAATACAAGGGAAAGGGAACGTCCACGCGTAGAACTCAGGGAAAACTAAGTGTACAGGGTGAAGAATGCTTCAAACGCCCATAACCTGTTAAAACCTGTACACACAGAAAAGATGAATCTCAGCCAGGATGTTGGTTTGACTTAATTGGCATTAGAAACAGTACCTGTACACACAGAAAAGATGAATCTACTAGTAAGTTAGATATTTGTGGTACAGGATATAAGAAAAGACGATCTCACCTCAGCCAGGATGTTGGTTTGACTGAGGTGAGAAGGAAGGGAAACGGCGCTCTTAGTACGAGCGGTCACGCGCACGTGATGTAACGTATTGATAACTCAACATCTATACCTCCATGCGTTGATAATTGTCGCAGAAATACTAGTATGCATTGCTTGAGTCAGCAGCTTGACGTTGAAATATTGGCGACGCGTGTCTTATGTAATGTATACGAAAGCGGCTATTTCCGATCGCCCGTTCGTTTCAAGTCGTTCGTTTGTCACTCCCAATCCGTACTACTCGCTGCAGCTGCCAGTCTTGAGTCTTACTCTTCCTTGGAATTTGTCACCTTACTTCAATTTACATTCTTGGGGAGACTTCTCAATCTGATACTGGCTCAAGTTCTATCACTGCCCGTTGGAGTCCTGCAGTCAAAAAAGTACTTTCTAGCAATGCACAGCACTACTACTTCTCCTAGGCTCTCTGCTGCCCTTGGATCACGTCAGGACCTGCCTTGCAGGGCTAAAACACTGGAAAGTCCCGAATTGCCTGTGTTGCCGACGTCCCTAGCCGACATCCCGTACGGCCTTGTTCCTTTCTGGACGCCGTCAGCCCTCATCCATCTCGTAACCAATCCCGCGATATCCTATAACGGCTATTCCATGAATTGGCTACCAATTGGCGTGGAATAGTTCGCTCGTCGCCAAACACTTGGCTTATAAGGTAGAAAACCTGGGGCATCGTCCAAACAATCAGCCTCGCGTCGTTTAAAAACCCTGCATGACGCGCTCTTGCTACCTTAATGTTTCTCTCTCACCTTTCCTGGAAAACGCTCTCTGCGGACCTTCTGCACCTTTGCACCCAATTCTCTCCCACCATCTCTCGAAGGAGTCAGCGATGGCAATGCCCAGAGTGCCACACGAACGCGTCCTGCCATCGAGACCTCGCTGAGCACATGAAGATACACGCGAAGACTGCAGAGAAGTCAGCAGCCTGTGTTCTTCCTCTTCAGACGTGCTTATCGTTGTGGCAGCTATCGTGTTTGCCCCGATTGTCCAGTTCTTCTTCCCCAGACGTGCAATCTTGACGATCACAGGCATAGACACCAGTGCGTCCACTATTTTATATTATCTTGTAACGAAAATGACACGGCTTTCAGCTCTGGTAACGAAAAGTACAAATGCACAGAGGATCCGGACTGTGTTTGGGGCGGGAGCACCGAGGACGGGCTCGCCCACCATCGGAGAAAATATCACGGCAAGGCGGCACCCAACGGAGATGGCATTTTCAACGCGACTCCCTATGAAAGTGAACCCACGGTCAATCCCCCACCCTTATTGGCGTCGTCGTCGGACGATCTCAACTCTCCAGTCGATGCCACGAAAAAACTCACAGCCGGACCATTCGTTTCCCGGGAGGCACCCGATGGACAGGCCCAAGTCGTAACCAGGGACGAGGACGTTGGATTTCTTTTGACTTCCCCCGGGACGAGCTCTAAACAGGACGACCCATGCTATTCACCGGAAGCGAAACAACTGATCCACGCTTCCAGTCCGGGTGTTTTCGACGGGGATCTTGACGAGATTCCATCCCTGGGAGGAGCATTGGACGGGTTCGATATAGAGGTCGCCCACATCAAGGTTGGTCCCCTTGGATTGATGGACGACGCGATGGCGGCGATGAATGCGATCAACCTGCTAGTCTCTGCTGAAGCACCCACTGGATCCTATTACGGCATGGCTCCCCGCGCGCACCCTAGGAACTCATCCCCGGACGGGCCGAACTTTGGAATGGTGTAATGGACTGGTCGGACGTGGATCGTATCGTTTGGAGGCTCTGGATAAGGATTCTGCTTACTCGATGTGGACGTTGTCGAAAGGATTCCCGGAGGACGTACCAGTGGAGGATCGTTATATATGGACGAACGTGGATAATGGACCTTCGGATAAAAGAGAGGTAGGATAGACTTACATCATGGACCCTCATGGACTTCTGTATGTCGCAATACGCTTTCGGTAGTGCCGACCTGGACGACTTCTCGTTATCGTAGGCCGATTTGGATCGTTTTTGGTATTTTTATTTCTATTGTTATTTCGGTTTACGTGGTATCTATGTGCCTTGGCTCAGTTGATACCTTGATTAGTTTTTTCTGTATGTTCACTGTGTACGTCGGGAACATGCATTAATAACGAATATCGTTGGATCTACACTCTTATCCAGTTTGAAGCTCTGATTGTAGCATTGACCGACTGCTGCTACTACGAAGCAAATTTGGTGGCTCCCTGTGGACAGACTCCGGTCAGCACTGTCACAAAGCCAAAATGTACTCGAGATCGTTCCACCTTCGCCAGTATCCAGAGATTCATTCCTAGGAATCATATTTTCGTCTGTTACTCTTAATTTCGCCAACTGTTTCGGGTTCAAATTTTTATGAGTCGACATGCGTTAGGCCCTCAGAAAATGCAACCTTCGATGTGTTCAATATGCCAGTAGAGGCTCAAAAAAAAGGGGCGGGTGCGAGTCCACAAAATAACATGCACGCTGGACGCAATTTTGCAGGTTATCGACACGACGCGTGACTTATGTAAAATACCATACGGCGACTTTCCCCGATCAAAATTGCTCCTTTGTTTTCCCAAATTGTACTTTTTGACTGCTCGTGTCGTATTCTGCCGTACTCGTTGCCTCCAACTTGTAGGTGACTATGAAACGACAACTGCTCAAGGGTGATAACTGCGCAATCAAACCTTTGCTTTGACTCCGGAGAAGCCTAGCAGCTGCAGCGGGCACTGGTTCTTTGTAGTCAACAGGGTCACGTCAGGGCTTGCCTAGCTCGGGAAAATCAGCTGGATGCAAGTCACTTCTTATATCGCCAGCCCCCCCCCCCCCCCCCCGCCTATATCCTATGGATTCTTGTCAAGCTCGCGCTATACACTATAGAAGCTGTTTCCATGTATTGGTCAGTAATTCCTGTGAATTTCATGACCCTCATGTGAATTGACCGCCACCCATTACACATTTGGCTTACAAGAAAGCAAACTCGATTCGGTCCTTTTAGGAACCTTTAAAAGCCCGGCACGTCCAACCTGCCACTTCTCTCTACTGTTCTTTCACCTTCCCCTCAAAAAATACTCTTTCTCATCGTCTAATCTTTGCTTTCAACTGCCTTTTGTCGCTCGAGGAACGAAACAAATCAAAAAGCAGACGATGCTAAACACCCAATGGAAGAAACAGTAAGGTGCATGATACTGTCTAACCGCCACCTATACTCATCGTGTCGGACAGAGGGCATGCTTGCCCCGATTGCCCTGAAACGCATGTCAACAAAAACCGGCTTGACGTCCACAGAAGCAGACATCAGTACGTGTACTGATCTATATGTCTTCCGTAAAATTTCCATGCTTCTCTAGCACTGGCAATGAAAAATACAAGTGTGTGGCTTCTAACTGCTCCTGGGGCGGTAACACTGCAAGTGTCCTCGGCGCGCATCTTCGAAAGTTCCACTACGATGAGCCATCTTCCATTAGTGCCATTATGCAGCCCATCCCACAAAACAGCGCCTACAAAAGGAAAATTACCGTCGATTCTTCAGTTTCTTCTTGGTCCAACGATTTCGAGGCTACAACTGACGATGATCCAAATCCTGGCGAAACCTTGATGGACAAGCTCGTCGCTTCCTCTTTCTCCAACAAAGGCGCTCGGCCTAAGTCCTCGCTAGCACCCACCAACGAGGAGAATTTTATTTGGACCCCCCGGGCCGTGACGAGTTTCCAACATGGGAATATTCGCTATTCACCCGAGGCTCAACCGTTGTACCCTGCCGCAAGCACGAATTCTCTCCATGGTGGTCTCGGCCTCGATCCGTTCTTGGGCGGTTATGGAGTGTTGAACGACGATGAATTCTCTTACTCTGATGACGGTACTATAGGCTCTTCTGGATCGACGACGGACACTACAGAAAGGACGATCATGATCGACACGCCTACTCTTGCCGATGCGCCTTGGGGGTACCAGTACGCTCCTTTCCCCATCTACCGGGCTCTTCCCCAGGCATTCGTCCCTGGGGGCTACCCTGGGTCCTTTCCAGCAGCTTTGAACCGGTCGGGTGTCGGAGTATCGCGGCAGACTATGGGATATGGATCGATTTCAGTCTGGGGCCAAAGATCATCATGGACATCGTCGAATGGTTCATCGGAGTGTGACCTGCCAGGACCCTGGAGCAACGAAATGTACGACGTTGGTGACCAGATACAGTGTCGATACGGTTTATCTCAACGCCCAGCGGGACGTGGGACGGCTTGGTTATAGTGGATACACTTCGTTTGCTCTGTTTTGGGATATTCTGCATAGTATGCTCTTTGTATTGTTTCATGTTCTCCCTTCCATGGAATCCATTGGAGATCTTCGGCTTGCGTGTCATCTTCTTTAAATACCTCCTCTGTTTATGACGCCAGATATATACACTCGTTGTCAAAGGATTTCTGCCCGAAGTAAAGGTCGTACATCGGCAATATGATGTATTACAGTGAATCGTACCATAGTAGATATCATAGGGCTATATCCGCACAAAACCTCTCCTATACTCACCTTTCTTAATCACAGGGTAAACCAAGCACTTCGCAAGGTTCTCCAACTTGTAAAGCATCGATCCTTCAGATGATCCCATGTAGTACAAACTCCGGGGCCTACATCTCCGAACAAGGACGAGGCTGTAAGCATAGCTTACAACGACAACACCGAACGCACGCATATAGCACCGCAGGACCCACGCGGGAACAGATCGGGCAGCTCGGCATGACCAGCAAGATATATATAGATTATATATATACGTCGACACGTAGGTAGCCTTACTATCTCTCTCTCTTCTTCCTTCCCTCCCACTTTCACGCTGCTTTCCTACTTACCGCCTGTACGCTTGTCTTCACAATATACCCCGTTCCTGTTCTCTGGGATCTCGTAAGTCATTCCAGTGAGGCTGCCTCTACAGGAGCAGCCTTTCAGAGGCTTCATGTAAGTAACCGGGTAATAATTAAATCAAGAGTCTATGTCAGAAAAGCGCTATCCAAGTCATCTCTTTGACATGCCCATGTTCGTTCGCTTACGCCTTGGAGTTATCGCCACGCAGGCGCGTGCCCGAGGTCGGTGCCTTATTAAATTTCAATTTGATGCCAGAGCGTGGGAACAAATATTTTGTTTATCCCGCAGTCCACTCACCCTCGTATTTCGCCTCTTGCTCATCTTCTCGTTGTGGTCTTATACACGTAGTCCAGCTACGAGTGGAGAGTTTTAGTCGCCGGCACACAATCCCCCAAGTACTGCTTGAAACATCATTTCAAGAACCTCCGGTATTTTGACAGTTCCAAACTTTGTCTGTGTAACTAGCCCAGACTCCCTGTCAACGGTCATAGAGATTTCCGTGGCTGTCTTTGCATCCAGGACTATTCAATGCCGAGGATTGCCTCGTCATATTGCTAAGGTTACTAGTGAGCTTTCACTACAGCCCGGACTGACTTTTGTTCTCTTGTAGACGCTGCATCGTATTACTTCACGCAACTCCATGGCCCTAGCCTTCGGAAAGAATGAGATCATCACCGATGCATTTGCTGTTTGCTATTGCGTACACGCCCTCATCTTTCACATCAATATTATACGTCTTGCAAGAATACGAGTATTGTGTTCTATCTCTGAATCGCACCTTGGAATTTTCAACATCCTCCTCCCATGGATATCCGTATCGCATATTGGAAAGGGTTCCATTGCTTCTCCGAGGGAGCAGGTAAACAACGAGGATCGCACCGGCATTCCTCTGCGGTTCTTGCCGATCGGAACGGCTTATTTTTCCGACCTCTGAGAATACTATGACGTTCTTCCGAGCTGGAGGTGCTCTTTACCAAACCACAGTTCAAAAATAAACCATCATGCGCTCATACGTACTACTTATGTTAAGGTCTTAATATAGTCTCGGAGGCGAGCCTACATCTCTTGTTGCATGTGGATGAATTTACAGGTATTCTGGCATACGGCACTCGCCATTCCCCATACTTCGGCGAAGCAACCCACCTCGGAATCTTGCGACGATTCTCCTATACGGCTTCAACTGAGTGGAAGCCGATATTTTCCGCTATCTCATGGACCATCAACTGTCTATATTCCATTCAGGTCCCGTCCTCCTGATACGCCGCCAAATGGATCAATCGCTTCTAAAGGTATCTAGGTTATGAAAATTGCTAATACAAGTCACCGGATTGCTTCGTAGCTCCTTAAGGTTCCACCTACGCAGCGCGAGTTTTAGTACAATATAGCAGTTGGAAATGCATCCGGCTTTGTCAGTCCTCGCAATTCTCTTTCTTCCACAACCATAGTCACTGATATGACACTCATTGCGCTGCCCTTGGAACTTATCGAGTCTGTCATGAAACAGGTACGTGGTTATATCTCACCCTTGAAAATGTGTCTGAAATACACTCTCAGCTCGATAGTCGCACTGATCTCATACATTTTTCAGCGACATGCAAGCGGGCATGTTCGGTCTGCAGGCCGCGTATCTTTGCTTGCTTGAGAATTCAGGTTGGGAAGGAGGGTTGGAATGACAGCAGCGCGTCTCTTTTCAAGAGTCTTACTCGAGGAAAGATAGACGTAGCGAGACTCGTTCGCAACCTATCTATCCTAACAGTATTTCCACTTCGCACGCGCTGTTCAGGATCAGCAGATATGATGTATCACAAGACGACTCAAGCGCGTGCCTTGGGAAAATTTGTCAAAGACATTCGTAACGTAATCCCACAATTCGTGGGTCTGCGACATCTCCAGTCAGTATCTCGTCCATGCGCAGCCTAACAATCAGACATTTTCATACTCAGTTTTCTTCAGCTGCGACTTGGATCCCTCCTGTGGTTTCAAAGCTGCTGACATTGACACCATAATTCGAGCGCTGGCAGTCCTTCCCCGCCTTGTCAGCCTGAGCCTCAATTTTGGCTATGGGTCATTTCTCTTGGTCCCCCCTTATCTCATCAGGTCATCGCTGTCGCATTTTAAGAACCTTCGCTCCGTAGAAATACGCGGTGAAGCCAATTCCTACGGAAATATCATCGGACCGTTAGTTGCCAACAACCCGAAGCTCACTCGCCTGGCTATCGTTGGTAGGGGTCCCGCTCTCATCACGACCTTTTGCGAGATTCGGGACTACTATAATCTCCGGTGCCTCCCTATTACGGAACTCGCTATTGGATGTTCCATCAACGCTACCGTCGCAAGTTTGGTTCCCTACCTCCGCCATCTTCGCATCAGGACCACCATTGATTCTTTCATTCCCTCCGATTTCTGGATCGCTCTCACACAGAGGGGTATTCCTCTGGTAACATTACTTGTTCACAACGCGACAGACGCTCTCATGCAGTACATCGAGTCGTACTCAGGATTGGAGGTTCTCTCGTTGTCCCCAGCAGATGACCGGCATGCAGAGGCATTCTATACACGCGTTCTTCAACGACATATCTGTACTTTGAGAAAGCTCTCTATTGAGATAACGTCTAGAGGGAAATGGTGTGCCGGTCCATGCGCTCTCGACGCGCTGTCCCGATGCACGAAGCTGGTCGAATTAAATATGCCTATTTACATGCACCACGAAGCTGGTGTAGTGTACAACCCACGACGCTTTGCGGTAAGCAGTTTAACCGAAGCTTCTATCTCCGCCGATTCTCATGCCAAGCACAGATGGACCTCCAGCAGTTCCTCGTTCTCCTACCCAGCTTACAACAGCTCTATATGCGAGGCCCGACGCCTATACACGAGTTTACAGGCATGTGCATCCAGAGTGCAATAAACTACTTTCATTCGGACGACCCATTGGACCTGGTGGTCTCCACCAATGCATGGGTGTATAGATTCAAAACGGAATGTGGTGTTTACGTGCTGCGGTGCGTACGACCATGGAAAGCAGTGCAGTCGCCTTGGGACTCGTGGTAGCCGAGTCCTGAGTCTGATCTTTCCTTGTGCATCCCGATTCCGGTTGAAGATGGTCTGCGCCCTATTACCTGTCCTCGTCTTCCCATCATCATGGGATATCTCTTTCACGAGCAGAGGTATACCTTTGTTGTCAGGATCCTGGCACATACTAACTACGGACTTTTGCTGAAAGTCTCTACTGGCCTTCGCATACTAACATCACCTTGCTATGATGTACACTCCGTGCAGTGATTACTTGTATGTCTGTGCAGCGGCATCTTTCCCGTATGTATTTACGTCACAAAGAGGAGAATTCCATATGATATACGCTACAATACATCATTGCGCAAAGACCTAAACGATAGTCTCCCATGTTGTCACTCAGCATCAGTAGGAAGACATGAAGTACCTGATCTGATTGCCATCGTCTTCGACCAGAGAAGGTAGAATTTTTTCTATCAAGACTTGTTGGCTCGCGTCAGGGATAATATCGTGAAGACTCTCTGAGGCAAAGGTGTCATCGGGGACCCGGTGTACTACACTTTGTTTAATAGCCAAGTAGGTGGATGAGGAGTTGGATGATATCGCCATAGGGACCTTCTATGATGCTGTTGAGGGCACCCAAGGTCACTTCGGAGGTCGGTGGGATGCGCTTCATGGATTGGACATACTTCAGGTGAAGACGCGGAGGAAACTGATAAAAGAACTCGGGTCGCGCACTGTGTTCATGGAATAGATGGTACATTAGAAATACGAATGCAAGGGAGCTGTGCAGGCTTTTCGTCAGTGATTAGTCTCAACTACTGGATTTGCGTACCATAATATTCCACCCTTAGGGTTTCTAGTACAGCTGATAAAACGTGTAGTACAGCTTTGAGGTCGCTGATGTTCTCCTGCAGGATATCTGTCAGGCTTAACAGCATCCAATGAACAACTCGTCGAACTGCCAAACAGGCAATGTAGTCTTACCTCCACCAAAGCAGTTAACGACCTCGAATTTTACTGCTCCATCAACCTACGTTCAGCGCCCTCGTTATACCTTTTCAATGGGACCAACTCCTGCTTAATTTCGTCCTATCTCCTTTTTTAACTCTTCAAGACTCATACCCAACGAGGACAGGACAGTATTAGACTCGCCTCTAGTCCTTGAGAGTTGTGAGACAGTGTAGTCTTCCATGATAGGTGTAAGCAAAAATGACAGCGACGAGCAGAAGGAGTCGGACCATGGGGTCCGGACATCGCTAAATTTTTTCCTATAGCGGAGGCACTAACGCTAAGGCACTTGGAATATATGCTATTGGTACTTATTCCTCTGTTCCTATTATATGGTTGACTCTAGTGCTGTTAAGTTTTCGCTTGGAGTCCGGATTAGTTTACTGGGGAGACGGAGATCTGGCGTTCAAGGTATGGGATGAAGACAGTATCTTTTTTTTTCTGAAGCAAAGGCAACCAGAGCCCAAATTTTGGGAAGCAAAGACGGAGGGATAATATTTCAAGCCAATGACAAAGACTTTTCTCCCATAATATTTTTCTCCAGTCATCAGAAAAATTCTAAGCATTCTTTCTTATCTCTTTAAATTCTATGACACAGCAATATTCCAAATTACAGATCCAGATTACTAGAATACAATGTCTCTAAAATGCTCATCACTCCCCAAGACCCACGAGACCCATCCCTAGTACGCCAGCAAGCAGACTGACCACAGCAAGCACTTTTCTCCCAGGTGTCGGACCCTCTGCCTCATCATGCTCATGCTCAACCTCCCCACCGTGCTCATGCCCGTGTTCATGGCCGTTGAGGTTTCCGAACACGAAATCACCCGCGATCATCTCCACCGTCGCCGCGTATATCAGCATTCCAGCAGAGATAGCTGACATGAGCCCCTGCGTAAGCAGCATCTGCGACTTGCTGGTGTTCCCGGAGAACGCCAGCATGCCGCCGCCTAATCCGAGGGGTGTGGTAATGGCGAAGAGCAACGAGAGTACAGGCGCGAGCCAGTGCCATTGCCCTCGAGTCTCTGCGCCAAAGACGGAAAGACGTGGCTTTGAACGCGACGCGGTATTAGGAACCGGCAATCGAGGCACGGGTGATGATGGTGGCAACGCGGCAATTCGAATACCCAAACTCAGGCCCTCAAACAGTTGATGGAATATGATCGCTGTTACAAGTGACGCTGCGAGCATGCGGTCAATACGACAGTGATATCTGGAAGCCAAAATAAACTCACTGAATTCAGCGCCGTGTGTGATCGAGAGCGTGAGACCAATCACAAGTGAATGAATCATAATACCGAGCTGTAGAACGAGAATCCCGACGACCTGGCGTCTCCTTCCAATATGCGGGTTTTCTACGTCTGCAGTGTGAATGGGAGTCGCAGTTCCACTACGAGGAATGCTCTTTGCTCGAGGTCTATCACCTTCAGCATTCGCCGGACAGACGCAAACGCATACGCATGACCCTCTGCCCCCTATTAGCTGGTATTCGCCATGGTTTACATGGTAGTTGAGATCGTTGATGATGTAGTACGATTCAGTGCTGCGAAGATGTCTAGGAGTATTTGTTATTATGGAGGAAAGGTAATGTTGGGGTTGATGAGATGAAGTTGTACGTGAGGAATGGGAAGAGGATGACATCAGCGGCGTGTCTTCGTCGGGTGTCGTTTCTGAGGGATCATCACAAATCAAAGGTAGCGGTTCAGACGTTGGAGGTAATGTGGTTATTGGAGAAGAGGGCTCAGAGGGTTCAGCATGTAAATGGTCAACATATGATGTAGATGAATCTATGACAGCATCAGAAATCAAAATCAAGAATATAGCCCTGAATCGTACATTCAATGAGGAATATTGAAAGAAGGGAACACAATCTATTCTTCAAGTCAGACTTTACAGCAAAGAAAAGGATCCATTACTCACATTATCAATCCACACTGCTCCCCAACTTTTCCGTAGCTTTCTGCAACCAACGGATTCTGTAATGCTTCGAACGAATCTTGCAGGAGATGGCAGAACGCCGTTGATAATATCACACCTGCGCATACAGTCAGATTGGTTCATCGCGTTAGACGCTAATAGGCATACCAGTGCCAAAATGCTTCCCAATGAAGAAGACAACCTTCGGTATCGGTAGATATGTCGACCTCTTTGATATCCCAGGGAACGAAACAGCTGTAAAGAGGTCATTTTCACCGCCGCCAGTGCCGCAACGTAATGAATGCCGTACCGAAGAGAGATATAACGAATATGACGGCCATCACAATGAGGCGTCGGTGAAGGTGCTTCCGGTCGTCGTGAATCATGGCCTCCAGGGCGTCAAGGTCGTCTAGTAGAAATGCCATGGAGGAATGAGGGAAGAAACACCGCTTGATTTGCTCGAGTTAACGTGCCCCGCCGCAAGTGAGAACGAGGACCGCACCAGTCCCCTGATCATGTGTAATACTGCCGAGCCAATCAGGTTCGTCGTGTTGAAAGGGGCCCCTTACGTAAGCACCGCATGGCTGCGCCCATTGGCGGATTCAAGGCGGATTCGTGCCAATCTAGTCGGTCCTTGCGCCGGAAAGGCGTTCAATAATAAGCGCTTGATTCGAACTAAAGATCTGGAAAAAGACGTGAATGCGACGGTCTTCGTTTACTGTATTACCGAACCGCTCGCAGCAAACTCCGCACAACTCGCCGACATGATCAAAAGATTTCTCGGAGTTGAAACGAGCACGCAGTAAGTTACGCTATGAGTAACGATTTAGGGTACCACACAAGTCAAGTCTTTCCATCGCTCCAATATTGATTCGGTCCAGAACAGCATCGATACTGGACCGAATCGAGGGTGTTCACTACGCTGTCTGACGCCCCACAGCTACTGACTTTGGATGATGCAGCGCCCTACCAGCAGACTGATGCTTGAGTTAACGACCAATTAAAAAACAATACTTCCGTACACGCCTGCTGCCCATTACCGGGCAAGTGAGCGCCGTATACAGCGAGTCATCGAATGCCAAGGTGGACCTTACTGCTTTGGCGCCCAATTCGCCTTGACTCGGTTGCTCTGGACTTGGTTTCAGCACCATACCGGACGCGGCATCAGTTGTTATAGACTGTATTAAGTGTAAGATATAATTAGTGTAGAAGCTCTATACAATCATCAAGAGGAGTCAGAATCGGGGGACGAGTCAGATCCGGCATCCTTGTATTCTCTATCACATTCGAGGACCGCCCAGTCGAACATACCCTTCACTGGCGTTGAAGGGCGGATTTCAACGACACCAGATTCATCCCAGCCCCCCTCATCCTGGAGCCATTGGTCATTTCTTGCATTCGTTACCTGAACGCGCAATGGCGGTCCGGACCGAGGACGCTGTCGACAAATATCTGCCAGCCATTCATAACGGTTTCCTGCCAGGCTGTCAGAAGTACACGCTAACAACGACAGTGATGGGGGAAGACACTTGCCAGACCATGACCTCGGGTCCGTATCCACGAGTTCTAGCCGTCTCAGCGACCGGAGGGATCGGAGAAACGGCTCGTCATGGACAGAACACACGAGGTGCTGCAACCGGAGCTTCCGCAGCTTTGGAAGGTCTCCAAAGTGCGCTCCCAAACCAACGACGGCATATCTGCATAAACCGTACACCTCTAAACTCTCAAGGTTCGGTAAGCAAAGGCAGGATATGACACATCGACCTGGTATACATGAATCACGATGTGAGCTGTCCATGCTAAGGGCTAATGATCGCAGGGAGGAAGCGTCTATGGGAGGAAGGTCTGAGCTAGTATTGGGCCCGTTGAATGTATGTAACGCTGCAAGGATGAGTGTTTCAAGCGATGGAGACGCAAGAAACAGATCTCGCATTCGCGCATGATCGAGAAAGATGCGATATAAGGACAGTGTAGTGAGGCTGGCATAGTGGGACACTACGTTCACCGGTAGACGGTGAATGTCAAGCGAAACGATGTTATTCGGAGAGGAGAGTAGATGAACGTTGGGAATCATCGCGAAACTCCACGTAGATCCAGTATAATTGAGTCGAAGGCTGTTTAAGCAGGGAGGAGCAGAAACCGCCGACCGATAAACATTGGAAAACGCATGATACGTATCCGGATTATCGAACTCGACATTGAGAGTTCGAAAACGATGAAGATGCGGGAATATAGCTTCCGCGATCTTACCACTGATGGCCCAATTGACGTAGAAATCAAATTTTAATATGACATCAAGTAAACGGGGAGTCGAGCGTTCAAAGAATAGTTGAGCAGTTGGAAGGTCGGTCAAATGAGATATGTACACCGTGGTCCAGAGCTCGGAAGAGTTGGCAACGACTACTCGCCAGTCGCGACAGATAAGAGAGATGCAACGGAGAACTTGAGGCTGCTCTGAGGCTGGAGTAGAATTGACTGCAGCCGAGAAGATCGCCGTCAATATCTCATTTGGGAGGTCGGAAATTTGGCTGGGTTGGGAGTAGGCATTGTCTATACTCTGAGCTCCTGCAAAGAATGGAACGTCAACTAGCATTCACATCGTAAAGGGATACGTACCAGGAGAAGCAAAGGTAATCCACGTCTTCACAGTCGGACTCGTGCGACCGCGCAGGTACATATGAGGGTAAGTTCTCCTCTCCTGCGTAGTATGGCGTGGGCGCTTATCGTCAGCAGGACAGGGCGCCGAATGTCGAATCTGGGATGTCGCATCATTGGACTAGATATACTTATAAAGGCACTAGAGCCGCAACGGTTTGTTCAGAAGCAAGAAGTGGCTTATGTAACGGAAGTTTTTTCCATTTCGGATCATCTATGTTTTTTCCGGGTGCCCAGCCACTGGCCAGATTCAGCTTTGCCGACAGCGTCCACGACCCATCGGAATCAAACATCCAACGTCCAAAAAGCTCGTATTTAATAGAAGTGGTCTCACGCCAAGTTGCTGAGGGATGGAGGAGTCGTCTGCTTGATAATGACAGAACTTAGAAGAAACCGGCCCGGGATAATTGAGAAGACCAAAATGCGCCCTAGGGATCCTTCCGTATTTCGGAGACAGGCTCAAGTAATAAGTCTGGATGCAGCCCAGCCAGAAGCAAGTCCATTCCGGGATCGGGCCGTCGCCGCTTCAACATGTAAACTTCACTGGGGCGCACAATAGATCTGAAAGGCCAGCGCAAGCGCAAGAAATTCCTGATAGAATGTTCCAGGGCCCGAGTTGCATCTTTGTTCAAGAACAATATATACGCCTTCTTCGGTAACGTATCTCCTCGTACATGGTTTTGGGTGCGGTCGCTGTGCTAGCGGTGCCCTCATTCCCTACCACTCTCACATCTATAACCGACGACCTAAACTACCCGATCTCCTGGTCCGAACGTACTTTGCATTCGCCAAGCACGAATCCTTCGTCGCACTACAACCATCCCAGTCAGGGTTCGGCTGACTAGCAGCAATGCAGCTATTATAATCTATGATTATCGTTAAGCATGTAAAAAATGAGGAAAGAGAAAGGAAACACACTGTTCATGCAGACATTAGCGTCAGTGATTGTCGAAGAGTCAGCAGTCGTGGTCGTCGTGACTCCCGAACTCGTACTAGCCGCTTTGGTGGTCGTCACGGGAGCAGATGATGACGAGGCTGCACATGCGGTACTGCTGGTCGCTTCAGGTGTAGTCGAAGTAGCACTCTTGGTAGATGATACTACAGCGGAAGAAGTGACAGCGGGCGTCGTAGAAGAACTCTGGATCGTTGACGACGAAGCGGCAGAAACTGCAGATGAGCTGCTTCCAGAATCATCCCCACTAGCAAGCGCAGCCCAACTCTCATACTCAGAGGTCTGAGCATTCGAGATCCCCAGCCCAAACTCTCCGTATCCAGCACTGTGGTACACTAAATCGGTGGTTTCGTCTGCAACATCTGAAGGGCTCGAGGTTGAGTAGGCCCAGCCCAACACGGCGCTAGTGTCAGTGCTAGAGAAGGTAAGGCTGTCCCCAACTATGCAGCCTCCACAAAGGAAGGTCAACGAGAGGTGCGTATCGTTAACGTATGTTCCATCGGCGATGGTGGACAGTGTGACATCACTGCCATTGTAAACAGGTGGCGTGGAGTAGGCGCTGTGTGGAAAGATTGTCAATGGAATAAACTATTGATAGAACAGTAGATCACGAACGTCGCTTCACGGAAGGATGTCATTACTTCATCCCCGTTCGGCCAAGCGACAAGAAGTAGACTCTCGGTCATGGCACCATTAAAGCTGGCGCCTCCCCATCCTGCCCCGTCAGTCAGAGAAAACACCTGTTCAGGGAAATAGTTCAGATCCGAATTAGAGTTGGAAACCCCAGCTTACCATCTGACCGATGAAATCAGTGCCGATGGTTTCTGGGAGTGCAATACCGAAAACAAATCCGGTTGACGAATCTTGTAATGCCTGGAATGTCATTCCAGTGGTTGTATCGGTGTAAGCAGAGGCGGACTGGCCAGCAGCTCCTCTGATACCCAACAGCACTGCGACGGAAGTCGCTAATGTACGCAGAGAGAACATAGCCAACGAAACCGGAATTGACGTAGCAGGCGAGTAAAAGAGAGTAGTAAAGCCTGTGCACGAGGAGGCGAGAGGCAGCGAATAAGAGGAAGGATATTAGCGTTTCATTTTGCCTGGACAGTTTTTATACGCAAGCAAACGGCGCCCTCGTGGTAGTGGTTACCAGACGGAAGAAATTTGGAGAAGAGCAGGCGTATCCAATCAGCATAAGCGTATGACAACACAAACGCTGGAACGGAAAGGATACCACTTGCTCCAGTAAATATGGTTCAGTATCCCTCCTGTAGACTGCCAGGGGTGCGAAAATTCGAATCGAAGCCAAAATGTGGCTGTAATCTTTGTATCAAGACAGCGACATTGTGTGTAAACCTTGGAGTTCCAAGGCATGAACATGGCTTCAGGACGCAGCCGTCCGAAATCAACCCGCCGCAGTCTAGGGAAAGACACTCCAAGATATTAAAAGATCAGGGTTGCATAGTTGCGTTGACAACCTTTCTGCTCATGCGAAATAGCTTTGACATGATTGGTGGTTGATAGGTGTCATCGGGAGCCGAATGCACCTCCCTAGGCCCTATCACTGTTGAGAAATGACTTGAGAGGTCTAATCTGCGCACATTTTGAGGATGAGTCGCTTCATGACATCAAAGGGATCGGCAGCGATGTAGAAGTGAAAGACCTATGCGAGTCTGAGCACAACGATTCGGAAATTCAAAATGACGAAAGGGAAATGGTGGCGTTAACACGCACATGCAACAGACACCTGGGGCGTTACGAGTACCATGGCAGTATTCGACAAACGGCGATCTTGTAAAGGGAATCCGGACTTTCGCCATATAGCCTAAGGTCGTAAACAAGGTCCGGGTGATGCGTCTCAGAAAGAAACGTACTTGTCACGAAATATATCTGCTTTGTGCTTGATCCCCGCATGCTGTAACAGAAGGCATAGCAGGCTCGAGATACAGGGGCAGCAGCAGAAAGCTTTCCGGGGCATCTTAACAGAGGCTTTTGCACCCTAGTGATAGAGATATGCTGCAGTTCGAAGGAATAGAAGTGATAAAAACACCACTATGTAGGAGAAAACCACGCTCTTACGTAGGCATTGGTCGAGTTGCCCCCTGGAGACCATCCTCTTGCGATGATAATGCTATCCGAAGTATTTCTTGTAAGAATTAGTATATGAACCGGAAGGCCAACTGTGCTATTTGTTCAGCTACGAATTGCTGTTGGCTAGGAAAACCGACGACAGAGGACAACGCTCACCTTAAATATCCGCACCTACAACCGAGTGTTCTTTGCCATTATACCCGTGAGGCCTCCGAATTACAAAACTCCTCAAGTAATAAGACGCAAGTACGCCGTTCATGGTAATGGTCGAGGAGGATAGCACTGCCCTTATATCACACTTTGGACGCCAGTTACGAAGACGTAATGATGATAAAAGACAAAGGAATTGCCCGATCAACTTGTTCTCGAACAATATGGCCGCGCGACGCACATTTTGGATAAGTTTTGATGAAAATATACTGCAACACATTCTACTTTGATATAATACCAATGTAATACAGTAACTGGTGTTCCAGACATCTTCACCGAAGCTTGTCAAAACTTACTGCGCTGTGATGATGACATATGCCTGAATGACTTGCATTAAAGTGCGATTGATGAGGTCGATGCTATTACGTTGAGGGAGCACAGATATTTTAGTCCCAATATTAAAGGACTTTGCAGGGACATCAGTTTTTACAAGCCGAGTCATATAAGTTGGCATCTTCAATTGCATCATTGGTACCTCTTTATTTATTGACTGGGCGCCAAGGGTGGGGAGCCAAACCAATGCTAAGCGCTGAGAGGATAGACTGGTGCGCATTGATATCACGATCAATATCGACATGAGGCAACCGGAAAGCAATGAAATCAAAGTACACAGAAAGTTACCCGATACCTCGGAAAGATCAAACAAGGATCAAGATCGCAACTGAGGCTTGGAGAGCCCGCTCGCTGAGGAATGACACGGATAAGCCTGTTAAAATCATTCATAATGGGATATCTAAGAGACAGGCACGTACTTTGAGCGAAAAGACCAGCTCCGATGGGTCTCTTCTGAACCGTCGCCAGAGTCCAATTCGGCGCCACTAGTTCGTATGCGAGCACGTTGTCCATAGCAAGTCCGTACTCGTTGCTCAACGCTCAGCCATGAGTGGTCTTCAGAAATGCATTCAGTTAGGTGTTGTTTCATCACAGGCAGGCACACTACCATGGAGAGGGAACGTTGCGCTCCCAGTGATGTCGTCCCAAATATTACCAGCACCGATCACGGCCCTTTCAAACGTGTCGCAGAGTCGTACGTGGCCTTGTTGAACTATGACATCATGATCTAGGCCAAGCCTCGAGGAAAATCGTTGATTCAACGCGTGGCGTACGCCGCCCTTGATCTGCAGGGGTTAGTTGGACTTTGACTTTGCTTGACTTGGACAGTGGACACGTACGTTGTATAACGAACAGCGTCTTCATCTCACCTGACATTAGGCATGAACGACGAATGACCAAAGCCGTCTGTTGTGGATGAGACTAAACCATTCATCTTCGCTTGATATAAACGTCCTTCCAACGAGGTCATAAGACGAAATACGCACTAGTGGTCGGAACGCGATGCACCAAAGGAAATCAGAATTAAACCCCAGGCCCACCTTTTTTAATGTTCTTCGCATATCCAGTTGGAAGATGCGCACTCCGGTTTTATCTATAATTCCGATCCCGAGATTGGCCCTTGCAAACTGTTGGGTTCCCAGACGGGATCTTGGCATCTTGCACAAGAGCAAGAAGCAAGTTGGATCCGGCAAATCCCGACACTGTGTCCCTCGTTCGTGCTTGAATCAGGGTACACGTACAACTAGATGTAACCATCTTGTATAGCTTAACTATGTTTCCTCTACTATGCTACGCCAAATCTGACTCGTTCTCAAAGCAAGCTCGTCGATGCACAGCAAAATATATCTGATTCAACGACAATGCGAGAACAGAGTATGACTCAGGTTCAAGGGGGTATGTACTTGAAGAATACGTTCTGTGAAGTAACTATACTCATGAACATCATGTAGGAATGCCATCGCCCCTTAGTACTGTCCTACAGAATGTGTGTTGGCAATTTAAATCAAGTCCGAAGTCCCACTCCGACCTTCAGACTTTCACCGTGAGCTTTATAGTGCCCTTGCAACAACTGCCACGAGCTCAGTTGACCGCTCCTGTTGGGCTTCAATGTCCATTTCAAGGACGGCGCTCTGCACGGTGGATCCCTGGAAGTTTGTCGTAGAAGATTGAGAAAGTTGAGAAGATTGCGAAGACTCCGTCTGAAAACGAATGGTAGACACCGGTGAATTTTCATCGTGTTCTTCGGTTGTCTGCGTGTGTCCTGCTACTGATCTGCCAATAAGGAGGGTGGGTGCAACTCCCTGCACAAGGTGTTGAATAAAATGATAAAGAGAATCGAAGGTCACGAACGCACCTTCGCGACGGCAGTTAAGACATCAAAGTAATCCACTGCAACATTATTGCCAAGGAAGAAACCCAGGAATATGACCAGAGATATCGAATAAAGAGCGTATGACTGCACCAACACTTCAATAAAACGGTGATAAATTCTCAGTCGGTCGCCTGCTCCGCGAACAATCCCTTTTACAGTCAGCATGCGAAAAATAATGAACAGCGTGCACCATAAAGTCGTCGCCAGGGTGGAAGATAAGTAGAGCGTCAGAAATACCGACTCTGATTGACTGAAGTAGTCATGGTATACGATAATGATTTTGGACACTGCACGAAAGCTGGTATATGAAGATGATAGAAGATTCAAGAGATCAGACACTTTACCGGTTGCAGAAATTAGGCAAAGAATCGGAGGTAGAACGATGTACCAGCACCGGTCCCAGACCGTCCAACAGCACCAAATCTAGAGTCGAAAGATAGTAAGCTGACGCGAATAATCACCAACGAAGTAGTGCACACAATATATGAGTCTGCTAGAATCGTATTCATAGTGACTGCAATTCCCATCTGCCAAATGTATGCTTGGTTCGGGTCGTTGATCTTCCAGTATACAGTCCAAAAACTGTGTCCGTTTTCGATGAACGCGGAGCGTATAGACGACCATTGGACAGCGAAATTGATGGTAGTCAGTATATGAAGGAGGATAATAATGGCGACCAAGGCTCGTCGTTGTACCGGCCAAATTTTACGGATGACTTTGCCAGTCACGTCAGCTTGGATGTCGTAGCAGAGACCCTCCTGACTCACATATATTCCACAACGTAACAGCAAGAATGCCAGTGTATATGCCTGTTATCAGTCAACACTTGCATGACCAAGCACTAAATATTGTTGCTCACCATGCAACAACGCGTAGACAATTTGGGAGTTCAATACAACATCAAGAACCTGAAATGTAGAAGCTTTCTCTTCGTCAGTAAGACCTGGTGGAATATTGGTCTGAATCGCCATGGGGGAAAGTAAGAACAAGGGGATGGTGGGTTTATAAGAATAACCAACCCTCTGGTTATAAACAGTGTAGTTACTCGGCACGCTCATTGACGGCTGTGAAAGAATCACTGTTGGAGGATATCCGTCCCGTTCCGCTTGTGCGCTATATCATATACTATTTTCCTCTCGATCGTTATTCGTTCCTACTTACCTTTTATATCATACCTCCTGTCATTACTTGATCTTAGTTATATAACCTCGCCGTAGTTACTCCATACCTCAGTCGTTTCGCCTACGCTGCGCCAGACTGAGTTCTTACATTCATTCTTCTATCAATAGGTTATGTGGCCCCGTTGCCCATAATTCAGTCACGAAGAATACGCAGCGGATTTCGACTCAACATACCACACATACCACACCACGGTCCTCATCACCACTCACACACCCCTAAACAATGTCGTCGACATCGGGAGTCACTATACTCCCTGATACGAGCAGTCATTTCAATGGGAAGAACTACGCCTCCTGGAAACTTCAGATTACCGAATTGCTGAAAGGAAAAGGCCTCTGGGGCTACATTGAGGGAACCACCACTCGTCCTACTGCCCCTGGGACTACCACTACCACTACCACACCAGCAGCCGTAGCCTTACCACCAGATCCCACTCCCATCTACTCTTCGACTCCATTGCACGATGAATGGGTCTTTCGTGACCAGCTCGCTCATTCCCACATTGTACTTAACGTTCTCGACCCTATTGGACTAGGGGTCAGGACCGATGGGACGGCAAAACAATGTTGGGACTCGATCATAGCCGAACATGCCAAGAAGACGGATATGGCGCTATCCGAAGCGGAAGCATCGCTGAACACCACGAAGTTCTACGGGAGCACCGATATCAATGCTCACGTCGCTGACTTACGAACCAAGCAACGAGCTGTAAACAACCTTCGTTCGGCAGCACTCACTGACCAGGAGTTCAAAGGAATAATCATTCGTTCTATTGTTCCTACGGATAACTGGATGCCTATCCTCCCGAGCCTATATCAAATGCCCACGTCTAGCGATGTCATCTCTCACCTCCAGACTCATGCGGCTACACTTCGTGCCACGGGTAAAGGTCCATCCCAATCCCAGGCACTCGCGGCTGCAGGAGCTCCCACCCCTGCGCGCGGGTGTCACAACCCCGATTGCAAGGCCCGCGATAAGACCCGACACTCGACAGAAAATTGTTATTGGCCTGGCGGAGGAAAGGAGGGACAGTTCCCCCCTAACTTCGGCCGACCAAGACGTGCGAACCAAGCGACCTCGGGCAACAACACGGCCGATGGTACGAGACACTTTGTCCTTGCGGCGCACATGACTACTGTCGATGTTGACCGTGATGACGAGGGCCTCATAATTGAGGATGGGAGTACGGGAGAACGGATCTATGAGTGGAATGGAACACGTTCTTTCTGGCAGTGGGATGAGCTAGACGGCGACACTGAGTCAACGACGAGCAATGAGTTTTCAGATTGGAGTACCTTGGGGAGTGACATGGACTCCGTGACCGACGACGATGAGGAGCTTGATGAGGTCGACGACGAGGACGAGCTGCCCACAGGACACTTCACGTGTGAAGCTGAACCTGCCAGCTCAGCTTTCGTAACCACGACGTTTGAAGGACGCACCCCAGCAATTACCCTGACATTCATGGACTCGGGGGCCAGTGATTACTTCTTCCGAAACCGGGAGGACTTTATAAACTATAAACCTGTTGCGTTTCGCACTGGCTCGTCCGCCGTCGAAGGAAAGGGTACCTTTGAAATTCTTGGGCAAGGGACTGCAACGAAAACCTTCAGACTAGATGGGAAGGATGTCAAACTCACCTTCAAGAATGCGCTGCACTCACCCTCGTTGGCGGCCAACCTCATCTCTGTAAGCGCGCTAGACAAAGCCGGCTTGTCCACAGTCTTCTCCAATGGTCGAGCTGTCGTCCGTGACCAATCTGGCAACAAAATCTTTGCAGGCCGAGGCGCCGATGGCATGTACGTCCTGGATGCTACTCCCAGCCCTCAAGCTATGTTGTCAAGGTTGTCCCCTACCTCCCTCTGTACCTGGCATCGTTGTTTTGTCCACATGAGCCCAAAGAAGATTGAGGAAATGGCATCAAAGAACCTTGTTGACAGCCTAAGCATCACCTCAGACCCATTAGTAGGCCGGTGCGAGGACTGCATCGTTGCACGTCGCCCGTTCGATGAACCAACCGACCCTGCCGTTGACCCGCTAGAGTTGGTGGCTACAGACCTCTGGGGACCTTCGAGGACAGCTTCGGCGAGTGGAAAAGTATACATGATGGTATTTGTGGACAGTGGGACGTCCTTCAAGGCAGGGGAGTTCCTTGCGGATAAGGTTGATGAGACCATGTTGGCAGCGTTCGATAGGTACCGACGTATGGCCGAGACCCAGACTGGTCGAAAAATTAAACGAGTGCGAGCTGATCGGGCTTTCGCGGGGGAGAAGTGGACGAAGTACTGTGAGGAGCACAGAATTATTCTGGAATTGACAGCTCCCCACTCCTCGGCTCAGAACGGGCTAGCTGAGCGAGCGTTGCGCACGACAATGGAGGACACGAGGGCATTGTTGAGTGATTCGGGCCTAGCTGATCGCTACTGGGCAGAGGCAGCATCGATGTCGATTTTCACACGGAATCTTGCTCCCTCGAGTCGCCACCCCGGAGTGGTACCGGCGGAGGCGTTCTCGAGGTGTAGGCAAGACGTGGGATTTCTTCGAGTCTTTGGATCGACCTGCTGGGCAAAGAAGCCAACGTCTGGTGGTATTCTCGTTGACGGCGAAAGCAAATTGGCTGATCGATCGAAGAAGTGTGTATTTTTAGGTTATGCAGGGTCCAACTACCGCGTTCTCGATCAATCGGGACGCGTATTCGTGTCTCGTGATGTCATCTTTGACGAGGGACCTGCACATCGCAGTATGAGTGTGGGGGAGACAGAGGACGAGCCTCCACTCACCACTGCGACAACTTCTTCAACCCCAAGCATGACGCCTATTGATATACCAACCACTGCGACGCCAACTCCTCCCATGGAGCCTACTATTCGCCGTTTCACGCGTTTCATGTGCCCTAGTGCCGAGGCTGCCGAATCATTGCTATCAGAACAGCGTGAAGCCGATGCTCATGCGAGCGGAAGTGACTGGGTGACCAATAATAAACAACCACGCGCTTCCTTAGCCTCCGGGAATTCTCCAGACCCCTACATCCCTCGAAACCACCAGGATGCGTTGCGCGTCGACGAAGCTCGCTGGAAAGCTGCTATGGATGTTGAGTACCAGATGCATATGTCAAAACACACCTGGGACCTTGTTGACAGACCGGAGGGAGCAAATGTGATGGACTGCAAGTGGGTATATGGTATGAAATGGGACGGAGATGGTAACTGGCTCAGAGATAAGGCAAGGCTTGTTGGGAAGGGATACACTCAGCAATACGGCCTCGATTATAATGACACCTGGGCCGCTGTAACGCGTCTCGAATCCGTTCGCATGTCCGCCGCTGTAGCAGCAAAACTCGACCTCGTCCTCTGGCAAGTGGACTTCGTTTCGGCATATCTGAATAGCGAGACGAAAGAAGACATATACATGTGCCAGCCTCCAGGGTATGTCGTGGAAGGGCAGGAAGAAAAGGTGTGCAAACTCATTCATACGATATATGGGACTATGCAGGGCGGTCATGATTGGTTTGAAACACTTGGGAAGACATACGAAGACCTTGGGTATCGATCGTCAAAGGCAGACCCTTGTGTTAGAACGATTGGAGAGCCAGGCGGTGAGTACACCATTACGGATACGTACACTGATGACGTATGGGGAGCATCGTCGAGCGTGGAGGAGGCAAGTCAGCGGAAGAAGGAATTAGAGGAGAAGTGGGAGCTCACCGACGTGGGAGAGAATCGTTACTTCCTAGGCATGAAGATCGATCAGGACCTCAAGGCAGGTACAATCAAGTTCTCGCAGCGCCCATACTGGGAGAACCTCTTCATGGACTTCAATCTGGGATATCTCCGTCCCCGCTCGACACCACTGCCAGTCGGTATTGCCCTCGATAGCTCACAGTTGCCCATGACCCAGGCAGAGAAGGACGAAATGGAAAGGCTACCATACCGACGACTGCTGGGCCGTGTCATGTGGGGACAGCTCGCAACACGCCCTGATTTGTGTTTTCCTGTGAGCTTGCTTGCTCGTTTTCAGTCCAACCCCGGCATGGAACATTGGAAGGCCTTATTGCACGTCCTCGGATACGTCAAGGGAACGATGGACCTCGGCATAGTCTTCTCGCGCGACCAACCATTGACGCCCATTGGATACGTGGATGCAGATTACGGGGGGTGCAGAGACACTACGTGCTCGACTTCGGGCTACGTTTTCATGATGGCTGGAGGACCGGTATGCTGGAGTTCGAAGCGACAGGCGACCGTCGCCCTGTCTACCGTTGAGGCCGAATATGTTTCGCTTACTCGGGCAGCGCAACAAATGATGTGGATCCTCTCTTGGATGGACGAAGTTCAACTTCCCCAGCCGCGCCCTGGCATACTTTACGGCGATAATCAAGGAGCCGTGGCCTTAACGACAAACACCCGCTCTCACCAGAAAGTGAAGCATATCCGCATTCGAGAGCATTTTATTCGGGAGCTAGTGAAGGACGGCGAGCTTCGTGTCGAATTCATACGTGGAAATGCAAACCCTGCGGATATATTCACCAAACCTTTACCACGCGACACTCACAACGGCTACCTCGACATGTTGAGCGTTGTATCTATTGGATAGTACGGATATGGGGGAGTGTTGGAGGATATCCGTCCCGTTCCGCTTGTGCGCTATATCATATACTATTTTCCTCTCGATCGTTATTCGTTCCTACTTACCTTTTATATCATACCTCCTGTCATTACTTGATCTTAGTTATATAACCTCGCCGTAGTTACTCCATACCTCAGTCGTTTCGCCTATGCTGCGCCAGACTGAGGTATGTATACCTATACTGCACTTACTCTCACCTTACTCACACTCTTTCGTAGTTCTTACATTCATTCTTCTATCAATAGGTACAGTAGACTGAATATACAGTCGTTTCGCCTACGCTGCGCCAGACTGAGTTCTTACATTCATTCTTCTATCAATAATCACAGCGGAACAGGATCATAATGTACCTATTATATTTGGTGCCTAATGAAGCATCGTGTACATTGATATTTTTAACTCACAAGTGCTATATTGCTTGAGAAACGCCTCTATATAGCGGATTCTAGCCAAGCCGATGTTCATTTAGGGCCTATGAAGATGATCAGGCAACCGTCAAACCAAGATCTCGCCGGGCCTACCAACACCAGTGTATGTTGTCGCGACGTGATACCGATTAGATCTTACGCCAAGATTAACAAGAGAAAGGCAGGACCGCCACCATGTTAATTGTGATCGTTGCTGCATGGACAGATTACAGATATTTGAATCCTAATGAAGGTCTTCGCAAGGACGGCAAACAATGACAAGGACAAAGTTTCATCGGTCAGCGCCATCGATAACACTGCACATAATTCAAAGCATTTTCACCTAAAAATACATTAAAAATATTGAAAGTTTTTTTAGTGTTTTTTCTCTGAGAAAACATAAAAAAATATTTTGAAAACTTTAATGACATTTGCAGTGAAAAAACCTAAACATTACAAAAACAAATAACACAAAAAAGTTTCAAATATTTACTGTAAATCTATTGTGTTTTTGTGCCTAGAAATACTGAAAAGAATACTGAATATCACAATTTCAGTTTGACTTACACTTTTTCACCAAATAAAACAGAAAAAAAACAGAAGAAGATATATAAATATGTGACAAATTTGTGTGAAAGTATTTTTAGTGGTTTCTTTTCTGAATCTTTTGAGTATTTTTGGCCCAAATATTATGAATATTTAAAAAAATTTAAATGCTGTGAAATAAGTTAAAAGCTTGCTTTACACAAGTCTAATGCTAGCAAGGGCAGAATGGAGACTGGCACTGGGATGCCAGCATTACTATGGGACCAGGATCCTATTTGAATGGCTTTGGAAAGGACTAAGATCCTCATGATAATTTGAAGCCTGCTTGAGGACTAAGTTCTGGCAGGTGTGTCCCAATCAGCACAGGGGCTGATTAGTGAGATAGCCTCTTAGCCCAAGGGCAGTCTCATACATATCATATGCTGAGGGCAGGACCAAGAAGTCAGTAAAAACAAACAAGAACACTGATTGTCATGGACATGGCAGTTTAGATGAGGATAAGTAATAAAATTGTTTTATACCTAACTCTCTGAGGTATCATTCAATAGTATGTGCAGTATTGCTATGTTCAAAGGCCAGATAATAATAATGAATTTTGCATGCCAAATGATTTCACAGCTGAGCAATGACTAGGGGTGATTTTTGGCTGCATGTCACACCAGTCATGGTGAGAGTTTGTATGACTATTCTCAAACATCAGGGAATGTTGATGGACAAAGTCTACCCCTGCAGACAAAGATCTGCTGAATTTATTGTACTCTTAAGGATCCACTGAGTGTGGATTTTTACGATGTGTCACACCAGGCATTCCAAGACTTGGTATCACTACTTTTGAGCATCAGGGAATACTAATGGACAAAATCTACCCCTGCAGACAAAGGGCTGCTGAATTTATTTTACTGTTCAGGATCCACCAAGTGTAGATTTTTTCCGTGTGTCACACCAGTCATTCCAACACTTGGTATTGTTAAGATAAGAACAGCTCAGTCAGTCACGTAGTCATAGTGAACAGCTTTTATTATAGACGCTACCTGTTAAGATAAGAACAGCTATAAGAACGTAGCGTAAGATATGTGTATATGATGAGAAGTAAAATGGTATACGCACCTCAGTCAGTCATGTAGTCGTAGTGAACAGCTGAGGTGCGGCAAAGGGGGAAATAGATAGATATAGGTAAAATGTATAGGAGGGAAATCTAAATATAGGAAGTAGGTACGTTCAAATATATGAAACGTAGAAAGAGACATATACGGGATAGGCTGAATATCCGACACTCCCCTTGAAGCCTACGCCCGTAGGATTCTACACTATGGTCATCCCCATCCTCTTGAGTAACTCTGTCGCTCGTGGCTTCGGTACACTCTTGGTAAATAGGTCAGCCAGGTTGTCCTCGGATGCGATATAGCATATGTTGAGCTCGCCAAGTTGGACGCTATCACGAATCCAATGATAGTCCATAGCAAAGTGTTTGGACTTGCCATGACCTTTGGTGTTCTGCGTGAGGTTGATAGCTGAATTGTTATCACAGTTCAATGGATATGGGCAGTCCTTTGTCAGCTTGATCTCGTCCAAAAATGACCCCATCCATAACGACTGGCGACCTCCATGGACCGTGGCAACGTATTCCGCCTCAGACGTTGATAAAGCCACTCGCTTTTGCGATCTGGAACTCCAAGCGACGGGACCACCTGCCATCATGAAGACGTATCCCATAGTCGACTTCCCAGAGGTTCTGTCATCACCATGTGATGAGTCGACGTATCCTATTGGTGTGAGCCCATCATCAGATGAATTACCATGGCGGTATGTGATCCTATACTCAATAGTTCCCTTTAAATATGCAAGTACATGCATTGCGCGTCCCCAGTGTATTGGGCGAGCATCAGAGGCATATCTTTGAAGGTAGTTCGTTGCAAAGGTGATGTCAGGTCTAGTACCATTGGCAATATGATTGAGCGATCCGAGAACCCCACGATAATCCTTGTCCCCCATGAATTCTTTGTCCGCTTTAGGAATAGGCTGGGGTTGGGTGTCTAGGTTCATCAGGCTTCCCACAGGAAGCGGCGTCGCTTTGGGTTTACAATCAGACATCCCAAACGTCTCGAGGGTCTTTAGTATCAGGTTCTTCTGATGGAGAGAAATAGCACCAGTCTTATCATCGAATTCCACCGTCATCCCTAGCACGCTGTTATGCTTCCCTAAGTCTTTAATCTCGTATACACTCCCAATCTCTTTATGAACACGTTCGCCTTCCTTTGTAGATGTGGATGCCCCAGATACATCGTCTGTGTACGTGCATGTATAGGTCCTTTCTGATCCATTCTTGAGAAGCCTGATGCATGGGTCTGCGCATGACTGTTTATGGCCTTGTGCCATGAGAGTACCATTCAGTTCATGGAACCATGCGTTCCCGGCATCCATCGTCCCGTACATGGCCCTTAGCATCTGCAGTACATACTCTGGTCCCTTTGGGTAGTCCCTTGTGACTATATCTTCGTAACCTTGCAGTAGCGAGACGTAGTTCTCCCCTTGTGGTTCTGCATTCAAGTATGCACCTACAAAGTCGATAAGCCAAAATTCGAGTCCATGAGCAGCGACAACAGCAAAGAACATCTGTAGTGACTCATATCGTACCACGGCGGCGAAGGAGTCATAGTAATGGAGGCCTTTAATCTGGGTAAAACCTTTGACAACGAGTCTGGCACGGCGCTTGAGCAGTTCTGCTGTATTCCCGTCGAGTTTCTTGTCAAATGTCCATCGAGTGTCGATTACCTGCATCCATGGCTCTCTAGGTATGACTCTCCATACATCCCTCTCTTCCATACGACGAATTTCTGCATCCATGGCAGGTCTCCAGATTTTCGCTTTGGTCATGGCTTGGTGGTAATCGTCAGGTACCCACATATCATGCCTGTCAACTATGTTGCTGATTTCCGAGGCTTTTAGTGCTACGATGTCTTCAACGTCATCTTCGTCTGCCAACAATGGGACTGTATTTTCGTTTGCCCAGTCTTGTCCCTGTCGTTTGGCATTCTCCTCATGTTGCACATATTCTCTCGACTCAGTAATGGCTCTAGTTGGTTTCGGAATACGGGATGGACGTCTAGCAGGTGGAATTTGGGCTGGTACTGGCTGCGGTTGTACTTGGATTGATGGAGTTGGTATTTGGATCGGGTAGCAATCATTGATTGTGGGATCGATCAGTGGCTGTGGGTGATTCTCGATCATTTCTGTGAGTGGTTCAATGAGTTCCTCATACTCAATCTCCCCTTCACGAGAAGAAACGGTATGCGTAGGACTCAGCTCCTCGAATATGACATCACAGGATATGATGATCTTGTTGCCAGGTATGTCATCCAGTAATATCCTGTATGATCCGTGCCCCGCTAAACCCACGAGTTGGCCCTTTTGTCCTCGGGGGGATAACTTGCTGTGGCCCTTTGCTGCAGGAATTTTCGCATAGCAGGTCGATCCCCATACCCGTAAATGGTTAACAGTCTGACATTTGCCTGTCCATGCTTCCTCTGGAATCTTCCCTGGGTGGCATGATGATGGTAGCAGATTCCCTGCTTTGATAGCGTAGTCGCACGCTTCGGCCCACCAACCATCTGACATCCTAGCCTCCAACAGTAATATCCTCACTGTCCCAAATACAATCCCCAACGTTCGCTCAGCCATCCCGTTGGCTGCTGATGAGTATGGCGCTGTGAATTCAATGATTATGCCCCTTTCAATCCCCCACACTTTCCACAGCTCGCTACGAAACTAGTTGTCGCACCTAAGTTTCTTCAGCTTCTTTCCCATTTGACATTCTGCCATCACGGTGAATTGATTCAGCGCCTCGACCGTGGTTTCAGCTCTTCTATCCGAAATGTAGTATGGCATCCTTCTAGAAGTGGCATCATCAGCAAACACGATGGCATATTTTGCTCCCCCAATTGATCGCACTCAGGCAGGGCCCCAGATGTCAACCATGACTCTCGCTAATACCACAGTTTCTGGTACCACCTCAGCGTCGAATGGTCTCCTCTTTTGATTCCCCAGTATACACAGCTCGCATCTACCTCCAGCTTGTTCGACTTTTGCTATATTCAAGCCATCTACAAGGGCTCGCTTCTCCAGTTTGTTGATTCGGTCTACTCCATGGTGCGCAAAATGCATGTGCCACGTCTCGATGGGTACAGGCATGTCCATGGACCTTGCTGCTAGTGCGGTGTACTCCTCACTGCGCATCAATGTTCTGTTTATGGCATATAGGTCATTTACTAGGGAGGCAGTGAACTGGGTCGTGCCTTTGATGTCTGTGAATATTGCCTGGCTACCCCCAAAGGTGACAGACCATCCTTCCTTGTCGAGTCGACTGATAGAGATTAGGTTTGCTGATACGTCAGGGCAATGTAGCGCCTTGCTGAGTGTGAACACGTTTTGGTTTCCTGAGACTGTTGACTTTAGCGCGACAGTGCCGATTCCTTGTATGTTCAAGGCAGCCCCAGCTTTCAAAGACGTTCCTTTCGTTTCATTCAGCGGCAAATAGTGGAAGAAGCAATCTTTGTTTTGGATGAAGTGGGTGGACGCTCCAGAGTCCCCATACAAGAGCGAAGTGTCTACTCATCCTTGGACAGCATTATTTACCATCCTCGCTGATTCCTTTGCTCCCAGGGCCCTTTCAATCGCCTTCAACATTTCGTTGTCGACCTGGGCACTCAATGCAGTGACGTTTGTGTAGACAGAACCCGCCTCGGATGTTGGTATGCTGGATGTGGCTAGATTTGCGGAATCAGGAACAGGTGCATCCCGCTTTCCCTTCCACCAGGGGGGATATTGACCCTGTCTCCCTCCTCCTAACTTCCAGCATTCGTCAAGGGTGTGTCCCATTCCCTTGCAGTTGTCATTGGGAGTATGAGACTTGTCTGACTTCGTTGCTGTGTTTCTCTTCGATGATAGGGATTGGACTTGTAGGGTGAGGGCCTGTATCGACGCTTGGAGGGCCTGTACGGTAGACTCCTGTTTCGATGAGGGGCTATTAATGGAGTTCCGTCCGACCACTCGTTCGCCATGGGCAATAAGGTGTGCGATAACGACAGTGAGGTTTTTCTCCATGTAGAGGGTGCTGACAACAGGGTCCCAGGACTCAGGAAATGAGTCCAGTAGTGTGGTCATGAAGCTCTGGTTATCGATACCTGCGCCTGCATCGTTTGCTTCCTTTCGGAGCTTTCTCATCCTCTCGATGTATCCACCATCACCGCTAACCTTGTCTCCTTCTTGGTATTTCATCGCCCTCAAGGATTTCTCCCTGCGATTGCGAATGAGATCCGAGTAAGCGCCATATTGCATCTTCAGTATCGTCCACGCCATGTGCAATGGTTTTTTGGGGTCGATACCGATGCTGAATACATCCTTGACATTGCAAACGATTGAGGCAAGCTGTTACGATTTATTCACTTTTTTCCTGATTTTCCTCATCTAAGCGCCCAAGCGCTTATCTTCATTAATCTTATCACCATCTCGCCACACCAACCCCACGACTATAACAGTCGACTACCATTCCCTTACTACGGCTCGCCTCCACCACAAGGTTACCGTTCGCCTTACTGTCATTAACTCGTTGTTCACTCGCTGTCGCTTACCGATGGACCTATTATTAGCACATAGACTTTAGTATATAAGTAGCACGACTCTCGCTGTAACACCTCAGCTTTGAGCTATAGTTTATCTATACCAATCTTACTCTCTCAACGACTAGCACTCAGTGCCCTGCCTTAACGAGTCCATCACTACAGCCTCATTCTAGTCTTCGGTGTCCACCGGTATAAGACTCGGAGTTTGCGCTTGTTTGGATCACGTGAGACTTGGGTCTAACAGTTAGCTCGAAGCTTCCCTATGGTTCCTCAGTGCCAGCCACGAAGAACCAACCAATGACCCCCGACCTAAACAAAAATCAGACCATCGAACTAGGCGTAGCCATCCCGGCTACATTCCTCATAGTACTCTGAGCCGCCCTCACGGTCTACAACCGATACGAACAAATCCATGAATACCTCCACAGACACAGAATCCTCGTCGGAGGCGAGCCAAGGCCCGCCAGGAGGATTCCCCTGCCCCACTATCAACCAACAACCCCTGCCGCCACAAGGACCCCGAGGACGAGCCCCGTGGCTCGCAGACCCAGCACGCAAGGAGGCGAAGCACCCCCCAGACCCACGGTGATGCTTCATCCGACAAGTTCCCCCTTCGCGAGGGGACAGTACGCGCACCCACTCCAGGGCCCTCAGATGCCCCCATGGCTGAGCCAGAACCAAGGCAGTCCTCTGCGGCCGAAGAATACGGGAGGGAGCTTCGGACTAGGTTCCGTAGCCCGACCCCGCCCCCAGCCTATGTCCCTGCCCGCCCAGCGAGGGTGGAACGACCCGCCTCTAGTAGAAGGGTACGAATTCCCGCAGGAGCGATCGAGGGGCCCGGTAACAGACCCGCAGAGGACACCGACCCCGATTCCTCAGAACCCGACATACTCGCCCCGGTCCGAAACCCCAAGGCAATCAGAATCCGAGCGCCTGAGCCCGCTCGACTGGTCCCCATCCAGGACGCCTACGAGCCCGAGTGGCTCGAACTCATCGACCATGAGCTCTTCAACCAGTGGAGCCCAGATCGACTATGGCCGGAACTCGGACCAGTCGACAGAGACTTACTCGGTCCCATTAGAATTGAGGCCTGGACCCTCCGAAGGGAGGACGTGGAATACCGAGCCCGCGTACCCCTCGACCATGGACCAATGGCCTTCTCCATTGCCCATGCGCACCTACCCCCAGGAACAAGCGGGGAGGAACTCGGACTTTTCCTTCGGGCAAACGCGGGAAGAACCCTCCAACCGCCAGAACTGGGCCCGCTCATTAGCAGAAGAAGCACGAGAGAAAGAAGTGAGAGACGGGATGATGAACTCGCCGCAAGGCTCCATGAGCTGGAACGTCGCCCCGAGAGAAGGGAGGACAGATACCTCCAGTACGTTTGGAGCAATGAGCGATATCGCCGAGAGCATCGGGCCTGGGGGGCCAATTAATTTTAATACATACGTATCAAACCCACAATCCAATCCATTCGCCGCTTACTATCCGGAGCCACAATGGCCGACTCAGATGCCAGACTCACCACCAGCCCGAACCAGACAACAAGGATACTACCCCTATCCCACCACGAGCCGGCTATTCGGCGCAGCAGGAGATGACGGAATGGAAGGCACAGCGCCACCACAACAACCACCATCGAACCCACCAGGCCCAGGCCAACCCATCAACGAAGAAGAGCGACGCGTGTGAGTAACTGCACAACGCGCCGAGATGGCGAGACAAAGGGAAGAACTTCAAAGAGCCAGACAAGCAGTCGTCGACGCAATACTACAAGCCGACGACTACGCAGACCGCTACGGGTTCTTACGAGACGAAGACAGGGGAAGACCGGGGGCACCCGACAATGCCCCTGCACCGCCACCAGCCGCACCAGCCGCAGCCCCTGTCCCCAACGAATTACGCCCCGTACACGACCGGGACGACCGCTACTCGATCCCAAGGCACCCGGACTGGCCATATGCGCCACACAATCCCCCGGTGGGACTCGGACTCCCCAATGCCCCATACTTCGGGGTAAAACCCACCCTAATCGCCACTCCACGCCCCTTTAAGGGAGACCATCATGACATTCTTCGCTTCGTCGGAGACAACCTAGCCTACTTCGAGACGTTCCTACCCTTCTTCCAAGAAGAGTCTCAAAGAATCACCTTCGCCGCATCCTACTTCGAAGGAATCGCAAAAGACTGGTGGACCCATAAAAGACCCGAACTCTGGGACCCGATAAGCCGACATTTCAGGTACCCATCGTGGAGGGAGTTCGTCGACATGCTCATGGCACGGTTCAAAGACCACGCCATAGAGCAGGTCCACGAAAAGAAGATGTTCGAACTACAAATGGCTGGTGGGATGGCCGAAGACTATTTCCAACAGCTGGAACAGGAAGCAAAGCTCGCCGGACGACTCGCGGATGAAAGCGACCGAGGGCTTCTCTGTAAGGCCGTCGAAATCGGAATTCCAGATTCCTACTCCCGTGCAATCGCCGACGGAGAAAACACCCCCGGCAACTATCAACAGTGGAAGGCCCGAGTAACCAAGATGTACGAAAACCGCACCAGGAAGCGGATTTTCGACCAAACCATTGGACTCCAATACGGCCGCAATCCACGAAAGGACAACCGACCCCAGAACCACCCCGCCGGTGGACAAAACAGACCCACCGGTGCGACAAGTTTGCAGCCTGCTCCCCAGAGCGGCACTAATCAGGGCGGGGACAAAAAGACAGGCACCGGAGTAACGTATGGAGGCCATGGGCAAGCGATGGAGATAGACCGCCTCAGGAAGGAGGGTCGATGCTTCAACTGCGGAGAAAAGGGGCACCTATCCAGGGACTGTCCGAAACCGAAGAAGCCGCGGAGACAGGACGCTAGAGGAAAGTTCACTAAAGCCGAACTACGCACGATGATGCAGGAATTGGAGAAGGAAACCGAGGAGAAGACGACCTCGGGCCTCGAGGAGGTAAAAGACGGGGCCAGCGAGTGATCGATTCCACTTGGCTGGCCAAAGGACATTCTTCTGGTACGCACTCCCTCCCCGGTGGTCGGACTTATGGCACTTCTGTAGATACGAATATATACGTGCATTCAAATATACCATTTTTAGCACCTTCCACCGCGAAACCAGTAAGAAAAGAATCGAACCGATATGCTCTCCTCACCGACAACGAGGAGATGCCCTCTCAAATGCCCACAAGGATCAAGAGGGCCGAACAAGGGATAGAGAATCCCTCAAGTCCGCTTGCTAAGGTGGCCACCGGACCAGTCTGAAAGGCGCCCGGCTCAAGCCACAAACGCGCGAGTTCAAGAACACGAGTAAGCGCCGAGGATCAACGAGCTGACGACCGAGGCACTGCCATGACCGCCACCACGAGGGGAACTAGCCCTCGCCCTGCATTGCCCCTGGGACCAGTTGAGGGTACGGACCATGCGACAAGCACACGATGATCACGACCCTCACCTCAGATGATGCCTGCGAGCATTGCGCCCTCGACCTGCGATGTAAACGGGAGCGCGACATTCCCCGCTTGTATAGTCAGCGAAGAGCGGCAGAAGGACGGGAAGGACGCTTCCAAACACACAAATGCCCACAAGGATCAAGAGGGCCGAATAGGGCGAGAGACGCCCCGACCGCCATGCACCACGATCGTCGAAATACCCGATGAGGAGGACGACACTTCGTATCAAGTATGGCTCACCAAAGAAACCAAGAAAAGTGCTCCCCCATCCGTTCCAATGGAAGGGAAGACGCAACTCCAGGAACCGCCCCTGCCAGACAACAGATGGTACTGACCTTTCTCTGCTGAATGGACCCTGAGGGCGATCCAAGAAGCGCGTATGCCTGGTCAGGCGAACACCATCCTCGCACTCTGGATTCATAAGGGGAGGGAGGTCGAACACACTGCAAAATTGCTTGAAGAACTTCAAAAAGGGGGGGAACAAGCAAGAGAACGCCTGTATGAACTCCGGAAACCAATCCGATACATTCGCGCAAGCACCACAAAGCGTACCAAGGACCTGACAATCACTGCCAGACTAGAACCCTGCTTGGGCGCCCCCGCATTCTCTGTCAAAGCGCTGCTGGACAGCGGATGCACAGGCAGTTCGATCGACCAAAAACTGGTTCGACAGCATAACCTAGACACCAGAAAGGCAGCAGTCCCCATCCCGGTCTACAACGCAGACGGAACCCGAAACAAAGCTGGAAACATCACGGAGTTCGTAGAACTCCGTATGAGCATCGGAGGACATATGGAACGAATCGACCTTGCCGTAACCGACCTCGGGACAAAGGAGGTCTACCTCGGACATGACTGGTTGAAACGACACAACCCTGTGGTCAACTGGAAGACTGGAACCCTCATCTTCGGGAGATGTCAGTGCCAAAAGAACCGCTTACCGCTCCCCGATTCTGACCCCGACGACGTGTGGGATGAAGAATTAGAAGAGGGAGAGAGCATCCTCGCAGTCAATATGCAAGAAGAAATCCTCATTCGCGCCATTCACCATGCAAACGACTTGGCGGCGAAAGCCAACGAAGGAAAACCCAAGAGAACCTTTGAGGAGTTAGTGCCAGAACACTACCGCTCCTTCCGGGACCTGTTCTCAAAAGAAAACTTCGACGAGCTCCCAGAACGCAAGACCTGGGATCATGCCATAGAGCTGACCCCAAATGCCACCTCGACCCTCGATTGCAAGGTATACCCCCTGAATCGCAATGAGCAGGAACAGCTCGACAAATTCCTCGATGAAAATCTCGAGTCGGGGCAAATCCGCCCCTCCAAATCACCGTTCGCGTCCCCGTTCTTCTTCGTCAAAAAGAAGGACGGCACCCTTTGCCCAGTCCAAGACTATCGAAAGCTCAACGAAATGATGATTAAAAACCAATACCCACTCCTGCTCATCACAGAACTCATCGACCGCCTTCAAGGCGCCAAATACTTCACCAAACTAGACGTACGATGGGGCTACAACAATGTTCGAATTAAAGAAGGAGACGAAGAAAAGGCGGCATTCCATACAAATCACGGACTATTCGAACCCACCGTAATGTTCTTTGGTCTCACCAATTCACCCGCAACGTTCCAATGGATGATGAACGACATCTTCAAGGACCTGATCGAGACCGGAAAGGTCACAATCTACCTTGACGACATCCTAATCTTTACCAGAGAACTGGCAGAACATCGATGAATCGTCAAAATGGTCCTACAACGCCTCAGAGAACACAAGCTGTATCTCAAAGCAGAGAAGTGCGAGTTCGAGGTATTAGAGACAGAATACCTCGGAGTAATCATCAGCGAAGGAACTGTAAGAATGGACCCGGTAAAGGTCAAGGGAATCGCAGAATGGCCGACCCCAACCAAGAAAAAGGCGCTACAATCTTTCCTAGGGTTCACGAACTTCTACCGCAAGTTCATAATGGACTACTCAAAAATGGTCCGACCCCTAACACAACTCTGTGGAAATGCCCCCTGGACATGGGGAACTGCCCAAAATCAAGCCTTCCAACAAATCAAGAAACAGATGGCAGAGGACGTACTCCTCACCATCCCAACTCAGGAAGGGAGATTCAGGGTAGAAGCAGACGCCAGTGAAGGGGCAATTGGGGCGGTACTCAGTCAAGAACAAAACAGGAAATGGAGGCCAGTAGCCTTCATGTCAAAGGCCCTCACCGAGACAGAGCGGAATTACGAGATCTATGACAAGGAACTCCTCGCAATAATGCTCGCCATTGCCGAATGGAGGCACTATCTCATGGGGGCCGCCGAAGACATAGAAATCTGGACGGACCATCAGAACCTCCAATACTTCCGGAAACCACAAAAGCTCAACAGACGCCAAGTGCGGTGGGTCACAGAACTAGCAGAATATCACTTCACACTCCACCATAAGCCCGGCACCCTCAACAAGAAAGCTGACCTCCTCTCCCGCCGAGAAGATCATGACCAAGGACGGGACGACAACGACGAAGTCATCATTCTAGGACCAGAACACTTCCGGGCCATGATCATGCCAACGCACGAGGAGCTTCGCCCTCGAATCCTTGACCTACTCAAGGAAAGCGAGAACATAGACGCAAGCGTCCATGACTCCTTGATTCACGGCAGAGGGATCTATGAGGACGGCCCCGAAGGAGAAGACGCCAACATCCTGATGTATGATGGATGGATTTACATCCCGAAGGATGCAGAACTCAGGGGTACAATCATCGCAATAAGCCACGACCACATAACAGCCGGACATCCTGGAGTAGCAAAGACCATAGAACTCATCCAAAGGACCTATTGGTGGCCAAAACTACGCAAGGACGTCGAAGCCTATGTCAAGGGATGCGAGACGTGCCAACGAACGAAGACCGACACCCAACCAAAAGCCGCCCCACTCAATCCGAACGCAATCCCCACCGAACCATGGTCCCACATTTCAATAGACATGGTCACTGGTCTACCTGAATCCAATGGGCATGATGCCCTCCTCATAGTCGTTGACCGTTTCTCGAAGGAAATCATACCGATCGCCTGTAACATCGAACTCTCGTCGGAAGGGTGGGCAAGAATACTCAGAGACCAAGTATACGCAAAACACGGAATGCCGACCCACGTGATCTCAGATCGTGGACCTAACTTCGTTTCGAAATTCATGAAAGACCTATACAAGATGCTAGACATCACCCAAAATGCCTCCACGGCGTTTCACCCACAGACCGACGGCCAAACGGAACGAGCCAACCAAGAGGTAATCAAGTACCTCAGAATCTTTGTGGACTACCGACAAGAGGATTGGGCAGAGTGGTTACCCCTAGTCGCATTCTCCCACAACAACAGGGTCCATTCAGCAACTGGAAAGTCACCATTCTTCGTCAACCATGGAATGCATCCCCGACTTCTACCGAACTCAGTTCGAGAAAATCCCTTCGCAAATCCTAGTGCTCAAGACTTTTCCGTCACAATGATAAAGATTCATCAGGAGACGCAAAAAGCACTCTCCGAGGCCGCCACCGCAATGAAGAAACAATACGACAAAAAGACTAAGCCGGCACGTGGATATAATATCGGAGAACGGGTCTGGCTGGACTCACGTAACCTCAACCTGCCACGACCAAAGAAAAAGCTGGACGACAAACGAGTCGGCCCATTCCTAATCCTCAACAAGATCGGAATGTCTGCATACAAACTGAAGCTTCCGCCACATTGGAAAATTCACCCCACCTTCAACGAGAAACTACTCTCACCATTTGTACCACCCGCATTCCCAAACCAAGAAATACCACCACCACCCCCTCCGGATCTAATTGAAGATGAAGAGGAATATGAAATTGAAGAAGTATTGGACTCCAGGACACGCTGGGTACGAGGAAAGAAGGGACAGAGGTCGAAAACAACAACGGACTACCTAATTAAATGGAAAGGCTGGACAAGGGAACACAACTCGTGGGTACGAGAAACAGAAATGGAACACGCACAAGAAGCGATAGAGGACTATGAACAACGCGTCCAGCATGCCAGACGCGTAGAAATAGCCAAGATTGTATCCTCGGACGACAAATACGCGGAATATTGGGAAATCTTACACCAACACAAAACCCCCGAAAACGGACCTTAATGGCAGTCGGGACGACTGCCTTAATGAGGGGGCAATGTTACGATTTATTCACTTTTTTCCTGATTTTCCTCATCTAAGTGCCCAAGCGCTTATCTTCGTTAATCTTATCACCATCTCGCCGCACCAACCCCACGACTATAACAGTCGACTACCATTCCCTTACTACGGCTCGCCTCCACCACAAGGTTACCGTTCGCCTTACTGTCATTAACTCGTTGTTCACTCGCTGTCGCTTACCGATGGACCTATTATTAGCACATAGACTTTAGTATATAAGTAGCACGACTCTCGCTGTAACACCTCAGCTTTGAGCTATAGTTTATCTATACCAATCTTACTCTCTCAACGACTAGCACTCAGTGCCCTGCCTTAACGAGTCCATCGCTACAGCCTCATTCTAGTCTTTGGTGTCCACCGGTATAAGACTCGGAGTTTGCGCTTGTTTGGATCACGTGAGACTTGGGTCTAACAGTAGCGCTACGCTCTCACGCTGGACGTATTCCAGTAGATTGGGAGTAAGGCTGTTGACAGGAGTGGATGGTAAGGGCTCTGTGGTTACGCCAGGGTTTGTGACTATGTTCTCCCAGTAGTTAATGAGGCCACGGGCATTTCCTTCGGTCAGCATGACCATTTTGAAGATAGCCCAATTTTCGCCATTGAATTTCTCGTCGTCCTCCAGTTTAATGGGGAGAGCCTGGTGCGAGGACATCGTCATGGTAGGGTATTGGTATGCACGTTATTATGTGCGGTTATTGAGTTGTTCGGTATCTACGTGTGTTCTCGACTAAGAGGGAAGAGCAACGGGAGCCCAGAACCTGTTAAGATAAGAACAGCTATAAGAACGTAGCGTAAGATATGTGTATATGATGAGAAGTAAAATGGTATACGCACCTCAGTCAGTCACGTAGTCATAGTGAACAGCTGAGGTGCGGCAAAGGGGGAAATAGATAGATATAGGTAAAATGTATAGGAGGGAAATCTAAATATAGGAAGTAGGTACGTTCAAATATATGAAACGTAGAAAGAGACATATACGGGATAGGCTGAATATCCGACAGGTATCACTATTCTCAAGTATCAGAGAATGCTCATGGACAAAATCAACCCTGCAGACAAAAATCCACTGAATTTATTTAACTGTTTAGGATCCACCGAGTGTGGATTTTTGCAGTGTGTCACAGCAGTCATTCCAAGAGGTCATATCACTATTCTTGAGCATCAGGGAATGCTCATGGACAAAATCAACCCTGCAGACCAAAATCCTTCCAATTTATTTTGCTGTTGAGGATCCACTGAGTGCAGATTGTTGCTGTGTGTCACACCAGTCATTGCAAGATTTGGTATCACCAATCTCAAGCATCAGGGAATGCTAACAGACAAAATATACCTCTATAGACAAAAATCCACCACATTTATTTGACTGTTGAGGATCCACCAAGTGTGATTTTTGGTGACAGGTTGCACCAGTCATCTAAAGGATTGGTATCACTAATCTTGAGCATCAGACAATGCTCGCAGACACAATCTACCCTGGCGGACAAAAATCAGTGGAATATGTTCTACTGATGAGGATCCAGTGAGTGTGGATTTTTACCCAGTGTCACACCAGTTGTTCCAAGGGTTGGTATCACTCATCTTGAGCATCAGGAAATGCTAACAGAAAAAATCTACCACTGTAAACAAACATCAGTGAAATTTGTTCTACTGTTGAGGATCCAGCAAGTGTGGATTTTTTCCATGTGTCACACCAGTCATCCCAAGGGTTGGTATCATTAATCTTGAGTGTCAGGGAAGGCTAACGGACAAAATCTACTCCTGCAGAAAAAAATCTGCTGAATTTATTCTACTGTTGAGGATCCACCAAGTGGAATTTTTGGCCACAGGGTGCACCAGTCGTTCCAACACTTCATATCACTATTCTTGAGCATCAGAGAATGCGCATGGGCAAAATCTACCCCTGCAGACAAGAATCCACTGAATTTATTTTACTGTTGAGGATCCACCAAGTGTGGATTTTTACCATGTGTCACAGCAGTCATTCCAAGAATTCGTATCACCATTCACAAGCACCAGGGAATGCTCATGGACAAAATCTACACCCACAGATAAAAATCCACTCAATTTATTTTACTGTTGAGGATCCACTGGGTGTAGATTTTTCCCATGTGTCACACCAGTCACTGCAAGAGTTTGGATCACTATTCTCAAGCATCCAGGAATACTCACAGACACAATCTACCCCCACAGGCACAAATCTGCACAATAGATTTTTCTGTTGAGGATCCACTGAGTGTGGATTTTTACAGTGTGTCACACCAGTCATTGGAAGACTTTGTATCACTGTTCTCGAGTATCAGGGAATGCTTATGGGCAAAATCTACCCCCCCAGACAAAAATCCACTGAATTTATTTTACTGCTGAGGATCCACCGAGTGTGGATTTTTACCATGTGTTGCACCAGTCATTCCAACAGTTCATATCATTAATCTCGAGCATCAGAGAATGCTCATGGTGAAATATACCCCCAGAGACAAAAATCCATTGAATGTATTTTACTGTTGAGGATCTACTGAGTATGAATTGTTGCCATGTGTCACTCCAGTTATTCCAAGAGTTGGTATCACTAATTTCAAATATGAGGGAATGCTTATGGACCAAATCTACCCCCCTAGACAACAATCCACTTAATTTGTTTTAATGGTAAGGATCCACCAAGTGTGCATTTTTGTGGTGTGTCACACCAGTCATTCGAAGACTCAGTATCACTATTCTCAAGCATCAGGGAATGCTCATGGACGAAAACTACCCCCACAGACATAAATCGACTGAATTTATTGTATTGATGAGGATCCACTGAGTGTGGATTTTTTCCATGTGTCATATGAGTCATTGCAAGACTTTGTATCACTATTCTCGTGCATTAGGGAATGCGCACAGACAAAATCTACCTCCCCACACAAAAATCCGCTCAATTTATTTTACTGCTGAGGATCCAACAAGTGTGGATTTTTACCATGTGTTGCACCAGTGATTCTAAGAGTTGGTATTACTAATCTCGAACATCTGAGAATGCTCATGGCACTGCATGGAGAATTCAATATTCTTAGCTGAAATATTGAATTCTATAACTGTATATTTTTTCAAGAATCTGGCCAAAATATCAAAACATTGTTCTTAATATTATTTTAATGATCCTGTATATCAAAGAAATATTGAAAAATTCCCAGATATTAAAAGATTGTTGAGAATATAACTTTAATATTTTTGTATAATATATGAAATTAATATACAGTTATAAACATTATTATTCTAGGCCAGAATATTGAATTCTCCATGCAGTGTGGCAAAATTGGCAGAATTATTTTTGCTGTTGAGGATCTGAGTGTTGATTTTTCCTATGTGTCAGACCAGTCATTCCAAGAGTTGGTGTCACTAATCTTGATGAACAGAGTATGCTCACTGTTACGATTAATTCACCTTTTTCCTGACTTTCCTAATCTAAGCGCCCAAGCGCTTATCTTATCACCATATCGCCGCACCAAACCCACGACTATAACAGTCGACTACCGCTCCCCTGCTACGACTCACCCTTACCACAAGGTTACCGTTCGCCTTATTGTCATCTACTCGCTGTTCACTCGTGGTCGCTTACCGATGGACTTATTATTAGCACACAGACTTTAGTATATAAGTAGCACGACTCTCGCTGTAATACCTCAGCTTCGAGCTATAGTTTATCTATACCAATCTTACTCTCTCAATGACTAGCACCTAGTGCCACGCCTCTACGAGTCCATCGCTACAGCTTTACTCTAGTCATCGGTGTCTACCAGTATATGACTCAGAGTTTATGCTTGTTTGGATCACGTGAGACTCGGGTCTAACAGTTAGCTCGAAGCTTCCCTACGGTTCATCAGTGCCAGCCACGACGAACCAACCAATGACCACCGACTTAACAGAAAAACAAACAATCGAACTAGGCGTAGCCCTCCCGGCTGCGTTCCTCATCATCTTCTTCACCGCCCTCACGGTCTACGACCAGTACGACCGAATCCATGAATACCTCCACAGGAACGGGATCCTCGTCGGAGGCGAGCCAAGGCCCGCCAGGAGGATTCCCCCTTTCCACTATCAGACAAACACCCCCGCCGCCACAAGGGACCCGCCGGGGGCCTACCCCGAGACCGAGCCCCGTAACTCGCAGACCCAGCATGCAAGGAGGCGAAGCACCCCCCGCACCAACGGTGACGCTTCCTCAGACGAATTTCCCCTACGCGAGGGGACAGTACGCGAACCCATTCACACCCCCACCCCAGGGCCCGGCCATGCCCCCATGGCAGAGCCAGAGCCAAGGCGGTCCTCCGCGGCCGAAGAATACGGGAGGGAGCTTCGGACTAGGTTCCGTAGCCCGACCCCGCCCCCAGCCTACATCCCAAACCGCCCAGTCAGGATGGAACGACCCCCCTCTGGTAGAAGGGTACGAATTCCCGCAGGAGAGATCGCGGGGCCCGATAACTGGCCCGCCGAGGACACCGACTCCGATTCCGCTGAGCCCAATATACTCGCCGCTGTCCGAAACCCCGAGGCAATCAGGATTCGAGCGCCTGAGCCCGCTCGACTGGTCCCAATCCAAGACGCCGAGCCCGAGTGGCTCGAACAGATCGACAACGAGCTCTTCTACCAGTGGAGCCCAGACAGATTATGGCCAGAACTCGGACCAGTCGACCGAGACCTACTCGGCCCGATCAGAGTCGAGGCCTGGACGCTTCGAAGAGAAGACGTGGAAGTTCGGGCCAGAATTCCCCTCGACCACGGACCGATGGCCTTCTCCATCGCTCACGCACACCTACCCCCAGGAACAAGCGGGGACGAGCTCGGACTTTTCCTTCGAGCCAATGCGGGCCGAACCCTTCACCCGCCAGAACTGGGACCGCTCATCAACAGGAGGAGCACGAGGGGCAGAAGCAATGACAGAGATGATGAGCTCGCGGCCCGACTTCACGAGTTGGAACATCGCATCGGGAGAAGAGATGATGGATACCTCCGGTATGTTTGGGCAAATGAGAGGTATCGCCAGCAACGTCGGGCCTGAGGGGCAAATTAATTTTAAAACCTACGTATCAAACCCGCAATCAGATCCCTTCGCCGCTTATTACCCGGAGCCACAATGGCCGACTCAAATGCCAGACTCACCACCGGTCCGAACAAGGCAACAAGGGTATTACCCCTATCCCACCACGAGCCGGCTATTTGGAGCAGCACGAGATGACGAGATGAACGACCCTGAACCACCAAAAACACCCGAACCCGGGCTACCAGAAGGAGAACGACATGCAAGGGTAACCGCACAAAGAGCCAAGATGACGAAGAGAAGGGACAACCTCGCGGCAGCGAGGCGAGCACTCGAAGAAGCAATCATCAGGAATAACGATTACGCGAACCGCCATGGGTTCTTGCCGGATGAAATAGAAAGGGGAAGACCGGGGGCACCCGATAACGCCCCTGCACCACCACCGGCCGCACCAGTTGCGGCACCAATACCCAACGAACATCGACCAATACACGACCGGGACGACCGCTATTCGATCCCAAGACACCCAGACTGGCCATACGCGCCACACGAACCCCCAGTGGGACTAGGACTCCCCAATGCCCCATACTTTGGAGTAAAACCTACCCTAATCGATACTCCGCGCCGCTTTTCGGGAGACCACCACGACATCCTCCGCTTCGTCGGAGATTGCCTAGCCTACTTCGAGACATTCCTACCCTTCTTCCAGGAAGAGTCTCAAAGGATCACCTTCGCCGCATCCTACTTCGAAGGCATTGCAAAGGACTGGTGGACCCACAAGAGACCCGAACTCTGGGATCCGGTGAGCCGACACTTCCGATATCCATCCTGGAAGGAATTCACCGATATGCTCACGGCACGGTTCAAAGACCACGCCATAGAGCAGGTTCACAAAAAGAAGATGTTCGAACTGAGGATGGCCGATGGAACGGCGGAAGACTACTTCCAAGCACTGGAGCAAGAAGCGAAACTCGCTGGGTGACTCACAGATGAGAGCGACCGGGGACTCCTCTGCAAGGCCGTCGAAGTCGGCATCCCAAATTCGTACTCCCGCGCAATTGCCGACGGAGAAAACACCCCTGGCAATTACCAGCAATGGAAGGCCCGAGTAATCAGGATGTACGAAAACCGCACCAGAAAGCGGATCTTCGACCAGACCATCGGACTTCAATATGGCAACCAACCACGAAGGGACAACAGACCCCAGAACCATCCCGCCGGTGGACAGAACAGACCCACCGGCACGACAAGTTCGCAGTCTACACCCCAGGGCGGCACTAGCCAAGGCGGAGACAAGAAGACAGGCACCGGAGTGACATACGGAGGCCGCGGGCAATCAATGGAGATAGACCGCCTCAAGAAGGAGGGTCGGTGTTTCAACTGTGGAGAGAAGGGGCATTTATCCAGGGAATGCCCAAAGCCGAAGAAGCCAAGATGACAGGATGCTCGGGGGAGATTCACCAAGGCCGAGCTACGAACGATGCTGCAGGAGTTAGAGAAGGAACCCGAGGAGAAGACGACCTCGGGCCTGGAGGAGGTAAAAGACGAGGCCAGCGAGTGATCGATTCCACTCGGCTGGCCAAAGGAAATTCTTCTGGTACGCATTCGCTCCCTGGTGGTCGGACTTATAATACCTCTGTAGTTACCAATAAATACGCGCATTCGAATATACCCATTTTAGCACCTTCCACCACGAAACCAGTAAGAAAAGAATCGAACCGATATGCTCTCCTCACCGACGACGAGGAGATGCCCTCTCAAGTGCCCACAAGGACGGAGTGGGCCGAACAAGGGACGGAGAGTCCCTCAAGTCTGCTTGCTAAGGTGGCCACCGGACCAGTCCGAAAGGCGCCCGGCTCAAGCCACAAGCGCGCGAGTTCAAGAACACGAGTAAGCGCCGAGGACCGACGAGCTGATGCCCGAGGCACCGCCATTACCGCCACCGTGAGGGGGACTAGCCCTCGCCCTGCATCGTCCCTGGGACAAGTTGAGGGTACGGACCATGCGACAAGCACGCAACGATCACGACCCGCACCTCAGACGGCACCTGCGAGCGCTGCGCCCTCAACTTATGATGTAAACGGGAGCGCGACACCCCCCGCTTGTATAGTCAGTGAAGAACGGCAGAAGGACGAGGGTGACGACCCTATACACTCAAGCGCTCACAAGGATCAAGAGAGCCGAAGAGGGCGAGAGACGCCCCGACCGCCGCGCACCACAATGATTGAAGTACCCGATGAAGAAGATGACACTTCGTACCAAGCATGGCTCATCCGAGAAGCAAAAAGGCACGCCCCTCCGTCCGTTCTAACGGAAGGAGGAAAACGACCTTCAAACGCAATAACCCCAGACAATAGGTGGTATCGACCCTTCTCCGCCGAATGGACCCTGAGAGCGATCCGAGAAGCGCGCTCGCCTGATCAGGCGAACGCCATCCTCGCACTCTGGATCCACAAGGGGAGAGAGGGCGAACAAACCGAAGAACTACTCAAGGAGCTCCAGGAGGGGGGAGAACGGGCAAGAGAACGCCTGTACGAACTCCAAAAGCCGATTCGATACATCCGCGCCACCACCACAAAGCGCAGCAAAGACCTAACGGTCACCGCGAAGCTGGAACCCTGCTCGGGCGCTCCCGCACTCTCCGTCAAGGCGCTAGTTGACAGCGGGTGCACGGGCAGTTCCATAGACCAAAAGCTCGTCCGTCAAAATCGCCTAGACACTAGAAAGGCCGCAGTACCAATCCCAGTCTATAATGCAGACGGAACTCGAAACAAGGCCGGAGACATCACGGAGTTCGTAGAGCTCCGCATGAGCATCGGAGGACACATGGAGAGAATAGACCTCGCCGTCACAGACCTCGGAACCAAAGAGGTATACCTCGGACACGACTGGTTGAAGCGACACAACCCCGTGGTCAACTGGAAGACCGGGACCCTCATCTTCGGAAGATGCCAATGTCAGAAGAACCGCCTACCACTCCCTGATTCTGACCCCAATGATGCATGGGACGAAGAACTAGAGGAAGGAGAAAGCATCCTCGCAGTAAATATGCAGGAAGAAATCCTGATCCGCGCAGTCCACCACGCAAATGACCTGGCGGCAAAAGCCAACGAAGGGAAACCCAAGAAAACCTTCGAAGAGCTGGTACCAGAACACTATCGCTCATTCCGAGACCTGTTCTCAAAAGAGAACTTCGACGAACTCCCAGAACGCAAAACCTGGGACCATGCCATAGAACTCACCCCAAACGCCGCTTCGACCCTCGACTGCAAGGTATACCCCCTAAACCGTAACGAACAAGAACAACTTGACAAGTTCCTCGATGAAAATCTTGAGTCGGGACGAATCCGCCCCTCGAAGTCACCATTCGCATCCCCATTCTTCTTCGTCAAGAAGAAGGATGGCACCCTACGCCCGGTCCAAGATTATCGTAAACTCAACGAAATGACGATCAAGAACCGATACCCACTCCTGCTCATCACCGAACTCATCGATCGCCTTCAAGGCGCCAAATACTTTACCAAGCTGGACGTACGATGGGGCTATAACAATGTCCGGATCAAGGAAGGGGACGAGGAGAAAGCAGCGTTCCGTACAAATCGCGGACTTTTTGAACCCACCGTAATGTTCTTTGGCCTCACCAATTCACCCGCAACGTTCCAATGGATGATGAACGACATTTTCAAAGACCTAATTGAGACCGGAAAAGTTACGATCTACCTGGACGACATCTTGATCTTCACCAAAGACTTATCAGAACACCGACGCATCGTCAAGATGGTTCTCCAACACCTCCGGGAACACAAGCTGTATCTCAAGGCAGAGAAATGCGAGTTCGAAGTATTAGAAACCGGATACCTCGGAGTGATTATCAGTGAAGGAACGGTTCGGATGGACCCAATAAAAGTAAAAGGAATCGCGGAATGGCCAACCCCAACGAAGAAAAAGGCACTCCAGTCGTTCCTCGGATTCACCAACTTCTATCGAAAGTTCATAAGGGACTACTCCAAGATTGTCCGGCCCTTAACCCAACTCTGTGGAAATGCCCCCTGGACCTGGGGAGCTGCACAGAATCAAGCCTTCCAACAAATCAAAAAACAAATGTCCGAGGATGTTCTTCTCACCATCCCCACACAGGAAGGAAGGTTCAGGGTAGAGGCAGACGCTAGCGAAGGAGCAATCGGCGCCGTACTCAGCCAAGAACACGACGGGAAGTGGAGGCCAGTAGCGTTCATGTCAAAGGCGCTCACCGAGACAGAACGAAACTATGAAATCTACGACAAGGAACTCCTCGCAATAATGCTCGCACTCGCGGAATGGAGACACTACCTAATGGGAGCCGCAGAAGATGTGGAAATTTGGACGGACCATCAAAACCTCCAGTATTTCAGAAAACCTCAGAAACTCAATCGACGCCAAGCCCGATGGGTTACTGAATTGGCCGAGTACCACTTCACCCTCCATCACAAACCCGGTACCCTCAACAAGAAAGCGGACCTCCTCTCCCGCCGAGAAGACCACGACCAAGGACGAAACGACAACGACGAGATCATCGTCCTCAGTCCAGAGCATTTCCGAGCAATGATCATGCCCACTCACGAGGAACTCCGTTCCCGAATCCTCAATCTACTCAAGGAGAACGAAAACCTAGAGGCAAACGTCCACGACTCCTTCATCCACGACAGAGGAGTCTACGAGGATGGCCCCAAAGGAGGAAACAGCAATATCCTAATGTACGACGGACGAGTCTACGTCCCGAAGGATGCAGAACTAAGGGGCACCGTGATCGCAATGAGCCACGACCACATCACCGCCGGACATCCCGGGGTAGCGAAAACCATAGAACTCGTCCAAAGAACCTACTGGTGGCCGAAACTACGCAAGGATGTTGAAGCATACGTCAAGGGATGCGAAACGTGTCAACGAACAAAAACCGACACCCAGCCAAAGGCAGCCCCACTTAATCCAAACGCAATCCCGATGGAGCCATGGTCTCACATCTCGGTAGACATGGTCACTGGCCTACCAGAATCGAATGGACATGATGCCCTCCTCGTAATTGTTGACCGCTTCTCAAAAGAAATTGTACCAATCGCCTGCAACGTCGAACTCTCGTCAGAAGGATGGGCGAGAATACTTAGAGACCAGGTATACGCCAAACACGGAATGCCGACCCACGTAATCTCAGACAGAGGACCCAACTTTGTCTCAAAATTTATGAAAGACCTCTACAAGATGCTGGACATCACCCAAAACGCCTCCACGGCATTTCACCCCCAAACAGACGGCCAAACCGAACGGGCCAACCAGGAGATAATCAAATATCTCCGAATCTTCGTAGACTACCGACAGGAAGACTGGGCAGAATGGCTACCCCTAGTTGCATTCTCCCACAACAACAGAGTCCATTCAGCCACGGGCAAATCACCATTCTACGTCAACCATGGAATACACCCCCGACTGCTACCAGAATCAATCCGGGAAACCCCCTTCAACAATCCCAGCGCTCAGGACTTTTCCGCTACAATGATAAAAATTCATCAAGAAACGCAAAGAGCCCTTATCGACGCCGCTGCTGCAATGAAAAAACAATATGACAAAAAGACCAAACCGGCACGTGGATATAACATCGGGGAACGAGTCTGGCTGGATACACGCAACTTAAACCTGCCACGACCAAAGAAGAAATTGGACGACAAACGTGTCGGCCCTTTCTTAATCCTGAACAAAGTTGGAATGGCAGCATACAAGCTGAAACTTCCACCACATTGGAAGATTCACCCCACCTTCAATGAGAAACTACTCTCACCATTCACACCACCCGCGTTCCCCAACCAAGAAGTACCACCTCCACCTCCACCAGATCTGATCGAAGACGAGGAGGAATATGAGATCGAGGAAGTATTGGACTCGCGAACACGCCGAGTACGAGGAAAGAAGGGACAAAAATCCAAGACAACAACGGACTACTTAATCAAATGGAAAGGCTGGACAAGAGAACACAACTCGTGGGTACGAGAAACAGAAATGGAACATGCACAAGAAGCGATAGAGGACTATGAACAACGCGTCCAGCATGCCGGACGCGTAGAAATAACCAAAATCGTAACCTCAGACTACGATAAATACGCGGAATATTGGGAAATTTTACACCAACACAGCACCCCCGGAGACAAACCTTAATGGCAGTCGGGACGACTGCCTTAACGAGGGGGCAATGTTACGATTAATTCACCTTTTTCCTGACTTTCCTAATCTAAGCGCCCAAGCGCTTATCTTATCACCATATCGCCGCACCAAACCCACGACTATAACAGTCGACTACCGCTCCCCTGCTACGACTCACCCTTACCACAAGGTTACCGTTCGCCTTATTGTCATCTACTCGTTGTTCACTCGTGGTCGCTTACCGATGGACTTATTATTAGCACACAGACTTTAGTATATAAGTAGCATGACTCTCGCTGTAATACCTCAGCTTCGAGCTATAGTTTATCTATACCAATCTTACTCTCTCAACGACTAGCACCTAGTGCCACGCCTCTACGAGTCCATCGCTACAGCTTTACTCTAGTCATCGGTGTCTACCGGTATATGACTCAGAGTTTACGCTTGTTTGGATCACGTGAGACTCGGGTCTAACATTAGTCCTTTCCAAAGCCATTCAAATAGGATCCTGGTCCCATAGTAACGCTGGCATCCCAGTGCCAGTCTCCATTCTGCCCTTGCTAGCATTAGACTTGTGTAAAGCAAGCTTTTAACTTATTTCACAGCATTTAAATTTTTTTAAATATTCATAATATTTGGGCCAAAAATACTCAAAAGATTCAGAAAAGAAACCACTAAAAATACTTTCACACAAATTTGTCACATATTTATATATCTTCTTCTGTTTTTTTTCTGTTTTATTTGGTGAAAAAGTGTAAGTCAAACTGAAATTGTGATATTCAGTATTCTTTTCAGTATTTCTAGGCACAAAAACACAATAGATTTACAGTAAATATTTGAAACTTTTTTGTGTTATTTGTTTTTGTAATGTTTAGGTTTTTTCACTGCAAATGTCATTAAAGTTTTCAAAATATTTTTTTATGTTTTCTCAGAGAAAAAACACTAAAAAAACTTTCAATATTTTTAAGGTATTTTTAGGTGAAAATACTCTGAATTATTTGCAGTGTAATCATTGGACCTCATGGATGAGCGGTTCATTATTTCAGCCACCGTATTAAGACCGACCCCAGTGAGCATCACTTCAGTATTTGTCTCGTGCAAGTCGGACGGTCTAGATAACTTCGAGCACACACCGCAAACTTGTAAAAAACATTTTCTTTCCTAAAACATCATGGTGGTTGATGCATGTCCCTAGGTCCTAGCACTGTTGAGAGGTCTAATCTGCGCACATTGTGAAGGTGCATGAAGTCGGTTCATAGCATCACAAAGGAATCGGCCGCGATGTAGAGGTGAAAGACCTATACGAATGTCAACACAACGATTCGGAGATTAGTATGACGAAGGGAAATGGTGGCGCTCAAACGCACATGCAACAGACACTTGAGGCGTTACGAGCACCACGGCGGTATTCGACAAGGGGCGATCTTGTAAAGAGACGAGGTGCGATGAATCCGGACTTTCTCCAAATAGCCTAAAGTCGTAAGCAAGGTCCAGGTGATGCTTCTCAGAAAGAATCGGATTTGTCACGAAATACATCTGCTTTGTGCTTGATCCTGGTATACTACATCAGTAGACATAGCGCATTCAAGATGCAAGGGCAGGGGCAGAAAGCTTTCTAGAGTATTTCAACAGCTTTCGTACCCTAGTGATAGAAAAATTCTGAGGTTCGCAGGAATAGCACGAATCACGTTTACCACGAGTGATAAAAACATGCCGTCAGACCACGCTACTACATATGCATTGGTCAAGTTGCCCTCCGGAGGCTATCTTCTCGCGATTTCCACCTTACATTTATATAACCCTTACAGCAGAACATTAAAATAGCAACTTAAAACGAGTAGCGGTATAGACGCACGTAGTAGTAGAGTACTATGTCCCCGCGTCTTCGCCCATCACGAGGCGTGTTGCGGGCCAGAAGTCCAGATCATCAACAGCTATCCTCTCGCGATGATGACGCTATCTGAAATGATTTCTTGTAAGAATTATATGAACCGGAAGGCCTCGATGAGCCAACTGTGTCATATGTTCATCTACGAATTGATGTTAGGTATGAAAACCGACGACAGAGGATGACACTCGCCTTGAAATATCCGCACCTACCGAGCGGTCTTCGCTATCATACCCGTGAGGCCTCCGACATAAACTCGGAAAGTAACAAGACGCGAGTACGCAGTTCATGGTAATGGTCGAGGAGGCTTAGCATTGCCCTTATATCACACTTTGGACGCCAGTTACGAAGACGTAGTGCTCGGATTGAATAAATCTAATGTATGATAAAAGACGAAGATGGTGGTGAGCGGTTGAGCGATCACGGTATATGCCGGATCAATTTACTCTCGAACAATATGGCTGCGCGAAGACTCAGGTTCAGTTTTCCCGCTTGTAAGTTGTCCTGGCGTTCCACCTATGATTCTTCCTTCAATGCAACTACTTTGGATTGGCGCGCGAGTCGCTCTGTCGTAGAACGAGAACATCATGTCTTAAATAATTGATGAATATTCGTAGAGCTGTGCTGCTTATACTCGTGCATTTTGTATAACCTATGCCATCTTGGACTCATTTAATTCTAGCTTGCGGTGCCAAAATGTATGCTAGCTTTGACACCGGCTCTTTGAAGAGATTTTGCAACGACCATACTTGTACGAAAGCTTGGCCGACGCACGGTCATACCAGTAGCTGCTGACTATGTCAAGTCACTATATCTCTGGATAGGACTGAATCTGCAAATGCTTTCGTAAGGAAGTACTCAACTGAAGGACAGGGTGGCCAGGGAAAGGAGGTCGAAGCTTGAACGTAACGCTGGCCTTGAGTAAGTAAACACCCTTTATTTTAGAACTATCTCTGACACGATGCAAAGATAATGCGTCCTAGCGTTTGTCAAACAATATAATCCCATAAAATTCACGTCAATCTGATCACAACTACCTTCCATCACTTTGTCCATTCCATGTTCAGAGGTACCCGTGTCAAAGATTTAGAGAGAGAAAAACACTTCAACGATGAACTGTATCGGATACCTCTGAAATACGCTTTTCCATCTCCTCTGCCAGTAACTCCCCAAACAAGCGAACCTGGCTGGCAGCGATTTTGGCCCACTCATTGACACCGCACTCCGACATGCTTGCCGTGATGGCCTGCAGAATAATATCCTCGTCCAGAGCGATACTTAGGCAAGGCCGCTGCAACGCCTGCGCGGCCACTGAATTCAAATAGTCACCCAGCCAATGGTGGGCACGATAGTCATGCCATTCCCTCTTCCCTAAATCGACTGTGATGAGAAAAGGCAATGACTTTTGACATCGTTGACATCGTGGAGTTAGCCCCCCCACCCCAATAATGCAAGAACGCCAGTCTTGGGCCTGAGGGGTTAAAATGGCATGCTAACCATGACATCCTCCAAGATAATCTTTCGCGCACACATCCTACACAACCTTTCTACATTTTCTGTGGTAGTCCCGAAGATGGAAATGCTGCAGGGCATTGGTATGTCTGAATTCCTCGAACTCGACTTTAATATGCTGAAATCTACGTGATTATCACACCCCAAGGCAATTTTACACATTTACTAACTCATGCTTCTCACGGGTATACTGCATGAGGACGTAGCTTCCGAGTCAGAGTCCTTTTCTTTTTCTTACTGGGCGGGCTTGATAGCTTCAGGCTTGGGCCATATTGTCATCGGTGCAAAAGCATCAATCATGCCGGACGATCCTGTACCATCTCCCTGTGCGACGGTATCAGAATACCGGCCCACCTGAGGAACAAGTACTCACAATTAACCAATTTGGGAACCCAGGATCAAAGGGAAGAGCGCTTTCAAGATACTCAATTTGCTCCCTCGACAGAGTAATCGTGAGTGCTTCGATATTCTTCTTCAGATTTTCAACTCTACGACTGCCTAGGATCGGGAAGACGTAAGGGGTCTTTTGCAGGTGGTACGCGACGGCAACTATCATGATCGCGTGCTTCAGAAACATTCATGCAAGGACAGAAGAGGTCTAAACGGACCTGCTTGGATGCTCTTCGCACCCACTTCGGCTGCGACCTTCTCAAGAGCAGCGGCTACTGTGATTTCGCGTTCATTACGCTCCGGTTTACCGTCCTGTGTGAATCCTGTTCGCTGTTTGGCAATGTTTTCTTTATACGCCTGGTCTTCTGCGTTTGTACGAAGTCTACCTGCTTCAAGGACCCCCCAAGGGGCGAGAGCTAGACCTGAAAACTGTGAATCAGTACATAAAGCGGAAGGAGAGGGCTAACGTGCAAACCTAAGTCGCGAGCCATGGGGATGATTTCACGCTCAAACGATCGATCCGTCAGGCTCCAGTGACCTTGGTAGATGCAGAACGGAGTCATTCCGTGGTCGATTGCATACTGATTGGCTTTGGCGACAAACCATGCCGGAGTGTCCTGTAAGAGTTGATTTTAACCATCCGTCTACACCTACGATATCAAATACTTACCGAAATACCCTGTAGGTAGGTTGTGAGCATTCTAAATTGTGTTTCTGAAGAACAGAAAAATTCACAAGATGTAATACTTTGCCAGATGTTACGAGATTGTGCAGGTTGGTCATCAGCTCTTCGACACTGGTCTCCCAGTCATAGAAGTGAACGTAAAAGATGTCAATGTAGTCGGTACGCAGGCGCTTCAAGGAGGCGTTGATAGCCAGGTGCCGGGCTTTGCTCCCATTTCCGAGGTAGTGGACTTTTTGGGATACAGAGCTATCGTGCTGTTTCCAAGGTCCGCTATACTGCAATTGTTCAATTCAATTTGTAATTCACCAAGTGATGATGGGAGGCATACCTTGGTAGCAATCACCATTTGGTCCCTGTTACCTCGCAGTTCCATCCACTCGCCGATCAGCTCCTCAGAGGTGCCATCTTGACTGTAAGGCATAGAATGCTAGATGAGTATCGCGTCTGGGATCTGCATGAATACGCACTAATTGACTGCCGTGTCTATGAAGTTACCACCTAATTCGTAGAAGGCGTCCAAAAGCTCGAAACTTGAATCTCTGGTCATTTCTCCCATGCCCTGGCCCCATGCTGTACCAATAGACATTCCACCTAGTTGAAATGGCGAAACGCGAATGCTCGCTCGCGGCGAAAGGAGCCTGTATTGACCCAGAGGACTAGGAGCATTGGGGGGTGGAGGAAGAAAGGGATGACGCTTTGCGGGGGACATGGGTTGCTGTGCGATAGTAAGTAAAGCTGCCGCCCTTGTTAAACGAGCTTATATATGCTTCGAAATGACCAAAAACAAAGACGTCACCAAGCCGGTGGACCGGAGGATCTGACAGCAGCACGCGGTATCAGGGCAAGATATCTGCAAATACGCGTCGTGAAACGGCTACCACGAACAAGGACGACAACGATGGCCTTGATGAAGACTTAAGATCGAAATCTCCACGCAGAATCACAAGCGCTCACACTGAAGCTAGCTGGAAATTCCCCAGTGCTTCATTGGGCCACTGTGGGCCTCCGCACTAGCCACGTCCCACGTCTTGAAAGTTGAGACAGTCCTCATTTCAATTATCTTGCCTTGACCCTACGTTTTTACTCAAATTCCTGGTCACGATCAACCCGGGTCCATATCAATAACGGAATCGCTGTGTTGATGGGAAACATTCGCCAGGTGCATGCGAATCTGTGCGATGGTCTATTCGGTCTTTACCCTAGCAACCTTTGGGCTTAGTATCCTCACAGAGAATGAAGAAACATGCAAGGGCCTTTGATTGATTACACATGGTGTAAATGGTGGTCGATTGCGATTCGAAGAAAGGATCGTGTGAATCCTGAAGGCGTACACATGTTGGCGGGTATTGGTGGATGTACTTGGTACAAATGTAGACTTCGGATCTGTATGCAACGTGTCAATTCAAATGGGGTCTGTGTGAGATCCGCATAGGTCGCTAAGGTCCTCGTGTCTTGTTATGCTGCTATCCATGAGACACGCGGCTCGATTTGTCCAGCTGTAAAAATCATGTTATATACGACGAGTTTGACGCACATTAATCGGTGAAAGGTAGAAGCCTTGTATCCATCCAGACGCAACCTGGAATCGTATGTCGTTATCGAACATGGTTTTCACAATGGGATGTGTCTTGAGTTATACATGACCTCGAGGATTCCATCATGATTCCGGTGAAAAGTTCCACGTGCATGCAATGAAATAATGACCGAAGAACCAGCTAAACGCCAAAGCAGAATCGACTAAAATCGATTGAATCACTTGGGATGTTCGTCTTAGCGTTCTTTAGAAGGTGGGCGGGAGTAACATTTCCACAGCGATAGCAAATCCAACCGAATGAGATTAGGTCAGTAAAAGGCTCAGACAGATCAAAGCTTCAGTAGTTGATAGTGGAACGTCTTGGGTGTGGTAGTTTGTGTACGTGTTGGCTTCCGAGTCCTTCCGGCCCGAACATCTGGACTCGGATGCCCGGACCGATGTGAAAGAAAACCCTGATGCATCAGAGGTAGAACGAAATCTGTGCTCACCCAATTCAGAAAGTGAAAGACTGCGGTACATTAATCATCTTTCTCAATTAACAGCCAACTACAGCATGGGGATTGAGTCAAAATTCTTATTCGTTTCAACTGCCGATTGTATCCAAGTGGTTCTAATATCTATAGACTACCAGGCGCCATTGTATTGTATAACGATGTGTAAGAATCTGACGAGTGATGATCATCGGTATGGCAAAGAATTTGGGCGATTTTAACTTACGGTCACTGACAATCCATCAGACCAGCTGAAAATGGAACAGAGGAAATAAATGAAGGTGAAGAACAGCATTAGACGATCTGATAAGAATGTTAATAAAACGCTACCGATGACGAGACGTTTAAACTGACCTGTAGAAATAGAACGGAAGCAGCTAGACGAATATGAACGTCTTGTCTAAATTCTGAAAGTGAGCGTCAAGATAGGGGAAATGAAGGGGAAAAGCTGACATTTATGAGCTGCTGAAGGTGGATCCTAGATCACCGTACTTGATGTTCGAGAAGACAACATAGGCGCTGGTGGCCGATGACTCGACGTCAGTTGGTGCTCCAGAGCTTGCCGAGCAAGGTCCACGGGATACACCGGCGTCGGAGGCGTCAGCGTCAGCGGGGTAGTCACTGTCAAGCCACAACATGTTCGCAGTGTGGTCATCCCAGACACTCATAACCAAAGCCATGCCAGACTCGAAGGCGTCACCCATGACCGCCAATCCACCACGGCTAGAGAAAGAGTTGGTGTCACCAAAGGCGGTCTTCTGAGCGTCGCAGAAGTCGTCCGTGACAGAGTTGTACGAGTCCATGCCGTCGATGTTCGTAGCGGAGTTTTGGATGATTTCACCGTCCTGAACGTAGATACGACGGATTTCGACGAGGTCGCCGGACGTGGTGTTGTCGGAGGTGATGAATTGGGTGACGAACGGTGAACTTGGAGCTGGTATCGACGGTCAGGCCGGTGCCGAGGAAGGTCTTGTCTCCCATGCGGTACGAGTTGAAATCGCAGCCATCCTTGTCACACACTCCGTCGTACCTCTCGTCATCATCACCGCAGTCGGTGCCGGAGCAGCGTTGCTGTCCGGTAATATTGCAAACGTGAGGAGTGTAGGCGGCCGCCTGGGAGTTGGCTTCCCAGACGTCCATCTCGTTGCAGCACGAGCCGTAGTAGCCTGTTCCGGAGTTGGAGTCGCTGTCGGAAGGAGTCCAGTCAAGAACGTTGGCCTTTTTGAGAGTGTGAGAAGGGGTAAAGGAGCAAACGTAAGAAATACACACCTCTCCGTTGATGAACTTGAGGTCATGGGGACATTGGGTGTCACAGTAACCAGTTCCGTACTTGGCACCGGCCTTGTTCGTGGAGTACGCCGACTTCCCACCGTCTGAATCCATCTCCACAAAGTACAAAGCTCCGTTGAGGCCGCAAGGGAGAGTCGACATGTCGACGTCGAAGGTGAACTCTTTGTTCTTCAAGTTGAACATCTGGTAGGTGTTCTCATCGTCGAGAAGATATACACGGCTGCCAATGTTGGAGCCAGTGATGAACTTCAAAGTGAGAGCATCATCGTCGGTAGTGATACCGTAGGTGCCAGAGTAGTCTGCACCATCCACGGCGCAGTTCGACGTGCATGTGTCGACGTCAGGACAGAGGGAGCTGTCCCACTCGTTGCCGGTGTAGCAGTTCGTGTAGCCGCTGGTGCTGTGGAGCCAGCGCCAGTTCGCGTCGAGGACGACTGACTTGGACTGCGAGGTACAGCTACCACCGGATGTACACTCTTGGACGGTCAGAGTGGGATGGGTTTCCGTGGTGTAGGTGCCAACCTGCTGGCCCCGGGCAGAACGAAGGAGGGTGAAAACGACGAGAGCAGCTATGCTGTACATTTTAGTTGGGTGAATGGATTAGATCGATGTTGATCCTGAGTCGAGAGTGTCAGTTTATATACGAGCCTGACCGGAGAATATCTGGGAATTCTGACTCGCTAAACGTAGCTTGCGAGGGTGTCGCCGAGCACATAGGTCACAGAGAAAAGGTCAGAAGCGCAAATATCCAGTAGCAACCGGATTCTTCTCGGTTGTGTGGCCAAGGCCGTTATTTTGATGTTGGACTAGAGCTGGATCTCGTTCGACTCCGAGAAGACACCGATGGATAAAACTCCGCAAATCTGAGAAGGGGCCCCGAAAAACGTTCGCATTTCTGAGCCTGCAGAGCATCGTGATCGCGCAGAAAAAGTGACAGAAACGTAAGAAAGGACGTCAAAATCCGGGATCAGAATGCCTCTCCGGGCCGCCATGCCCGGGATTAACATAAGATGTTTTTATTGGTTCGTCACACCGTAGCTACTATAGATCAAAGACTCTTTCTATCATCGCGGCGGCCGTATACATCAATTCATTCGGAAAAACCTGTGGTATATTGGTTTCCCGTTACAAACCCGCCACATAAATTCTCCAGCCGACTCAAAAGTATTGCCACCCATTTCCTAAAGAGTGATACGCGACGTAGATGCGGTCCCAGTGCCCATCCATGAAGTCCACTGAGCCACGGAATCAAATGACAAAAATAAACTTGTATTTTTTCAACAATTATTATACTCCAAATAATAGATTATAGTTCGTCCATAGCAGCCTTTACTCCTTCCGCAAAACTATCAATTACTTCGCGGAGCTCTGCCTCATTCAAAATGACTTCATGACAGCGAGCAGCAACTCCAATCGTGTTCGTTTCCGCATTCAAAGCGACATCAATATACAATCCATGCTAGCACCATCAATCAGAACTAATTCACGGCAGTACAAACTATGCACATACCTTGGGAAGATGTGAGAGATCCAACGCGTCGACCGAAGAGCGAAGCTCGAAAGCCTGTTCAGCAGCATAGTCAGTCGGCACTCCAACCTTGGTAGGAACGATCAGCGAATCGTCTAAGCCACAAAGAATTAAAATACGCGTACGGGGAAAATCCGCAGAAGCGAGTCCTGAGAGATCGTCCGGATCTTGTTGCCATGCCAAAGCAGATTGATGAAGATATTAAAAAGCGGCCCGTCGTGTTGAACCCAATTTAGAATCTCCGGCAAGGCGCTTTGTTCAAATGCAGTACGCCTTCCGAGATCCACTTGTACTTGACGCGCTACGTCGCCAACTTGACCGGGACCAGCTGCTGGGATACACATAGGGAGAATATTGACGCATGGCCCTGCGAGCCTCTCGAGATTGTCGAATGAGGCCGCGCGACTGGTATGATACACGCCCAACACCGGAGAGTCTTGTCCTGTCAGGCTCTGGCCTACACGACCCCACACCGCCAACACCAACGCTTGCAGGCCAAGGCCAGCGGCTTGACAGCGTGATTGCAACGAGTCCGTCGAACTGATGATAGCAGGAGCCCGCACAAAGACCTGCTTCAGATCTGAGCAGTTGTGTTTAGGACTTAGAAGGGAAGATCCGTTAATCTTTAACGAGTCCCGCCAAAATGCAGCTCCGGCAGCTTTATCCGACGTAGTAGACACGTATTTGATGAACCCGGTGAAGTCTGAAGCACTCTTGCAGTCAAAGCCTTGGTACAATGCGCACAAGTCTGCAACTAGAAGAGGGACAGACCAGGCATCTAGTAGCAATGATGTATTAGCAGACGTATCGCTCAGGACAATTGTTTCTTACCATACGTAGCATGATGAAGTACGAGTAACAGCGCGTCTTGGTTTCCTACTCGCACAAGCTTGATACGGCCTGATGGAGTAAACAAGGTCGATGGTCGGCGGTATTCTATCCGTACTTGCTCTTTGACGCGTTGCTCGAAATCCCCACCAAGTTCCGCAATGCTCCAACTAAGATCGCTCCTCGGGAGGCCCCTTTCAACAACTTGTAGAACATTGGAAGAGGACGTCGCAGCAAACGCGGTGCGAAGGATGCTGTGACGTTTCCGAAGAGCATTCCACGCTTGACGTAGTCTATCAATGTCAAGCCGTTCGGAGGGTTTGTAGACGAAGACTGGCTCGTAAAACGTGCCGCCGCAGCTGAGCCACGCGCAAAGGTGATAGTGCTGACCCTAATAAAACATTAGTTTTGGGCTTTCGAGAAGGGTTCGGTCAAAACATACAGGTAGGACAGGAAGTACTTCCTCGACGTCCTCATCTGTGAGACCCAACAGCTCCAACGCCTGTGCACGCTCGTGTTCTTGTACGAGTTCTCTCGTGGATATCACCTCGTGAGCAGAGTTCTGGGATGCCTCATAATTCCTACAGATGCCGGCAATCGTCTCACCCGCAAATACATCCGATACTGCGATGTCGAGTCCCTGACTTCGGCATCTAGATGCGATCTGAATCGCAGCAATAGAATCTAGTCCTAGGGCATAAAGCGGTGTATGAGGTCCTATACGTTCGAGAGGTATTCTGGAGATATTCGAAAAGACAACACGTAAAAGCGTCTCGTTCGGTGAAAGTTCTCGAGTGGGTTCAAATTCATCGACACGGCTTTTAGAGGGTACAGGGGTGGTGCTTTCCTGAGCGATGGTGGCCTACCTCTCTAAGGTTAGGGGGATAGCTCAGGACACTATCCGAAGGATCAAGGATGATGTTTTGAAGTGTCTCTCGTAAGACCTCAAGGGTTCCTCGGAGTTCGTCCTCAGAAAATACTTGAGACTGGCACCCCGCTCTTAATCTCCAAAACGTCGTTTGCAGTGGATAATTTCGAGATTCAAAGGGTACTAAGAAAAACAAGTTAGTAAGGCAGTTATGTAGCCCAGAATAAAAGACCAACTTCGGCTGGTGACGCATCGCTTGACAGGCTATATGGAGCCCACAAGGTCTGATCGTGATCGACTTTGCTCTCCAGTATGCTGCTGGAACACAAATAAGGTGTCAAAGAGCGATTCTCCAGTGGAAGTGTCCGCGCGCCAATTTCGTTGTATAAGACGAAGGGGTACATGATGGTGGGGCTCGCTCTGTACGTTCGACGCATGCTGCGCCTGAGCTGCCTTCAGCATTTGTCCACGCCAATTCGGATAATGTGAAACGGAACGGTATAGTGCTACATGTACATCATCATGAAGGGTTTTCGGGATCAAAAGAAATGGCTCTCACTTGAAAAGCGGACCACTGACATGTAACGCATTGTCAAGGTCGATTGTACGACCAGAGACGACTTGTCCAAAGACGACATCCGATGAGCCTGTGATACTAGCCAAAGTTTTGCCCCTAATGAAGTATAAGGCATCTGAACGACAAGGTAGTTAATCACCCACCATGCTAGAAGAGCAACGGCTTGGACAGTCACGCCTAACATTTTGATTGATTGGAGAGCGCCTTCAGGAAGGCTCAGTAGAGTTCGAGCAAGATATCCGTATGTCGTAGCTCCCTGCCTCCTTGGTAATAGTGCAGCAGAGAACTTCGACAAACGCTTTCGCCAAAAGTCTGACTCGTCTTTAGAGCTATGCAGGATAAACGGCACCGCGTCGGAGAATTGTGGGCGCTTTAATGGGGTAACTCCTCGGTATGCATCAGCGACATCGTCGAAGATGGAAGGCAAAGAAAGCCCGTCGTAAAGACTTCGCGATGTAAGTGGAAAAACTATGGCGCAAAGAACAAACTCTTACCAATGATGAATTAACGCGATCAGAATTCGGGTATCTGGAGCACATATAAGGTGGAAGGACAGCGGCGGTACTTCGAATGCACGTTCATCCTGGATAGCTGCTGCATTTTTAATTCTCTGACCCACTGGACCAATTTCTGCCTCGGAAGAAACAGAATACTCCGTCCAACTGTATGGGTGTGCTACTATGCACCGCGGCAACCCAAGTGTGGTCACCTTCCGGGCATGCAAGGAAGGAGGAACGAAGGATGTCGGTTGATGCAATTACTTGCTCCCAAGCAGCCCTCAAGCGCTGAGCGGAGACGGTCGGATGTAGCACAATCGCATGATCTCCCATGTACAGTCGACCGCTCGAAGCGACTGTTTGAGTGAGCATCCCTGTTTGCAAAGGCGTCGCAGGAAATATAGCTGTGATTATGTCATCTTCGGCAAGTAACCGAACAGAAGGCTCGTATTCGCTACGAAGGCGCGTTTGAAGTTCTTTGAAGGCGTTCACAACGTCGGTGGACAAAGACATGTCCGCAGAAGATTCGTTGGCATAGTTCACAAGTTCCCCTACTACAAGGATGGCGCATGATGGCAAATGTAGGTACGGCGAAGCCTTCAGCTCTTAACTGCTGGGCAAGGCGAATGCTGGTGATGGAATCGACTCCGAGATGGAGGAAGGAAAGATCCTTGGTGATGAGAGTTGGATCTACGTTGCAAACTTTGGCAACTACGTCCCGAACCAGAATTTCTTCAGACGACCAGGTCGTAGGATCATACGAGGCGCGTTTCGCTGATGCTTTAGTAGACGGTGATGGCATAGTTGGCGTCAAACTTTGGTTAGGATCAGTAACGAGATTGGCTATACGGCTTAACAAAGAAGCGACGGAGGTGCTCAAGCCAAAGCTAGACGTGTAACCAGCGAGGAGAGTGGCAGTGTTATCGCTTGGGCTAGCTTCAAACGCTACAGCCAATGGATACTATGAATGAGATGAGTTCGCAGATCGTAGACAACAAACGGAGGAAAGCTTACATCGATGGCTGCTTTACTCTCGAGTACAGACCAAAGTTTATGGGACGGGGACAAGGATGTTGCCACCCTATTGAAATTGAACAGCGTATCGAAAAGTTGTTCACCAGATCCAAGCCATCGCTGTATTAAACGAAGAGGGGTATGCTGATACTCCATCACAGATGACAGGTCCACTTGTATCTGGCGCGCGATATCGGCGAAGACTTGTCCGTCTACAGCACGAACACGGACAGGTACAGTAGTGATACAGGGAGCTGATGGATATAGAGATTACCGAAGACGTATCACACAGAAACAAGAGACATACCTAACATGTTATCCACTCCGTCGACAAGTAACGTGCGTCCCGAGAGAACGACACCAAAAACCTTGGATGTCTATGAGGAAAGAATAGATTGAGAGTGTCCTGAGAACGTACAGAATCATTTCTCTTCTGATACTCTCCTAGCGCAATTCCGAATGCTGACAGTGCCAGAACATGAAGACTGATATTCAAAGCGCGCGCGGTCCGCTCGAGTGCAGACAGCGGCACATCGAGAACATATCGTTGATGATTGGATTCAAGGCTGCCGTATGTATGAGTCAAGGCAGGCTTGGGAGCATTGTCGAGATAATCAGAATAGAATGAACGAGACAACTCTTGCGACTGGTGCGCGAGATGACTGATCAAATGGCTAATTGGAGCGCGTTGGAGGGTAAACCGCCCTAGGTACCGTTCATAGATCTCTGACAGGAGCATTGGCAGAGATTCACCTGTGGAAGACGTATTAGGTAGGCACATCTTATCTTTTAGTACGAAAAGAGACACACCATCATAGATAGCATGGTGCATAGTGAGACGGAGAAATGTGGACCCTTCCTTTGACGAATATAGCGCAAGCCGGATAGGGGGTCGAGTCCCAATACTCTGCACTACATCGAGTTCGATGCTACGCATATCTCTGCGAAGAACGACCAGAGGATCCTCGCCATCAGATACTTCGACGACCGTCCAGTTATTTGGCACACGGGAAAGAACAACCTGGACTACGTTGCTGTCGTCAACAAAGAAACACGTTCGCAGAATGTCATTAGCAGCAATTGTCTCATCAATCGCATGGCGAAGTTGAGACCTGTCCGCCTCGCCGATACGTAGAATGAAGTGATTGACGTAGATGGGCTCTGCCGAATTGAGTGTGTGAGCAACCAGCCCTTCTTGCAATGGTAGACAAGGTTGGACAAGCTGGATATCATGGTCCGAAAGATAGTCTCGAACCCGCTCCTCCAGACGAGTCTCCATCTGCCAGGAGGAAACAGGATTCCTGTCCTCGATGAGGGATCGCGACGACTTAGCGAGCTTGGATACAGATGGTCCAGCGAGAATGACATGCGGAGGAACAAAAAAGCCCGCCGCTTTCATCTGGAAACTCAAAGAGATAGCACTGAGAGAATCGATTCCTAGTTCCAGTGTTGTCGTGTTGGCATTCATGGCATCAACGGGAACCTGTGTAATGCCACTGATGACGTTACATATCTTTTTCTCGAGAGCAGTAAGAGGACTGGGGACCGGCAGCTGTTCACCCGAACCACCGAGAGCGGCTAAAGGAGAGCGAATGAACAAATGTTTAAGGCGTTTATGATCCACCTGCGAAGAGAAGACGTTGGCGAGAGGGATGAAGTCCAAGGGTATTATCATATCTGGAACCAAGTGAGGGGGTAGTCGGCTTCGACAAGTAGAGTGAAGAGCTCGAGCTAGCGCTGTGTCTGTCACGCAGACATTCGGCAGCGATCCCAGCAGTGGGTCTGCGTTCATTGAACGTGATATGAACGTGATAATGTACGTCTGTAATCCCTCCTGGGTGATCAAGTGCCAACGTATGCACATTCAAACCCTGCTGAGCAAGAGAAGAAACTACGTCAGAAATCTCGGCAAGATCAAGCTTTCGTTCTTTCAGGAACACTTCATTACGACGAAGCAAGTCGACGGACTGTCACATAAAGGTTATGTACATGACCATGAGAGAAATACTGCAACGCACTTCAGTCAGCCCTGACACGGGCTGCGGAACCTGTTCTGAGGATGGTTCCATAAGGGGTGTTAAGGACAAACCGTCCCGCCGAACCCGGCAGGTAGTCAGGACTTATCGACTTTCCGGACAAACATAACTCCTAACTCTGATTAGCAAAGGTGTGTAGTAGCTTGAGAGAGCACGCACTCCTTCTTCACCCCGAAGTACAGGCTGCATCGATTCCGGTGCGGAGGATGACAGCCGTAAAGTTCCCCGACGACGTTCCCGACAGTTCCAGTTTGTCGTCGTGGAGCAGTACCTTCCCATAAAGCAGATACCCGCTGTTTCTGAAGGTTCGAGGTCCGGTTAGGGGAAAGGTGCGTACGATCGAATCAGACGGACTTACCACTCAATCCGAAGGCCTGATTGACATTATTAGCATAGTAAAAGTACATCGACGTCCAAGCTTACAGATAGAACAGTCAGATCAGATGATTCAGTCCATTCATCCAAGAGAGGAGAATGAGAGATATAACCTTGTAGGGCAGAAAATGAGAATAAACACGCATAGAAGGTCTAGGGTACTGACCAGTCAAGATCGCGCATTGTAGTTTCGGTACATCACAGGGTCGTACACCTTTCCGTTCCAGCCAAGTGGGTAATAAACTACGAGAGTGCATGAGTTTAGGCACATCCAATAACACTGTCTACCTACATCGCATGGGTGACGCCGGTGTTATTGAGGACTGTCGGACAATCGTCCTGTAACAGACCAGCGCGAAACACTTGCTATGGCCATTCCGGTACGCAAGTGGTAGTAAGAGCTCGAGGAGGTGACCATCAGGACGCTGACCAGATGTTATTAGTGAGTATAAAATAGATAAATATATCGCTTCCTTACATAGCGGTAGCCAGCTGAGGAACTCGCCTGCGTCGTTGAGCGAGTGGTGTCGATGGAGTTTATACGCAAACTGCCTCAATGGAAGCAACCAAGCTACTCCAAGAAATAAAACAAGGGCGAGAGGTGTTGAGGTGTCCATCTCCGAACATTACTTAAAAGAAGGTTAAAATAGAGGTTATGATCAACAACCATCGTATATGAACTCACTGCAAGCAACTTCGGGGGCCGGATATTCTGGTGCAGATGCAGGGTAGCGGGAAATTTGCTGCACGTATCGCGCATCATCGATATCAACAATTTTTGCAGGATCGACAGAAACGAAGTCATCTGCACTACTTGCCGTAGCGAAAACCAGGGAAGCGCCTCCAGCGCGGAATAGTAACCTCTTGCGAAAGGCGGGAATCTCATATCCAATCGGAAGATAAATCTGTCGCACAATTCTAGGGTCAACGCGCTCAAAGTGATAGAATAATCACATACACAACCGGACTTCAGTATCCTGGCCACTTGATCATCAATGGCAGTGTTCTTGAAGAAAAGAATGAAACACACCCGAACTGATAAGCGAACATTGCATGACACTGGGGCATACACAATGCAATAACACCAGGACATGTAGTTCCTCGGCGAATCCAGTGAGCGACACGATTGGAGGCCTAGAGTGCAATTAGTGCAATTCACGATCTGCATTTTTCGGCTTACCTCGTCGAGTTCCCTGAAAGTCCAAGTGGAGTGAGCGCCTTTCTTTGCTTTATAAACAGCTACGGCAATTTCGTCTGGATGACGTGAGAGCGCGCTTCGAAAGCCATTGGATAGGCTCAAAGCCAGATGAGCTGGAGAAAGACGGAATACGGATCGACCTCAGCACAGAAAGATGATTCTCCTTAAGGCCAAGGAACAAGTTCGAAAGTGGCCTGTCCAAAGCTTCTAGCATAGCTATCAACACCGCACTGTACTGATCCGCTAGCAGTTTCACTTGTTTGGAAGCCCTGTTATTTCATCAGATGGTAAACTGCCGGGGATATGCGTGGTACATACATAAAGTCGCTACTTCCTAGAACATTGACAACCACTCTATTGGCCGTGACGGCGACATTAACTGCCAGGGGGTGCTCCACGCCAAGGTTTGCGATATCAGTGCAATCAGCCCAGAGGCTTTGAGCAGTTTGTGCGGGGGCCTCTTCATCCACCGAATATATGACAAAGATCGACGGAAAGACTGGTTGACGAACAGGCTTCTGGAGTATTCGACGAACTCGCTGCAGTGAAACAAACCTGTGGTTTAAGCACTGTCTAGATAGGGTGGCGATAGCACTGATAAGAGTACGAGGTGAAGAATTTCCAGTGATTCTCGCGACGACTGGAGTGGTAGTTATCAAAGGAGCTATTGCACTTGCTAGTTTGGCATTTCCTATCCGGACAGAGAGCGTTTCTCCAAAGACAACCTTAGTCTGTTCGAAGGTACGAGGATAGTATGTACGACCACGCAGCTTGTAAGACGTGACTGATAGAGGACTCGGCTTCACTTGCGGCAGCGAGCAAGGGCATTTCTGTCGGGTTCGAAGGAAGAGGAATAAAAGCGAGTCTCGCGGCCGAAATCCTCGTCAGAAGACAGGTTTGGCCAGAAATTGGCATGCTCGTCTGCGAAAGGACTTAGGACATCCTGCCAGAAAGCGTCAGATGATCTGGGATCAGTATTGCCAGACACCAGCGAGAGAGCACTTGACAATTGCAGGCGAGAACTGAGACTACCTCCTTGATAGGAGGTCTGTACATCAGCTAAAAGGTATCCAATGGCGTCAGCGTCGTACAACGCATGGTGGATGCTCAACATCAACCAAGATTGTGTGTCGCTGTCCTGTTTCAAAGACTGGTCAACGACCAAGGTGGTAACTGCGACCCTATTCGTGACACGACAATGCTGCCGGGCAGTCTGCTCGGCATCGTTGTTCACGTTTCGTCTATTGCATCGCTGGTGAGTAACGTGAAGGAGCGGCCGCGATAGGAGCGCTTGGATAAACACACTATCGTCCTAGATTAGTGATGAATTCACAAAGAAAGACACGGTACTAACGGTGAAGTCGCTGAATCGGCGCCGTCTACAGAATAGGCAGCTGCAGGAAGGAAAACCATCCTCAGGGCTTCTGTGCGGGTCGCAACGTCCGTCCATGCCTCTAACAGCTTGTCTACATTGACAGCCCTGCCAAAAGAGAACAGGCGATGGGACCAGTATGCGGCTTCATGTTTGACCGTTTCACCTAGCATGCCTTCTTGCACTACGAAGAGCGACTCATGAGTTCACCGAACTCAGTTGATTGGCATATGGAACTTACAGGGCGTGCACGGAAGGACGCGCACAACATCTTGAAGAGTACGTTGCACGCATGGTCGCCATAGTGAGTCGAACTCTTCAAACCATGCACATATAGGCTCCGGGCCGGACGAATGGTCGGACTCGCTAGACAGGATCATTCTAGCCAGCTGCTTGGTAGTTGGATGGCGTAGAATATCACTGACGGCGACCGGAAGACCTACTCCACGAAGACGCGAAGCCAATTGAACCGCGCGGATCTGATGGTGTCAGCTAAAAACAACAGAGCAGCAATGTGAACTTACCGAATCAATACCTAGCGCAGAAAAACGAGTGGTTTTACTGATGGAAACGGCCGGCGTATCTGTGAGATCCGAAAGCACAGTTCTAATCTTCTCCTCGCCTTCAGACCAAGCTTTGTCGTCGTCGTCGCCCATTGCGATGGCAATGGCTGACTCCCATGCCGAAATGTCCATCGAAGCATAATATTCTCCGAGTGCTTTTCTATCCACCTTATTAGATGCAGTATGTGGAATGTGTTGAATCACCACGATAACGCTGGTTATGTGACGTTAGTCAAATACACTAAAAGGGTCGCAGGCTACGTACTTTGGATGCATGAAGACGGGCAAGGATAAATCTGCATGCTGCCTAGCAGCGCAGGCAATCGCGACGGCTTCTTGATTAGTACGTACTTTTCCATCGTCGTCAAGGATGGGCGCGGAGATAAAGGTACAGACCACCTTTTGAGGACGACTATGTTTGACTCGGTTAGCACATGAAGAACTGAAGTAATATTAAAACTTGCTCGGGTCTAGAAAGCAGCATCGTGGAGGCCTCTCGTGCAAGAGGGTGACAAGAACCTAACGCGGCGCTTATTTCGGATAGTTCGACCCGGATACCTATTGGATGTTGAAATACACGTTCACGACAGTATACGGGGGACGCACCACCCAGCTTTACTAAGTCGTCGTTTCGACCAACAAATTCGCATGTTCCATCGTGGAGGAACTAGAACAGATGTTAACAATGTGCATTCTTTGGTTGCGCAGAACGTACGCGAACGATATCCCCAGTCAAATAGATTTTCCCGGCAATAGGGTGATCAATGAACTTCTTCGAAGTCATATCAGGCTGATTGTGATAGCCGCGAGCGTTTTGATAGCCACCCAGTGCTGTGACAAGGAGAGAACATGATGAGCGGATTAAATTGTCTGAGCAGAAGCAATATATGCACCCAGTTCGCCCACAGCACCACGAAGCAGGACACGTTCATTCTGAACAGCAAAGCAACTGATAGTCGGGATAGGAAGGCCAACATTCTGAGCCTTGGTAGCCTCATTCGGTTGGAAACGGCGATCTGTTCCAGTAGTCAAAATATTGTAGACAGCACCTTCAGAACGTCTTACATGTCGCGATTATAGTAGCTTCCGCCGGGCCTGAATTGAATAGGAATGAAGATACAAAGAAGATATAACCTTGCAGATTGCATACCGTATGTATTGAGGGATACTGTTCCCGGTCGAGACCAAGCATCTGCTACAGTGTCGGGCAACTTCTCTCCGATACTAATTAGACTTTCGAGCGAGTCACAGGCCCTTAGCGTGGTTTGCGCCATAAATGCCGGAGTCAACTTTATTGCATAACTTATTAGTTACTTCATATAATGCATAAGAGAAATGGCTTACAAATGCGTGTGTTGCTTGGAAACTAGCAACGACGTCTGCAAACTGCCCAACGAGGAGGTCTTTGCTTGAAGAGCAAAGAGTCCCGCATGACTTGCCTAGGGCGTAGAAAACATCAAGTATCTTTGCTCCTTTAGTCAACTGTGCGATGATAATGAATAAGACTTAACTTACGGAGACGTCAAACCTAGCAGACAATCGTCAGAACGATCAAAGTTATCGCCGAGATATCTACACCTACGTGTAAGCAGAGAAATTCAAACAGCGAACACCATTTGAATTAAACGGGATTGCTTCCTGTAACACCGTTAGAGCCTGCACCGCCGCTCTGTGTTCGATCGGTACGCCCTGTAAAACATACACTGAGCTACGAAATTGAGCATCAAAAGAGGCGACGAACTTTGGGCGCCCCAGTAGTACCACTTGTCCAAATTAGATACGCTAGATGGGTAGAGCTAGTGTCGACGACTGGCGCATCTTTAGGCTCGTCAAGTAATCGCGCGTCGTCAAGGACTAAAACATCGAGCCCATCGGGAATAGCCGTTCGTAGCTCGTGGCCCGCTTCCTGATTGGGAACTAGCACCACTGGTCCACCAGCCCTAAGAAATAGGTCTTTCTTCCGTAACTCAGGAGCAGCATGGTCCACCGGGCACCAACAGCCTCCAGCCTAGATGTATCGTCAACTAGATAATTTTAACCCAGATGCGAACGAACAAACCTTAACTACACCCAGTATAGCGACATAGAGTTCAGGACACTTTTCCATGCACAGAGGAATTGGTGTGTCGAAGAGTTCACCGTAAGTCTTGACAAGGAAGTGCGCCAGCTGGTTCGCTCGACGATCAAGCTCCCCATAGGTCCAGCGTACGTCCCTATCCGGGTGTACCAAGTCAGGTTTGAACCATACGGCCAGGGCATTGGGTTGCAACCGCGCATTCTGTTCGAATTCATGGTGTATGAGAGTCGAAGGTAACACTGGCTGTAGTGTTGGCACTGGATTAATGGAAGCCTGCAACTTATGTCGAACACCTGATGTAGCATGCAAAAAAGGCAGGTCTGTCGGTCTTTCTAGGATATTCCTGAGGATATCATCAAACTGCTGTAACATCGCCTCGCTGGCTGTAGGGATGAGAACATTGTTCGAGCACGTCGCTCGGAGACGAATCACGTTGCCTTCCTCAGGCCAAATTTCAAGAACGACAGCGAACTAGAATGCTTTCGTCAGCCCACATAACACGGTTTTTAATTTCGACTCTACCTCCGTGCCCATAGCTGGATACGTTGCTGATGTCCATAGCTCTGTTTGAGATGCACCTCGTCCGAATTGCTGCAGAGCAACAGTAGTATCATAGATGATACCATTGGCACCACTGAGAACTGCCACAGGAGGGTGACGCTTGATAAGACTGTCGACATTACCTCGTACCAAGCGGGACAAGAGGTCGCCTGTAGTAGCTCCAGTAACGTTGCGAACGCGCACTGGTACCGCAGTAAACATGGGGCCGACAGTGTGCTCGAGAGATTCGGAAGTACGACCGCCAACGATGCTACCGAAGACGATGTCCTCAGCGTCGGACTCAGAGTAAGCAAGCTACCCAGATATCAATCAAATAAAATACGAGCAACAGAAATTATATGCGTACCAAAATGCTAGCCCACGCAGCCTGTACCACGGCTAATGGCGTCACGTTGAGTTTTCGAGCCTTGCGAACCAGGTCGGACATTGATGTCGACGACATCACCGTCGACACATGGAATCCCGGCTGTTTAGCGAACTGTCGAAGACCCGTGAGATCGGGAAAAGAGTCAGGAGTGAAATCTAGTTCAATAGTCAGACTATGGACTGCACTACATCTCAAATGGGTTACCTTTGAGCTCTTCAACCCAATAATCATTACACGCGTCCATATCAGCATTGAGGACGTCGACGATGGCATTCTTGAAATCCTCCCGGGGAAGGATCACACTGGAATCGTGATATGAAGCAGCAAGTTCCTCAAGCATGAGCGCAAGTGAAGCACCATCTATGATCATTGCTAAGTATAAGATTGGTCTATGACATGGAAAAACTTACCGAAAAGGGCATGGTGAAGCGTCAGCACAAACCTAACATCAGAGGAGTCCTTATTGCGCATCAACGCTACTGCCCATGGGTGACGAAGCGACAGGTTTCGGGGAGTGCGCTCGACGTAATCATTTATCAACAGATCGACATCATCTCCCGAGTCCTCGATCCAACGAATATCGTACTCTTCACCGGAAACCAACGCAAATGGGCTGATGGCGCTGTTATCGACCAAAACAAACGAAGTATGCAATATCGCATTGTGGCGAACTACTGCTTCCCATGCCTGCTTGAAGCGATTTAAATTGGTTTCCTTTCTGAGAGAATAAACCGAATGATTGATATAGCCAGACTGTCCTTCAGAACGTAGATATAGTGCAAGTAAACTGGCTTGCATCGGTGTAGCCGGCGTGATTCGGTCCACGTGGTCGTGTTCTTGCCGTACGGCAGGACCTGCCTCAACTGCGAACCGATCCAAAATTTCGACGTGCTTGGTAGGAGAATCGGTGTCGTCGCCCTGGTCTCGACTCTCCATAATTCTTCGAGCAAGATAGAGAGGCGTCGGGTTTTGTAGCTGATATAACATTCGATATAAGCTAAAGCCTCAGGAAAAGACATTACACGAACCACATCAAGAATGGCTAAACTCCTGAATCCAGCCTCGCGAGCAAGAGTCAAGAAACGGACACCCCGGAGGGAGTCGATGCCGAGGGAGATAAAACTGGCGTTGAGCGAAACGGCAGGACTGTTCGAGTTCTGCGGTCTCTGCCACAAGCTTAACCACAGATTTCAAGATGTCAGGATCTATATCACATTCCACATCTTCCTTGGTCTCAGCTATGGACTGAGCCTCTGAGAAGAGCGTCGCTACAAGCTTTGCTATGGCTCGACGATCCGCTTTTCCGGCCGTCGACCTGGGCGTTGTCTGTGCAAGGAAGTAGCCGACAGGTCGCATATGGGTCGGAAGGCGAACTTCAGCAACACGGGTCGCTTCGTCGACAAGGCTCTGTTCTTCTGGCGTGATTAGGGCAAGAAGTTGTTCGGCGCCGGAGTCGGACTTGTGAACGACCGCATGTGCCGATTGAACACCGGGGACAGATAATAAGATGGCCTCGATCTACGAACAAAGAACACATCGTTAGTCTCAGTTAGCTAAAATTGATGAAAACACATACCTCCCCCAATTCCACACGCCTACCGCTAAGCTTCACCTGGTCCATTCCCATGCGACCGAGGTATTCGATTCCTGACCACTGACCTACTTCGTCGATTACCACGCGCGCACGATCACCAGTGCGATAAACGCGTCCAATCCCATCAATTTCAACAAAAGCACGCGCGGTTTGCTCTGGCATATTTAGGTATCTAGAACTCAGGATGAATACGAGCAAACGGATTAACAACACGGACATACCCCTTTGCCAACTGAGGACCTCCTAAACCTAACTCTCCCGGAAACCCGAGGGACACAAGTCTAGGCTCGATGGGATGCAAAACCATCATAGAGGCTGGTCGATATAGGCGGACCAAGGCGTGCGCCAGATTCATTACGGGGATGAAGACGCAAGCGTCACGTTGATGGCAGCCTCCGTCGGACCCTGAGAAACGCTGGTTAGTCCTATACAACTCTCCGCTGAAGAAAGGAAGCTCACATAAGCAGTTGCAGAGGACATATCCCTGGTCTGGTCTGCTGAATGCATCGATAACGCGTTCAGGAAAGGCGTTCACCCATAGTCCAAAGCTCGAACGACAGGCCCTATGCGTTCAGGACGTAGCATGGCCGCAAAACTTGGGGTAGCCATCATATGAGAGCAGTTGAGTTCTGAGAGAACAGCTTCCGGATTGGTGAGTAGACGTTGACGATTAGCAGCGCATATCGTTGTGCCGGAAGAGAAGTTCATAAACGTCTCCATTAGAGACTAGAGGGAATGAGAACGGGGCGAGTATGGAAAATAGAAAAACTACCTACCGGGTCAAAAGTTGAGGCCGCAAACTGGAACCACCGAGTTCCTGGAGGAAGAGCACGAACAGCTAAATGCGACGAGATGGAACATGCTGCCGCCAAATGAGTAATCTGGACACCTTTAGGTTTCCCTGTCGACCCAGAAGTAAAAAGAACTAGCAAAAAATGAATAAATGATTTCGATATTGTAGATTAATCACGCACCATATGCTAAATCCGACTCGCAAGGCGCTTCCCATTCCAGGGGTGCTTCTGCTGGTACTGTAGCAGATGATACATCCACCCAGTGCACGTCCTCGACGGCTTCCATCCACTGAGGGCGAGAACCTATCCCAAGAACGGCTGGTGCGCGAACGTCCCGCACCAACTCCACGATACGCTCAACAGGTGCAGCATCCAGACCCGGGAGGGGTGAAAACGCGCAACCTGCGCGTAGAACTGATATATATCCGACATAAAGCTCCGGAGAAGGGGGCAGTGCCAACGGGATGATGCCTTTTGTGTCGCGGACCAAATGGCGCAGAATTCGGGAAATTGTATAGGACTGCTGGTTCAGCTGACGGTAAGATATAGCACGACGCGGTGAATTTTGAACATCCAAAAAGTCAACGGCCGTTGCATCCGGGTTAGCAGCGGCTTGCTGAAGGAATGGGCCGTGAAGAAGAGCTGACCGTTCATTTGAGAACGCTGGGTAGGCCTGCGGCGGGTGATTTACGATAGAAAGTTCGCCGTCGGCGGCACAGGGAACAGTAGTACCGCTTTCTTTGGCATACAGGTGCAACAAGCGCCATGCCAGTGATTTCGGAATATGTTTTTCTGAGAATTGGAGGACGAGAGACGAGGGTCTTATGTGGAGATCGAATAAAATGGGCGCTGCTGCGAGGGTCTGCCAAGGCACGTGAGCGTGTGAATGACCGTCGGCAGCTCAGGCTGCACTGTACGCACCTTGGATTCTGTCGACGACGACGATAGCTGAAATTCTACAGCCTCTAGGCCTGTGACCTGGGAACTCTGGTACTTCGTTAAATGCTCCGTCGCGTCTTGCTCGTCCCTTCCTTCGGCGACAACACAGGTATCGTCTTGCAACCTAAACGCAAACTCGCCGGTCGTGCCTATCAGTGTGCGCACAACAGAGGCGAAGGCAATAGCATCCGCTGCTGGAGCAGAAGTAGAAGCGGTACTGTCAAGTTCGATGACAGTCAACGGGTCTCGGGTACCACCAGCGATGGAAGGGAAGAAACACGGAATACGAGTCGGGGGCAATGCACGCATTGGATCTTCTGGCGATGAAGAGTCCATCTTGCTGCGTATGTTATCTCAAGTACGTTCAAGCCTATGAATGTACTCGTCTCGGGGGTTTTTTTTACTGCGGTAATTCAACCATTCGCATCTTATCAGATAATTTCCGCCCAATCTTGGCTTGCGTCATCGAACCTGGACCAATGCGATCTTATCAGATAGTTTCTGATTCCGGGATTCTCTCCAAATTATTTTTCCGAAAGGTTATGTTCCAGAGTACATTCTGTCTCCATCTGTATGAAAACCATGTGGTCATTTACTTTTGGAGAAGAATGAACATGCGCTGGAGTCATCTACTGGCCAATGATGCTTGCAAGAATCACGGCTTTGGAAGCGTGAACCCTACGGCTCCATTCCAGTTCATTTCAGGTATGAACCCTTGACAAGTACCACACGACTCCTAGACCGGTGGTCATGCCCTGATATCCATATGCGGATCAAGCAGGTTCAATGTACAGCCAATTCCATCGGCTTTACTGCATTTGAGAATTCTGACGACTAATTCCCGTACGCAGTTAACGACCCGGCGCGGTTGCTGACCACACGCATGCACCAACGCCACTGAACCTGACTACCACGAGACTCTGCCCAGCTCTACCCTCGTACTCTTGTCCGACAACAAGTATTGAGCGCTGTATGTTTCTTTTTCTTTGCATTTTGCGGTCCATAATTTCGAAGAAGTCTTCCTAATGTGACGTCACAGAAAGCATCCTGATGCAAATCAGGCAGGGTAGAGCCAATCATCTCAAATCATACAGTCGCAACGGTCAGTCACCATCATGAATGATCATGCCGCTCATAATTGAGGCCTCATAGTTGTGGAGAATGTCACAATCGGCCCCGAGTGCGCAACCTAAGCCTACCTAGGCGCACAACAGACGCGGAGTGACGGCAACCTTCGGATCGTTTTTCAGAAAAGCGTCAGCCCTGAGGAAATGCCGCCGTAAGGACTCCATGGTTCAACCATTTCCCAGCCAAATTGGCAGAAAAAATCATAAAGCCGACCAAACCGATTCTATGGGTCCCGTTTTCTATGAATCTGGTGTTGACCATAGAGTTCTGGAAGCACGAGACTCCTCCAAAAGGTGCTAATGTGCCTCAGTCGTTCCGGCTTCCAAGCAGTTTCACAAATGCATGGGCTCGATGAAGACTAAATGATTCGTTGATGTTCTCCGTAACCTAGATGGATGCTTGAAAATTCATACGGTACAAGAACACCGCTTAGGTACAGCTTTCGAGCTCGGCTTCGGAGTTTTCGGATCTACCAAGGGTGGCCAGAGCGACAAACGAGATGAAGAAAGACTTGTTAAGGTCAGCAAACATTATGCACGATGACGCGCTGTAATATGAAAATTTCGTCCACAGTTCCGTATAATCGACGTGCTGACCTTTCGGCCGAACCCTTCCGTCGGGCTCATCCGCTCGGAGATTTGGCTGTATTATCTGCTTCGTCGATGACTCCCTTTCCGCTTTACCATCGTATGGCGAGACCCACTTTGACATTCCAGGGGGGGCGCTTCTCGACGACAACGCATGAGGCCACCAATTACAAAGGCATTCATTGTAACTTGAACTCCTCTTACATATATACAGCTCGCTGCCAATGGAAAATCAACGTTCAACCTCGACGAACATCGTGGACGTGCTGAAGGAGTCACAGTATTCTGCAGCTTTTCCGAGCAGTCAGGTAGCAGCAGTTTTCGTTACCCTACAACTGTCTCATACTCAAGAGCAGGGCTGTCGTTGATCTTAATACGATGAAAACCATTCTCTGTTACAATATTTGGTACACGACTCTCGAGACACCGAAGGGCTCCATTCTTACGGTAGTAAGCATCAAATTGGCCTGGAAATGAATTTTACTGACCACTACGCGTCCTCCCAGTTGTCAAGCTGGACGTCAACGTGCCAGGAGTCAACGTTCTTGTAAACTCCCGTCTTCACGTTCTCTTCGCTCTGCCCATTCGTCCATAAAATCCTCTCCTTGTAGGTGAACCCAACGTCGATCTGAGCATTCCTAATGATAATGGTTGCCTGTGCTTTCTTCTTGGGAGGAACGGTGACCGTAGTGGACGAAGATACGGTTTCGGTTTCCCCTTCCTGACCTCCCCACTGGTGGGAATATGAAGCAGAAACCGACACTTGGAATTTGGTGTCCTTAACAACGGGTACACCTGCCGAAAAAGTCATCGACACCCCAAGTGTAACGCCGACAGTATCGTTCCAAGTGCCAACTTTCGACTTCGAGTACGAGTACGTGAGGGTCTGGTTGGCGCTGCCATCGGAGTCATTGCGAACGGATGTACTGAGCGCAATGACGGGAGCCGCCTCGCGTACCTGGGCGCCAGAAATGTCGTACTTGACATCGAAAATCTCGTTCTTGATAGTGGCCTGTACGATTTCGAATCGAGACGACTCCTTGATGTAGCTGTAGCAGATTGGACGTCCATTTTCATCTAGATCGCTGGACGGGAAGGGGGCATTGGCAGCCTGGTCCTTCAAATAGACGTAATTCCCAGTGGCAGTAGTGATTGGTACCATGCACCGCCGTTGGGCCCGTCGCAGCTTATCCACCCATTATAGTAACGATTGATATAATTGCCGTTACTACCCTGGAGCCCATACCGAGATCCGCTAAGAACGGCCTGAAAGGTGCTGTCGATGTCCGCATCACCTTCTCGGAAAGTGACAGTGCCACGAGTTGGGCCCGAGCGTACAGAAAGATAACGGCCTTTTCTGTCGCGGATGTACAACCGCTTTGGAAGTAGGTAGACAGTATCTGGGTCCCCTTTACAAGCATCAATATACATGGTGATATCTGGAATTAGCTGAATACTTGCCACGCGGAATGAGAGTGGTCGGTGAGTCGTCCTTGGCGCAGGGACAGAGGGCGAAGTATTGGCTTCAGTGGAAGGATGGTCTGAACTCAAGTTTCGATTCTGAATGATGGCCTACCTTCGTTAGTAGACATATTGGACTCGGGCACTTGAGTGAAACTGCAAGTGAGCTTAAACGTCGAACGTTTACTTGCTTAAATACACGCTGGATTCTGTGAAATATAATTAGGGTAAGCGGAGATCTGGGACATGCGGGGGTCATATGGGAGTTGGGACAGAGGGAATGGTCGTTGCATGTATTCTATGATGAATATTGAATGAAATGTACCGACTGGTGAGAAACGAAGCGATAAACCAAAAAAAACTTATGCACCTGCTGAGGAGCCATCGACATTTCCAACAATCCACTGTCGAGAGAAGTTAGAATGTGCGAGATGTCAATCAGATTGAATCAAGGTCCTGTGTCATAAAACGTTCGAAACATCACCCAGAAAGTTTTCCCTCATGAAGAAATTTAAAGTCAAAGGCCGAGAGATCCTCGATGTTAGGTGTTCAGTCGATATCGAATCTCTTCATGAGATTCGAGTTTTCTCTGGGTTATTTCCTACTTTGTGTGGCAAGTCACTGACGCTTCCATATGATTGGAATTCCAAGGGTTCCGAAGGGACCAGTCATGGACAGGCACCTAATTTCTCTCCGGTCGTAATATTTCTGTCATCCAGGGCCATTGAATTTTCGCCATAAAAGATGGCAAGCAACAACCATTCCCTCTGTCCCACACACTGACCCCGCACCGTGTCCCTAGTTCCTCGCTAAACCTAATTCGAATTCACAGAATCAATGCAAACAAACGTTCGACTCGAACGTGATGATCATATTACGAGGAAGACATATGCATACTCAGTCTGGCACAACGTTGGGAAGACAAGCGCGCTAACACTGCAGCGTCTGAGTGTACGACGCCGGCCCCAGCAGGCCAGTCGTGTCCCCTTCAATGCCTCGGTTTCTTTATTAGCGAACCTCTATGATTCATGTGCGGCCTCGCTGGGTTATTGGGTGCGTGAAAAACACCAGAGCTTTGGCTCTGCCGGAAACTGGCTCCAAAGAGGGAGGATTTGATGATTCGTCAGCTGACGCATCTTGTTATCGAACTGATAACTGACGTCGACCCTCAGGCTGAGTCGACTAACAGCTGCCCATTCGCGAATACGTCGATTCCTCGTATGTCTGCAAGTCACGAGAAATTTTGATTTTTATATCTCTTGGGCATTGGCTTCGAATTGTTGTTTTCGATATTACTAATTCGAGTTCATCTGTAAATGAAGGACGTCATGCTAGGATATTTCCCATAGTAAAGATATCAGCTTTCAATGTCCCCCTCTTTCTATCGGATTCGCATTTCTCATCGTTCAAGTTGGAGATGTGACCGTGTGAGTACCCTGAACATTCGTAACTGTACGAATTCATAGCACTTTCCACTTTCCATCCACTTGCTGATAGGTCATTGCTTGCTGACCTGATCTGCAGCGTGTATCCTATGACAACATATCGCCGACTTCTTCTCTGACGACGGCGGTATGCCATACAATCCTTGTCACTGAACTCGTTCCCCACAAGGCTCTGACACTATTTCCATCACTCGCACTACTTACAGCTGCCTGGATCAATGTTTAAATCACCGTATGGACTTTAGGCTACCTGGTATACACATCGGTCTTTGACTATGTCGAGTCTCAGGATGGATTCTACTTTGAATGGTGGGGCAATGCGCTCGTTGCGGCCGCAAATCAGATTCGGCTCTTTGACGAGACCGGATATGAATACACGCATTGTTCCAACGATGGGGCCTTCATGTATGAGTTCGTGGAATAAGGCTCTTGAGTAAATCCAAGTATACCGAGGACAATAACTCCCGAGTAACTATTTTACTGCACAGGAATAAAACTGCTTAGCCTTCACCTGCAAGTGAGTGTCCATTTCAACGAACCCCAATTTTCGATTCAGCCCCAACCGCTCCCTGCTGTTGAAACGCTATTCTTCTTCTCTGGTTGTGGTGTTACAGGTCCTTCTGACTTTGTATTGTCAGTTATTGAGAACAACGCAAGGTACAGAAGTCGTCCAGGAAGGGTTGGTTGTATAAAGTATAACGTACTAGCACAGAGCATGCTCTGTCATCGTCAATTCGTCGTTCTATTATTATGATGGCATATACAAATGCTAGTATACTGAGGCTCTGGTTCTAATTTTACAGATGTTCGCAGAAAGACTGGCAATGGTTATTATGGAGGCGCCCGTTACACGGTATAGCCAATGTCTTGTTCGCGTGATTTGTTCTAAGAGGGACATTAGCTCAAATAAAGCATCTGAATCACCACCACATTATCACTGACTTCAGTTGCATCCATTTCATAACCATCGCTCATTACCTCTTTGGTTATCGTGACCATTGGTCCCGACGGTTCTTGCACCACCCGCTCTGTGTCCGGTGTGAATTGGAAGTTTCTATCGTTGAGATGATGTATGACACTGGTTGTGATGGTCATATCGGTGTTAGGCCTATAGGTATCTCGTCCACCGATAATTTGTATCCGCGAATTCAACACCATGTAAACGGTATTGGCATACAGCTTGGGAATGATGAGGGCTGCTGTTACGTAGAAAGTTTGATGTGGGAATGCGAAAAAGAGAATAAGGTTGAGCAAAGCGACAGCAGCTATAAATAGGGATAGTCAGTCCTGTGGCAACGGTAAAGACTGGCCGATAGATACCTGTCACAGATCCCGTTTCAATGGTTAGACGAATTAGTTTTGTGACCAGCATTCGGGTGCGACGGAATCCAGTATCGTAGCGCGTAAGCTGTAAAATAGTATGAATCGATGAAGACAAAATTTCCAAAAGAGAGACGGAGCTCACGTAGAAAGCCATACAGACAGCGATGATGATATCGCACAAGGCGGAGCCTCCGCACCAAAACTATATACGACTCAATATATCAACTTTATGACGCCTAGTCAGTTACATACCCCGATGGCGATGGATGTCTGCCAGTCACTGCTGAGTTTAGTGACGTCGCCTGCTTGGTAACAGTAAACACCTGTGACTATAGCTGCTACAGAACTGCTTAAGGCCACCTGAAGATAGATAAGTTAGACTGCCACAGAAAGATCATAGCAACAAACACAGGTGATGAATATAGGGACGGCTCGTGACGTTGATAATACGTGGATTCGGTACGCATAAAAGACCTGTCCGACAAATGCAACTGCTGTTGTTATAAGTAACGGAAAACGAACAGAAGATGCTGTACGCACCCACGGCGCTCATGACAGGAACAGTGAGCCAATTATAATACATGCCAGTCAGGGTTTCCATATTACCGAAGCCATACCCGAACTCTGTGAAGGCCTCGTGTGTAATGAGCATTGTTTGCACAAATTCAATAGCATAGATGCCATAGACGAGATATTTTGTGAATCGCCTGTCGTTCGGAAATGCTAGATAGTACAGATCTAACAAGGATAGATCAGGGACTTCAATAGCAACCTACTGGAAGATGAGCAACGCACAAAATTGCACGGTAAGAGTCCCGAAGAGTCCCCAGTGCAAGAGATAGGCAACGATCTAAAAACTGTGTTAGGTATTGGATAGAATAAACGCATAATTTGACACACTAGAGGACCAGACCTTGGACAAGACGATTTAGTATATACTACAGCTCCTCGATTCCGCGGTAATGACTCACAGCTTTTCTATGGGATAACCTGCGGGGACGGGCTGCATGTTGTGTCTGGGGCTGTCCTGCCAGCCTTGAGGAGCTAGAGCTTGTACATATGTACGAAGAAGCCGCGTGAGAAAAAGAAGGTACCCCGGTCAGCTTTGCAACCGCGGCAGCTGAGCTAAAGGATAGAATTAGCGGTCGATACGGCATTGGCCTATAAAATGAAGTTGCATGCTTCGGTTCGTGATCACCGGGATTCGCAGCTACCTACTGACCTACCACCTGTTCGGCTGTTCGGAAGAGATACTAATGTTTTAACATCGATTCGACACTGCCTCTGCAAAATTGAACAGTACCAGAAGCAAATTTGACTCACCATGTCATACGACTGTTATATTCAACAACCTTGGGCTGGTACTTGCGCAACACCACGCCACGCCACAACACCACCTACTCATTTCTCCCTAGTTCGACACGTGCATCGAAAGCTTCTTATACTCTGCCCTACATTGCCGTTATCAGGATTCCTCCTTATCTGTCATAGGTCTGGCAAATTTGTTGTTGCGAAAAAGTCTCGCCGTCATTGTAGTAATGCGGCATCATCGATGGCACTATATTGGTGGCGGTATATCTGCTTTGCACCGAATCATTTCTGAGTCATGCACTCTAACGGACCTCCCCTCAGTCATGCGACTCTACTGAGAGTGGTCACAGGCGTGCATATTGGAATTGGGCCAGAGAGCGCTCAGGACTCAATTATGCACGAGCCGCAGCTCGCATAAAATCAGTCTTCTTTGGTTCTCTTTTCAAAGGAAGAGGACATGAGTGTTAGTGTTCACTTGGCAAGTAAAGTAGGAAAGGAAACGACTCAGAGGAGCGCCGACGTCAGGTGCCGTAATTTCGGTTTCATGTCTAGATTGAGAACTTGAATGATGCCCCATTCAATATCCGCCAACATTTAGGCTGCCAGTCACTAGCAAGAGAATCTTCGACGCTTTGTCGTTCGAATCATCTCTCGCCTTTTCCCGTTACTTCTTCCCCAAATTACATCGCAGAACATGCTGGTCTCAAAATATATCGGTGTTCGGGCGGGCTACTGGATACTGCGCAATGCGGCGGTTTCCTACTCAGTTGACGGCTTCTTTCATTCCAGTTAGGCTTGAACCGTGGACGACGGTTTGATCAAGGGTATGTCGGAACAACAATGTGTCCGCTGTAGAGGTTGGTGCATTTTGATAATCTAAACCAGATCTTATAAAATTTTCATCAGTGTTTTGCGCATTGTAAAACGACTCGGAGAGGATACCGTTCAGATTACAAACCACTGCCTTTTCCACGGTATGATTCCTCGGCCCTCCTCTCTACCTCAAGCAGAGAACATCTCGCCGTGCGTATTCACTCCCAGGTTCAACATCTCAGTGCCGATGAGGTCAAGATTGGTACCTTTTGGGATGGGCACGGACCATTCATATATTTGTCCCAGAGTCCACATTGTTTCATATTCGCTTGATAAATCTCCTCTCCAAACTCCTGGATGTGACTGGTGCCCACAAGTCCGTGCTTGCAAGCTGCCGGTGTGGGGAACGACGTGGGCGTGTTCTCACTTTTCCGGTAAATAGAGTGAAAAACAAAAAAGGGGACGTCGCAAGGCTATCGCGCTATAGCGACATGGGCGTTTCGACTGTCCTATTCGGTCACAAGGCTTCTGCGCTATGACCACGGCTGAATCTCTGCCACTGTCTTTCTAGCTTGGTCATCAGCCAACGGCTGGGCATGCACGTCGAAAGTTCGACTGTCGTGGGCTGGCTCTCTCTGAGCTCGACGTTGATGCGTATGGTCATTTTTTCAACTGCAGGCCGGGATGCCGTCTGCATGCATCCTGCCACGTGCCTTTCATTTCGCGCCGCATAACCTCCCAACTCTCTGGCGTCGTCTCGTCTGGTGGGCTTCCGATGATTACTGACACCGCCATTCACCGCCACCCACCAACTGGCGCTGAGGGTGGACAGCAGCATGGCATCAGCAAGGGGTGGCGTCTGTGTATACTAGTATACACAGAATACCTAGTTTGGATGTACAGCCGGGGGATTGTAGTACGGACATCGGCACACTTCTGTTGAGGAGCACCGTCGGGTAATAAAACTTCTTTCCTTCCTTAGGTCCATTGTTCCATAGGGAGAAAAGCTTTTCATACCGTTGTACTGTCGGCCTTTCAGGACTGAGAAACACCTCGCTAGATCAGACTTCGTTACCTGGCCTCCGCAGTGGCCCCCTTCCTTTTAGTTCCCGCAAGAAATTGTTACGGTGTAGGAGGACCAGAGGTTAGGAACCTGAGTGAAGATCTGAGTACGTTGGCGGGGTTGGGTATCAGTGGAACGGACAGACGGATTTGCTCTTCTTACCTTCAAACTTTTCCAGAAGATCGATGAACAGCCTGAAGAATCTCGGCTTCTGTGATAGTACCTTGAAACGGAAGCTATCGCGGCTACGACACTCCGATATTCTGCTTCGACCAAGAGTAACACAAACTTACGGTCACGGCTGCCATCTGTCCCAAAATTCGACGATTTTGACATTCCTGGTGAACCCTTTTCTGCATCCATTTATCGATAACATCCAGACAGGGAAATCATAGGGCACTGATAACTACAATTCCTATAACCAGGCCTGTCGGTTTGTCTTCCGCTGTAAGAGGAAGCTACCCGCCGCGATTTAGGTAAAACGTGAGAGGAAATCCATGCACTTCTCCCGAAAACAGTAAAGGTGGGCTTCTGCTTGAGGATGACCTCTGCCCTATATTTGACTCGGTGGAAAAGGTATAGTTCTACCTTGGAACAATATAAGAGAAGAGGATTTGCCCAGGTTCGATGCATGATTCTGTAGCATAGTGATACTAGTAAGTTGGCCAGGGCGCCAAGACTCCTCGACGTATGCGTTGAAATGACTTTTTCGGAGAACAGGAGGGTCACTACAAGCGCAGAAGATGTCAGAGACTGCCTTGGATACGCCGGTGGCTTCAGCAAACGAACTGGCAGAATAGCGACCCCTTTAGAGTGCTCACGACATACGTGGATCGAGCAATAGCCGAGCAAACATTGTATCAGGACCATCTGAAAAACGTGGGTGCCCTTCTGGATCATCAACTTCTACATGCCGGAATGTTCGACTAGTACCGTGTCGATCCACTTCGACAACTCGCTATCAGCAAACGCCGTATGCTTTTTTTTGTTGCTCCATAATCCAAGTCCGGATTGGTCATATTTAGGGCCGTACCTTTGTATGGATTCCTATCCAGACATATGATTACAGCACAGCAAGAAGGGAGCTAGCGTTCGTAGTACCGTTCTTAAGTGGTGGGTCATAGCTGAAAACGGTAATTTGTAAAGGAAGGAAGGAAGGAAGGAGATTTTATTAGCCGATGGTGCTCCTTATCAGAAGCATACCGGCGCCCGTACTACAGCCTCCCCGTCTGTACATTGAAGCTAGCCAGTAACTAAGGGTATCCGTAGTATAACTAAGCTACAAGTACAACTGCTACGGAGCCGAACCAGATCTACGCTCTGCCGCTATGGTCAAGCCCCCTCATGAGTACTCCCTCACGGCCTCGGCAGTAGATTGGTGATTGAGAAGCAGGGGCACAGACTCCCAAAGCGTCAATAACTCGTGGACGAAGCGCGCTAAGGAAACTTAAGCTTTGGTGATTTGTCAGCCGATGCGTCTTCTAGGTTCTCAACAGTCCAATTGCTGACTCTGACTCGTGAAGTGGTGGACCAAAAGCTGCCCATTTGCGGACACGCCAGTTCACCATACTTCTGGAAAACACAACATGATTTTCTTGGTATTTCTCCCAGTTTCTATATCTGCAATTCGACTTCATTGTCCTTGGGCCCGGAGCGTCCTGAGGGGAACAAAATAAATAACAATCCATTGGAGCACGAGCCAGAAGGGGTCAGGCATGGCCGGCTCTTCACTTTCAGTTCCTTTCCAGTGGCAGATTTGGTCTCGCGGCTTTTCGATTGTTCCACGGTCCGGTTTGGAGTTCTTGTGGATCACTTCCGGCTGTCGCGAGATCCTTCTTCCCTGTAAAGCATCCCGCGGGGTCTGCTGAGGTGTCTGCGCTCTTTGACATCAACCTAAATACCTCTCAGCTGGTCTTGTGATGTTTTGTGTGACTGGATATAAATGAACTAGACGTAGACGTTATCTCTCGTACGCTATGGCTGAAGCTTCGACCCTCCAACGCTCGACATCCATGGTCACAGATTCGTCTTACTTTACTGATGTCGACAAAGAGAAGGGTGAAGTCCGCCATGTTGATATCCCCACTGCTATCGAAGAAGCTGACGAGACAAACAATGTCGGATATGCCGTCTACAAGGAAGGACTCAATCACAGCGAGATCACGCCTTCACAGAACAAGAGCATTCGATGGAAAATAGACCTAATTATTCTCCCGATATTCTTGATCACGCAGACTCTGCAGTTTTTGGACGTACGGTGTTTGTGACTTTGTGTATCAAAAAGATGGCTGATACTGCGATATCGGGCTTCTCAGAAAACTGCACTCAATTACGCCAATCTCTTTGGCTTTCAGGCGGATTTAAACCTTCATGGAAATCAATTTAAGTCCGTGCAACGATGTCCTGAGGTGTACAGTTTCACTGACATTCGGATGCAGTTGGCTCGGAAGCATGTATGTAATACATTCTGCTCTTTTAAACTTGCTATGAATACTCTCCAGGGTATACTTCGGTTATGCGATTGCTCAGTAAGTAATTTCTTTTCTTGGACCAGCATTAACACGCTCATCATCTATAAGGTATCCGGCGCAAGTCCTCATTGGAAAATATCCCGCCCAACGAGTTTTGTCATGTGCAGTCTTTATTTGGGGTCTCTGTGTTCTTACTAGTACGACTGGATCTTTTCCGTGAAATTGACATCTCTAACCTCTGGCGCAGTGGTATGGTGCACGAACTTCAGAACTGCCATGGTAAATCGATTTTTCTTGGGCATGTTTGAGGCATTCGTGTCACCTTGCTTGACTCTAATGACGTATGTGACTTTCCTAATTTACTTCTGGCTTTTAATCACGTCTTATTCACGTCTTTGCAAGCGGATGGTGGTATACGAGAGTAAGGTTTCGCTTCGAGGTAATCCATGAGCTGATAATCACCAGCATGAGCTTCCTCTCCGGCAATTTATCTGTATGTCTCCTTTTCGTTGACGTCCACGTTCCCTATTAATTGAACCTCAGGGTATTCTGGTCTCGGTGAGTCAAGCACTCAATTTAACATTCTTACCAATGTCCTTATTTGAATTTTCAGGTTGGGGCGGCGTAATTGGAAGCTAGTGCGTTCTCAACACGTCCGGCCTCTCCTAATGTAAGATACAAGAGTCGTGTGTAGTGTATCAAGTGCGTACCATTTGTTCCATTCCGTGTATCTTTGCTCAAATCCGTGCATTTACAGCCGGAATATCTGCGATAAGTGACAATCACACCGGTCCAGAGAAGTGGCAGTATATGTAGGTCTCTTCGATTTTGAGGCTTATCCAAACTTTCTTCATATCTCCGTAGTTTCTATATCCTCGGTTCCGTGACTATGGCATGGGCTATTGCAGTTTTCTTTTTGCTTCCAGACTCGCCGGTACGTCATCTTCTGACTATGAGCGCATTTATAATTCGAGGTTTAGGCATCTGCGCATTTCTTCAGTCCCGAATATCGCGTCTTGGCCGTACAACGTGTAGCTGGAAATCAACTTGGTATCAAGAACCGCAAGTTCAAGAAAGAACATATATTAGTCTCTGCTACGGATCCGAAGATCATTATTCTTTTTATATCTGTGTTCGCGGCTGGGATACCAAATGGTGTTGTCAGGTAAGGATCACTTATTTTCGCGCGCGTTACATAGCCTGAACGCCTTCACATCCAGCAATTTTTCGTCAATCATCATGTGAGTATGGATGCGTCTAATACGAATCACGGACAAAATTTTCAATATCTGTCTCGTAGTAAAGATATGGGATTTTCCAGTCCGCGTGCTTTTTATCATCGTAGCATGCTTGTCGCTAACATTATTCAGCGACGAAGACAACTGTACTCAAAAGGTAAGGAGCTTCAAGTTACGGTACCCCACGAAGTGACCTGCTCCTAGTGTTGGTGATATGGTTCAAATCGCGGCTCTAATTATTGGAGGTGTGATTACCTTGAACGTTCGTAACTGTAAGAATCATCCAATCGCATGATAGGATAGTGCTTGTTGACCTGATTCGCAGCGCGACTTATGGCCGCCACGGCTGCCAACATTATATGTGTAGTATCAGCGGCCTGCATGGCCTATTTGCCCCGTGAGCATGTGTGGCAACGCTTGGTATCGTTTTGGCTAGTCAACTGTCAGTCAGTTGGATTCGTGAGTGTCACATTTGCTGGTGACTATATCAATGCTGACGGCTTCTGTAGTCTGTTGGCTTGGTTATGGTGTCGTCTAACATGGGCGGATACACACATCGGGCAAGTAATGTCGAGTTAAACGATGCCGCATGTTCATGATGTGACTTCCACCTAGACTTTAGCTTCCGCCACTATCTTGTAAGGAATTCTCTGCTGTCTCTATGTCTTTCAGCTTAAAGGTAAAAAGCACCGCATATTGTTTCGGAAACGTTGCAGGACCGTTTGTCGTGTGAGATTTGTATTTCATTCTTCGAGGCTTTTGGTACTCACTCTAGTATTTGCGCAGAAAACAATCCCAGGCGCCATTCTATGTGAGCCATTCACGTATAAGTCCGAGAATCGACGCCATACGCTACTTACACTACATTGCATCAGCAATCTGCTACCGCCGGGCTATTGGCTGGTTATTCCGTAAATACCGTTTCTTCATTTCGCAGGCCTGGAGATTTAAGTGTCCTAGATCAAACTTGCATGCCAAATTATGTTGTTTATTTAGTGAGTCTCACTTTCTCTGTATGTCCTTTCTTCTGAGCACAATTAATTTAGCATGTTTGGATTCAACAAGCGTCGTGATCGTGTATATGGACCTCCGGATATCGCAAAGTCGAAGGAAGCGGGGATGCAGGACAAGACGGAATGGGAGAACACGGTATGCCTGAGCGTCCTCACATCTAACCATGCTCATTTTCATGCCTACACCTCAAGGATTTCCGATATGTTCTCTGATAATCGCGATATCTGTTGTATGTAGAATACTCGATGATCTGGTCGTAAAGCTAGCTATACAGAATCTTGAGAGAACTAAGTATTAGTACTAACCATGCTTCGGTGCTCAGCCGGTGTCGGCATTGGCACGCCTTTCCCACGACACTGATTGGCTCGGCTGTCGGACCGCTTGATTACTAAGCCTCAGCCACGGAAAGTTTGATGCTATCTTACACCAATCTTACCCTTTCGCCTGCCTACTGCTCTTCTTAGCCGAATTATTTTATGGTGGTCAGTCAAGTGCTGGAACTATTGTATGCGTGAGCAACACCCATCTCAACCATTGCTCTACTTTCCGAAATGATGACCTACCCTTGGGCGTTCAACGCTGTCTTTTGGTCCTTCAACATTGGTATTATTGGAGGAGTAAGATAATTGAATGTGACGAGAAACTGGCCTTTTGATAAGGGTTTCTGAAAATATGGCGGCGTCCTGGGTTGGGGTCCGGGTCCGTCGATATTATACGTGATGCTGCGGCTAGTAGTCACTTCAGCTTGTGGTATCCACGGCCATGCTGCAACTGATGTATGCTGATGATGCTGCAGCCAAGAAATTAGAATTGTTCCAGCGACGACATATCGATACAAGAGCAAAATGTCAGTACTCAAACGTCAGACCTAGGACATGACTGTTTACTTACAAATAGCTCATTTCTGCTCGTTTAGGTGTACCCTACCTAGCCTTGATTGATATTAATCCAGCAATTTATCATCTACGTTCCAGCCAGAAGGGTCCACAATGTTCCTCTTTCAAGTTAGACGCTCTTGCGCCTATCACTAGTCAACTTCGCGGTGGCTACCCGTCCGTTCTCCTACACAGGTACGACGGCCAATTTAGTAGCCTCTCCAGTCTAGATTTTCACCTCTTCTCCTTCGCTCGTTTGATCTCGGTCCTCGGTAGGGCGGCTGCTTTCTAACTAGCCGTTATGAACCTTATACCCTCCTTCTCAATCCTAGAGCAGGTCTCCATATTCCTTCCCATACTGCTGCAGAACAAGAATACGTAGCTCAAGTACTGCGGTGTCCGGCTTTACGTCGATGTCTTCTTGATTTTTTATTGCATATCTTATAAGTATTGCATGGTAACGCCATGGTCTATAGATCTCTACGGGTGTTCCATATTCATTCCATATCTCGGCATGCGTCTTCATTCCAAGCGTGGCGGCTTCTGCTTCGTTCGTGATGCCCATCAGTGGACGTCCCGCAACCCAGCTGATTCAGCCCTTTTCATGCTGTGCGATAGCACTTTTTGAGGCTCGGTTTCTGTTCTTCGAATCTATCCAGTAATCACAAAGATTTCATCTGACTTTGGGTTTTCGTCCAGTACATTCTCCGCCTTAGAGTCACTGCGCCAAAATATCCTAGTGGTCTACCTTTCAGCATGATTCTATTGCCACATTGACTTCGGACGAGTGGGATCCGTGCCGGCGGGAATGAAGGCATTGTGCGGTGTTCCTGCACCGGCACTAGATTTTCAGAGCAACTCACACAGGTGCCTGTTCTATCCATAACCTTGCGCATTCAATCTCTAATGAGTCCGTTGTAGTGACGAGCCAATCCCCTTTGCTAATGTTTTCGTTTGTTAGAACTTGGATAAAGTCACGTCATCCCTCTTTAATGATCTCAATGCGTCCTATAGCTGTACCGTGTTACGTATGGTACAAGGTTCGACAATGTCAGCAGCTATCCCACTGCCCCGCAAATTGACATGCGTGTGGGGAAAAGAAGCTCAGGCGATAACGCGTTATATGTCTTTTCAGTTCATGCTAAATACTAACCGTATAATAGATGCCCGTACTATCATCATAGCCAAGTCTCTCACCTTATCTCTCTCAACTTATGTCTCCGGAGAAAGATTCGTCTTCGTCGCCTACCAAGACCTCTCTGGCAAAAGATGGAGAGAGATCCAAGCATATCGAAGCCTCCAAGGACGTCGCAGTTCAGGTAATCGATAGCTTATGTGGCGAGACTACGCTGCCGCCACCTCCTACATTAACAGAAGAGCAAGAGAAGAAGCTCTGGCGCAAGGTTGACTTGAGGCTCATGCCAATTTTGAGTCTGATGTATCTCTTCTCGTTCTTGGATAGAGGTTCGTTGATGGTCTCTGTGCTGAAATGTCGGCTGATGAGCTTGATAGGAAATATTGGTGCATAATGACATACTGATAATATGACAAGCGTTTACTTTTTTGTTTGTTCTTATAGGAAACGCAAGACTCCAGGGTTTGACTACACAGTTGCATTTGGATGGTAACAAGTTTAACATAGCGCTGGTGGGTGCTACTGTTTTTGACTCAAATCCACTCTGAATTGCAGTTCACAGACTATGTACTTTGTTGCACGTACAATCTTTCCCCTCAGAAACATCTTCTTATCTTCTTCTATAGCCATACTGCATTCTTGAGTGTCCTGCCAAGTACGTTCGTCTGTGTTTTTTTTTGGACTTTTTTGGACCCATTGATCACGTAGTCTTGTTTTGGAGAAGTTTCGCCCATCTCGGTGTGTCATCTAGCTGGTATTTGCATCAGGAGCGTTCTAATATTGTGTTAAGATGGCTCCCGGGCATTACAGTTCGTCCATCTATGTTTTCTCTCGCCGTCTGAATTAACATTATTGACACCAGGTCGTCTGGGGTATCGTCATGTTAGTACCCTGCTTGCATACGCATCTTTCAAATACTTATTTGCCTTCAGGACGTTAATGGGTCTCGTGAAAAAGTAAAAAATAACTGTAAATATCTGACCCTTTCTCGTTTGCTAATACGTTGGAAGTTATCACCAGTTCGTTGGCGCTCGCGTGTGTCTTGGTGCTGCGGAAGCTGGGCTGTTTCCTGGCGTTGTATACTAGTGCGTCCGATATTGAAGATCTGCATCATCATGCTTACCCGCAGAACAAGTTTGACCCTCTGGTACCCTCGCCACCAACTCCAAGTCCGTATTGGGTACTTCTTTGGTGCCGCATCGTTAGCCGGGGCCTTTTCCGGATTATTGGCTTTTGCTATCAGCTTCATGAGTGGCACTCGTGGATTACTTGGGTGGTCTTGGATCTTCGTAAATTGCTCATACCATATTATTCTCCCCCAACGACTAATTCATTTTATAGATCATTGAAGGCAGCGCAACTGTAGCTGTTGGGTTACTTTCTTTCTTCAGTGCGTGTTGCACCCTTCTCTATCTCGGTGGACCTCATAGTGACATATCCCTTCTAGTTTTGGTGGATTTCCCTGCCACAGCCAAGTTCCTCACGCCAGAAGAACGCGCATTTGTTGTCTGGAAGAAGAGTAAGCATCGGTTTCCTTTTATTATCAGTACTGATCGTTTTCTCAGACTATGAAAATTCGTCCGTCGGGGAAGAAGAGCATTTTTCTGTCCAGCATATCATTCAGGCGCTTACAGACTGGCAGGTATGTCCCCTAAGTCTGGGAACGATAGACTTCCCGATGTATTTATATTAGGTCTTGCTTCACATCCCGATTTACATGTCCATCGTCGGTCCTTGTGAGTGCTCCATATCAATGCTTCATGAAGTCTATAAGCTCATACCACTTTCTAGTATATGGCATAACTTTTTTCCTTCCGTGGGTCCTATCTCTCTCTTCAGGTATATCGGGTGCTTATCTCCTAGCATAGAACGATCATAAACACGTACGTATACAATTATACATCCCCCGGCGGTTCGCTCATGCAATATTAGATTTGGCCACACGCCAGCTATCAGTCAGCTTCTTACCGTACCACCGTACATCTTCACTGGTAGGTTGTCACGGCGCCATTGTCCACCATTATCAAACCATCATTTGTTTTATCACACCAGCCATCGTCCTGTTCCTCTTCGCTAGATACTCCGACAGACTGAAAATGCGTTCTCCGTTTATCTATCTGGGGCTGGGAATGCTTCTCGTGGGATTTACTATTAATGTATCAAATGCGGCTCCGGGGGTGAAGTATTTTGGGACGTTCTTTTGCGTTGCAGGAAGCTATGCCTCGTTACCAGGAGCTGTAGCTTGGTAAGTGATATATATATACTATTTAAAACTCTCCTTGCTCACGCTAAACTTAGGCTTGGGAATAATCTCGCAGGACAGTATAAACGTGGAGTGGGTATGGCTACCCAAATTGGTATCGGTGGCTTTGCAGGTGCCATTGCGTCGAATATATATAGGACCCAGGATTCGCCGAGATTTATTTTGGGACGTGAGTATTGAAGTTTCATTGACTCAACTTTACTGCCAACTGAGGAAATTCCTATGAAGATGCTCTGGAGTTGATGTTTGTGGGCATAGGGTTCGTTTGTGTGCCCATAGCAGTGGTCCGTTATAAGTGGATAAACGCGAACCGGGAGAAGGAGATGCAGCGGGGAATGGACTACTCCCATGAAGAGTTGAAGAGAATGGGAGATAGGGCTCCTGATTTCAGGTATATGATATAAACGTAGGCGCTTTGATTGTTTTATGATGAAAGGCATCGGGTTTCCTAGGAAGTGTATGATGGCAATGGTATTTGTTTAAAAAATCGTATCTTTCTTGTGAAACCCAAGGGAATTTAAGTATGGGTCTGGTTGATACCGTCGTAGACATTTGGTTGATTGACCCGAATGGCATAGGAATAACTTTTGATGGTCTTCTGGATGGTCAGTGGTTTATGCAGGGCTGTACAGAAGGCTCACATCGATTACGAACATGAAACGTGTATATCTTTACTCCCCGCTCCTTCTATCCACTTCCGATGTGTAATATTAATTGTCAACGAGTCTCCTCCTTAGCTTTGTTTCCATCCTTCAATGACTGGACTTGTGTCAGAGTTCGAAAGGTTATCTAGAACACGGAGGTTCTCAAATCAGTTGTCTTCGTACATCTAAACACTGATCATAAATGCTCACCGGATAGCGAATGTGATAAGACTTTATACCTTTGATTGGCTTTCGCACAGGAGGCTTGACACTCGACATCTCGTCCAAGTTACTCGATCACTCTTGGCGAGACCTAACTACACTCGCGGGGCATAGCAAGTTGATCTCGCTGAAATTCCGGCCCGAACTCAAAAACAGAGGAATGCACAAGACCATTTGTCGATTGGCGATGGAATTGGTCCCCGAGCTTCCTGACGAGATGCCGATCCCCTCGGATATTCGCATGAGCTCGCTGTGAACCTAACTATACAGAATCTTGAAGCAAAGCCTGTTATAGATAACGAACAGTCTGGGCTGAAGGAGTAACATATTCCTGTAATTTCTCAGCTCTTCTGGTAGTGGCAGTCAGAATAAACAGGGCGCATGACCCAGTCTTTCATACCCCGTATCTGATCCTATGACTTGGACAATCTCTCACATAGCGGCCTGTGGATTTCCCCTTCCCTTCCCACTCTCATGGTCGACGAGCAGACATCCAAGCCTCCACTTGCTTTCCAGCTTCATGGCGATGTATGAACTCGTTAAACCTAGTTTTATCCAAATCTCACCACAGCGTGCTCTAGGTTGCAATCGTTACTGGGGCTGGTTCTCGAATGCCAGGAAAACAAAATCCCTCGCACTTTGAAATAAATGATACTTACACCAAGTCTAGGTGAAATAGGTAATGGACGCGCTACGGCCATTCTCCTGGCGCGACAAGGCGCCAAGGTCGCTCTACTTGACGTTCATCCCGAATGGGCGAAGGAAACGCAACGGATGATTTCAGCAGAAGGGGGCATATCGGAGGTGGTCGAGTGCGACGTGACGAATGAAGAATCGTGTAAAGCTGCTGTGGCTCGCACGGTGACTCTTTTTGGAGCCGTACATATATTGGTGAATATCGGTGAGTACAATCTACATGTTTAACACAAGCTTCAGTTGAAGTGATGTCGAAGTCGGCGTTGGGGGCCCGCATGGAACTGTTGTGGACGTCGATTTGAAGGCTTGGGACAGGGACTTCCGAACCAACGTGGGTAACCACTAATTCACGGGATATTTGCATAAGCTCACTGTGATATCTATATAGGTCACCAGCATGGTGCTCATGTCCCGTTATGTCATTCCTGAGATGCGAAAGGTCGGACGCGGCTCGATTGTGAATATGTCTTCCGTTTCGGGCTGTAAAGCGGTTCCTCTACATGTCACGGAACATAGTCTGAAGCATCCACATTAGTAAAGGGTGGAAATCCTGGAGTTCTTTATCCCACATCTAAGGGTGCCATCATCCAGCTGACGCGTGCCATGGCTGCACATCATGGACCCGAACTGATCCGGTGAGCGAAATCAACCTGAACAAATGCCGCCAGGCTAAGTAACAATGTTAGCGTAAATTGTGTCGCCCCAGTAAGCTTCCCAGGTTCAATACATACTGTCGTTGCTGACTACCCCAGGGCATGGTATTCACGCCTATGGTATGTATTCCGAATTTCGCGCTGTGCATGTATTCAGATTCTGTGAAAGGTCCGTGGACGTGGAATGACCGAAGAGCTGCGCCAAGCACGCATCAACCAAAACCTCATGAAAGTTGAAGGAAACGCCTGGGATGTTGGTTATGCCATTCTTTATTTGGCCAGCAGAGAAGCGAGGTGGATTACTGGAGTAGTTTTGCCAGTGGACGCCGGCACCACAGCAGGGACAGCCAATCGTCCAGCACTGGAAGAAGATAAGCCATTGAAAGAAGGAAACCTGTCGTAGGTGGACGAAAGTGATGTTGAACTCGGATCCCACTGGCCCTCGGAACAACGTGTGTCGGATGTCCGGACCGTAAATAGGTACCGATGGCCACCGAAATAAACAAGCCGATTGGCGTGATTTTTTTCCTGTCCTCCACCGGTTTCCGTCTAGTCACTGTCGTTTGTTTTCTTCGCCTCGGACCTCTGCGCCTCTAAAATACCCGGTGCATGCTAGAAGAGGCGCATTGCCATGGGCTACCTTCCGCAACAGTCGCTTGAAAACCTGAAAAAATACTCGTACAAAGGCGTAGACAAGTTGGTGTACTCGTCATCATCCTTCCGAATTCACCTTGACTGCTGGTATAGATCCTTGGTTTCTAGATATGTCTTGAACCCGTTCTGGAATTGGTTCGTCACGCTGTGGCCTATGACCGTTGCGCCAAACACCGTCAGTGCTAGTAAATTCGGTTGCCTGATTATCTAAATACAACCATCATTCTAGATTACGCTTTCTGGGCTATGCATAGTCTTCATGAACTTTTTAACGATGATATATTACGATCCTGCTTATTTGACGGAAAAGGGTGGTGCCACTCCCCTACCATCCTGGATATATTTTACGCAAGCGTTATTTCCTCCCGCTTCCCACAAGGTCTGACTGTTATTCCAGCTGGGGGATAGGTCTCTTTCTTTATCAGAGCTTCGATGCTATCGACGGGTACGTCACACCCTTCGGATCATACTTGAAGTTAATGCTGGACCAGAAAACAAGCACGGAGGACTGGTATGGCGGGTCCATTGGGGGAAATGTTCGATCATGGTGCGTTAAATTGTATCTATCCCGAATAATTTTCATTTCCCCCCCCCGTAGGATGTGATGCTCTTAATACTACGGTAAGATCGTAGGTCGTCACCTTTGCCCTTTTTCTGAATTGGTTGCCAGTTGGAAGTCATCATTTGCGCGCAGGCCATGAATCTGGGACGCTCGCGGTGGACTGTCGCGTCCCAAGTTGCCACGCTGGCCAACTTCTACCTGACTACGTGGGAAGAGTATCATACTGGTACGTGCTTATCGCTTGTTATCCAAATTTGTCTGATTCGTGTCAGGTCTACTTTACCTTGGCGTCTTCTCTGGTCCGGTTGAAGGTATCTTGATGATTATTACTATTTACATCATAACTGGCATTCTTTGGTAAGTCCATATCTGCAGGACGATAGCAACTCTCATATTTCATGCAGGGCCATCGTTCTGGGACCAGGGCGTTCTGACCTTTTTACACCTTGGACACCTTCCGCTGTTTTCCAAGATACCCAATGTCGGACTCAACGAATCGTTTATGGTGTTCGCTGCCTTTGGTCTAGCGTTCAACATTGTTTCCAGGTATGCCGTTCGCTTCTGCCTTTGCTGGATCTGACGTGGTCTAGCTATCTCAATGTTCGACGAGCGATGCAGGCGGCTGGGAAATCTACTCTTCGGCCGCTACTGTTTCTATTGCCATACCCCATTGCCGCGGCTATACAAATAGCCTGGCTATCATACCCTGCATATCACAGTTCTGCCATTATCAACTCGAGCCTGTTTGTACCGTTTTTGTGTGCCTGGGGTCTCCAGTTCGCCCATCAAGTAGGTCGGATGATCCTGGCTCATGTTACGAGCACACCATTCCCCGTCTGGGATTGGATGTGGATATTGAGCATCATCGGGGCTATAGATGCCAACCTACCCCGACTCTTCGGAAGGTAACGCTACTCACTGTTAATCATACACTCTTCGTTCTGTCTTTGACCCTTTCATTGATAGGCCGCCCATCATCCAGTATTCTCATGGGAGTACGGCTTGGTTTGTATACGGAACATTGGCTATATCGCTGTTCGCCTACGCACGTTTCTGCACGCTGGTCATCAACGACATCACGAACTACATGGGTATTGCTTGTTTCACCGTGCGCAAGAAGGATGCTGCTGGGATCTGGAGGGATGCTACCAAGGAAAAGAAGGTGTGAAATTCATATATTGCTCTGATGGTGGGTCCCATTCGACCCATCACCTTTCTGCAATACTGATGGCTCTCTGGCAGTATCTTTTAGGTCTCTTGTATTAACAAACACGATGAATCGCGTACAACGTCTGGCTAGATAGATTAGATCATAGAAGTGTTAGCATTCGAGTGTCTGACCTGTTGCCGTAGTTGTTTGGGTGCCCTTTAGCATGTATCCAGTACGATGTCAAGAAATCTGATCTTCGCGAGTTTTAACAGAGTTTTACTGTCCCGTCCAGTTCTAAGTACGAGCAGAGTTCTACAACGTGGGCCTGTCTATTCTACGAGTACCTGTGACTGTGACATGTCGCGTGCTGCGTGACATCGACGCGTCGTAGATGATCGCAAATCAACCAACTAGACGGCCACCACCATCGAAGGCAAATGCCTCCCCGACGCTCCTCTCGCACCCGGGCATCCGTAGAACCTGTCGTTAAGGCAGAGCCTGCACCATTGAAACGCAAGAGGCCCACCGAAGTCAATAACGTTGACACCGAGGAAAAGGAGAACCAATCATCCAGATCTCGCAGGAGCACATCGGCGCGCCCATCCACCAAATCCCGCGCTTCCGTTCGCTCCAAAAGCTCTCTCCAAGATGTCCCCGAAACAGACGATGAAAGAAACGAATCCGATTCACCACCGGTAAAGAAGGCTAGGCCTTCTTTGGAGCATTCATCAGGAGAGGAGAGTGAAGAGGAACAGCCAAAACGTAAAGGCAGGAATGGTGCTGGACTGGTGAAGAAGAGCGACAATGCGAGGATGGAAGTTGACGGACAGGCTCAGCCGACTCGCAGGCCAGCGCGAGGCTCCAGTGCCAAGCCACCGACTCGCGCTCCTACGAGAGTTTCACGTTCCCGAGCATCCAAGTCGGCCGCTGCCCACAGCGAGGAAGAAGATGCGAAACCTGTTCTCAAGTCAGCCGCGAAATCCACCAAGCCAGTGGCGCGCCGATCCCACCGTACTACCCACGTAGACCACGATGACGAACCCGCAATGGCCTCGCCCGTGGAAGACTCACCTAAAGGCAATAGTCGGAAGTCCGCGGGCAATCTGCGTTCCTCTCGACGTTCTTCAAAGCCTATCGTCGAAGACATAGCTGAGGAGCAAGAGGAGGAAGAAATCGTGAAGCCCGCCCGAGTCCGCTCTCCCACCCCGCCTCAGCAGCCCGACGTTGAAGAAGACATGTCTGAGAAGCCATCATCGTCCCGTGCTCCTGGTGTGCGTGCTGGAGCGAGGACGACCGAAGCAGAGGGATCTCTTTTGGACCAGATTTCCAGAGCACCTCCTGCTTCCCACGCTCCGGTAACGCAACTAGAAGAACCACAGGGTCCTCAGAAGCGTCTTGTCATCCACAAAATGGCCTTGGTGAATTTCAAGAGTTACGCTGGCCGGCAGGAAATTGGGCCCTTTCATAAGGTTCGTTTCACTTTCGCGCACTCTTTTTATTCGGGTCTAATGCGTCCTGTAGTCTTTTTCTTCGATTGTCGGCCCTAATGGTTCTGGAAAGTCTAATACTATTGATGCCCTGCTTTTCGTCTTTGGGTATCGCGCGACGAAAATGAGGCAAGGGAAGCTTTCTGAGCTCATTCATAACTCGGATCGGTACCCAGATTTAGATGAATGCAGTGTTGAAGTTCATTTCCGCGACATCTTAGATCTAGTATGTATCGCTTCCTGAAGAGAAACATCCACCTAATAATTCGCGTAGCCCGGCCCCGACGACTACGAAGTTATACCCGGTACTGATCTTATCGTTAGTCGGCAGGCATTCAAGACGAACAACAGTGTTTACAAGATCAACGGACGGACGAGTAACTTCAAAGAGGTTCAGTCTTTACTCAAAGGCCGCGGCATAGACCTCGACCACAATCGGTTCCTGATTCTTCAGGTTTGTTCTCCATGGTTATAAGTGACCACGTAACTCATGTTTCTTATTGTTAGGGTGAGGTTGAGTCGATTGCTCAGATGAAGCCCAAAGGAACAGAGCATGAAGAAGGACTGCTCGAGTATCTCGAGGATATCATAGGCACTTCGAAATATAAAGAAGACATCGACGAGGCGCTTCAAAAGGTAGACGAGCTGCAAGAGAAGAGGTCAGACAAGATGAACCGCCTTCGGATTGTTGAGAAAGAGAAGAACTCCTTGGACGAGAAGCGGAAAGAAGCCATAGCTTGGAAGAAACTCGTGAACGAGCATATCAGGGCCCAATCAAGGTTGTGGCAATGGTATCTCGCCCAGGCTTTCGGCAAGGAAGGCGCTCTGCGCGCCGAGATGGTGAGCGCCTTGACCGACGTCTTATGACATCTAAACCTGGCAAACGCGCTCTAGGACAAATGCGACGCAGCCGTACTCGCAGAAACTGAACGCAATGCCAACGATCGTGAACATCTAGAGCAACTTCAAGCACACTACAAGAAACGTGAAGCGGCATATGCAGTACGTTGCTACACCTGACTTGTCTTGGCAAGGTTCTCACTTCTTTGAAGGAGGTCCAAAAGGCGGCTGCCGCTGCAAACAAGGATCTGCAGGAGCACGAAAAGCGCGAGATCGGCCTTAAGGAACGTAGGAAGCATGCGAGTACCAAGCTGAAGAAGGTGACGAAGACCATCACAGAGGTACGTGGTAGCGCTTTTGTTACTCTTGATGCCTAATATGTTGCTATAGGAAAAGGCTGCGAAGGCCAGCGCGAATCGTGCTATTGAGGAGAGTAGCCAGAAGATGAAGAAAGAGAAGAGCAATGTGGAGAAGTATGAGGCGACATTGCTCGAGGAAGAAAAAGTTCTTGAAAGCATTACCGAAGGACTCAAAGGTGTGCTCTTTTTCCCTACCCTTTTCTCCGCTCATTTCTGATATCTGTAATTACTAGACAAGACCCAAGTTTTCCACGATCAGATTGAGGCTAAGCAGAAGGAACTCCAACCTTGGACGACCAAACTCAATGTCAAACAAGCCGAAATCGACGTTGCCACGAGCGAGCGGAACGCCCTTGTCCAGAAGGCCGAACGTATCAAGGATCTAAGCAAGGATGCAGAAGACTCCTTAGAAGAATTGCGCTCTGATCAAACTGTGAAGGTATAGTCTCACTTCATCCTATTCCAGACCTTCGGTGATCTTGTCCCCTTTCAAACCAGATTCAAGAGCAAGGACAGTTGCGTCAACGTAAGGCTCAGGCCCAGAATGAGTTTCTAACTGCAGAGAAACGCTATAAGGTATGTCGAACTTGTGTGGGGAATAGTGTCACCTAACCATCGACTTAGGATGCGCAAGCCGATGTAGATTCTTGTCGAGCCAAAGCAACGTCTACTCGTCGAAAGGTTGACGAAGCCAAGTCATCTCAAGCTGAAAGTCGGACTCAGAATCGAGTGCTTGAGTGTCTCACCCGGTTCTCGGAGCAAGGACGTGTTCAGGGTTTCCATGTAAGATACAATGTTTCTTTCCCTTCTACAACTTTGTTCACCGTGGTATCGTAGGGCCGGCTAGGAAATCTTGGCAAGATCGCAGATGATAAATACGACGTTGCCAGTCACTACCGCCTGTGGCAACTTGAACTTCATGGTCGTCGACAAGGTTGAACAAGGCCAAGCCTGCATCGAGCATCTGCGATCACAAAACGCAGGTCGTACTTCGATCCTGGTACTAGAGAAACTCGGCAAACCCGACATGAGTAAAAAGCCAACGCCCGAGAATGTGCCGAGGCTATTTGACCTCATCACTCCCAAAGATCCGAAATTCGCACCCGCGTTTTACAAGGGCGTAGGCGAGACACTCGTAGCGAAGGATATGGAGCAGGCCAACCGCATCGCCTTCGGTAGCAGACGATACCGTGTGGTTACTCTGTCTGGTCAGCTCATAGATACGAGTGGTGCCATGGGGGGAGGAGGCCAGCCGGCCCGAGGTGGGATGAGCTCTAAATTCGCTGCCGAAGCAGTCCGCCCAGAGGTTCTCAAAAATTACGAACGTGAAAGCGAGGAAGCAAGGAGGCAGCTAGAGCTCGCTACTCAAGAAAGTCGTGAAGCAGAGGCTCATCGTGATCGTCTGCTAAAGGTGGGACCAGAGATTGATTTGTCCTTTGAGAAGCTGGGTATGGATATCGAGAATGGGAAGAAGCGTATAGCTGATGCTGAGAAACGCGTTCGTGAGCTAAAGTGCGTATGACTTCTGACCCAAGTCGATATCATGTTGACAGTTATCTTTCCAAAGGGCCCAGAGCAAACCTGATGACGGTGACATGACTCGCATCGCCAAACTTGAGAAGGACATTGCTACCTATACCGCGGACCTTAAAAAGTTGCAAGAGCGGTCAAGCACGATCGAAGCGGCCATTAAAGATCTCGAAAAGAAGATTCTTGAGATAGGAGGAGCGAAACTCCTCGCGCAACGCTCCAAGGTTGACGGCATTAAACTTCACCTCGGTCTCGCCAACGATGAAATTACCAAAGCCGAGGTTGCCAATAAGCGAGCGCAGAACGATGTTGCTAGGTTGACGGCATCGCTTGATGCGAATCTTGTTTCGCAGAAAGAGGTCGAGGAGGAGTTGGAGAAATTGGACGGCGAGCTCAAGGAAGTGAGGGAGTATGTGGCTAACTTGAGCGCCAACGTTGCAAAAGCCAAGGAGGCCGAAGAGACCATGGCAGAGGATCTTCAGAAACTCAAAGAAGAGCTGGATGAGACACTTGAGTTGGTACAGGGCTTTATTCAACGAGAGGTATGATTTCTGTCTCATTAGGTTTCTATTGGCGCTGAGAAATGATTTTTCCTTTACAGGCTGAACTGAAGCACAAGGCCCAAGCTGCGAAAGAAGCCTTCCAGGAGAACGAAGGCGTGATCATTCACTGGCAAGAGAAGCATGACGAACTCCAGCTGGAAGAGATTGAGTCCGTTGCTCATCATTTCTTACTGTGGTGTGATTCTTACGTTTTCTCTAGTGATTACGATGATGACGACGACGACAACGATGACGAGAACGAGGAAGGCGATAGCAAAGCTGACGAGAGTCGTGAAGGTTCTCGGCAGCCGACCTCAAATCACCGCAGCCGCGGTCACAGTGTTAAGCCTGATCCTGAAGGCCGTGATGATGGTGACGAGGATCCCAGGACCCAGCTTCATATCTACAGCAACGAGGAGCTGGTCCAATTCCGTAAGCGGGATATGGTCGCTGATATACAGTTGCTTGAGGGTCAGTACAATGAAACCTGTTTGGGAATCTGCTGACGAAGGATTGCTGTAGAGAAACTCTCGAAGCCCCAGCCCAATCTGGGTGTCCTGGATGAGTACAAAGAGAAGGAAGAGGAGTTCTTCTCCCGTGCTAGCGATGTCGAACTCGTCACCCAAGAACGTGACAAGCAGAAGGCTGAGTATGATCGCCTACGGAAGCAGCGACTCGACGAGTTTATGTCAGGGTTCAATTTGATCTCTTTGAAGTTAAAAGAGATGTATCAGGTGAATACTTTTATCTCCCTTTCTGGGCCTCTATTTACATTGAGCCGTCGATAGATTATCACTATTGGAGGCAATGCCGAGCTGGAGCTAGTGGACAGCATGGATCCTTTCTCCGAGGGCATCATATTTAGCGTCATGCCTCCTAAAAAGAGCTGGAAAAATATATCCAACTTGTCTGGTGGTGAGAAGACGCTGAGTTCGCTTGCCTTGGTGTTCGCGCTCCATGTGTTCAAGGTATGTTGCTCTTCATGACTTTCAACATTAGCTGACAATGTATCTAGCCTACGCCACTATATTTCATGGACGAGATTGATGCCGCGCTTGACTTCCGTAACGTATCTATCGTTGCCAATTATATCAAAGACCGGACGAAGAATGCTCAGTTCATCATTATCTCTCTGCGGTGAGTTGACTTGTTTTCTGCTTTTAGGTAATAATTCATGAGTTGCGCAGGAACGACATGTTCGAGCTCAGTCAGCGCCTCATTGGGATTTACAAGACAAACAATGCTACGCAAAGTGAGTGTTCCTCTTGGACATCCCTGCCTGATCTCTTGCTGATCTTTTCGTTCACAGGTATATCCATTGATAACAAGGTCCTTGTACACCAATCAACGGCACATTAGATGACGATCTGTTTTACGATATCTTCTCCGTGTAATTTTTGACAATCTATTTAAGTTGTAATATTGTATAGTGTCGGTGTCTGGTGTTCACGTTGCAACGCTGCATTCCAAGGGATATTCCAAGAGACTTCCATGATTCTGGAGGGTTTTAACGTTTTACCTGAGTATACCATGCCGGGGTCCTGTTACTCCAACGCTGATTGTGCCCAAAACTTCAGTAGGCGGACAAACTGTACCACCTGTGTAAAGACGAAACGATTTCGGTGTTGGCCTCAAGTGCACGTGACCGTGACACTCAGACAAGCAGATGCAAATAAGTTGTATGCTGTTTTCTTCTGTCAACCGAGTCCAGATAGCTTAACCATTACTTCGACGCGACTGCCGCTATTCTCACTCTTTGACACAGACTCTAATGCTGGAACCTGACTCGCCGTTCTGCAAAATGGCGCGATTTTCCGGAACGTGAATCGAAATTGACAAAAGAAGGATTCAGAATTACTACCTCTTGCGACAGGATTCAAGGCGTAATGCCGTTGCGACTTCCATGGCGACTGCGTGCTAGCGTTTCGACATCTCGCACGTTGCGACGAACAAGTATGTCATAAGAAAGCTGCCAGGCAAGTTATCACCATTTGGAGTGTTCTGTGGCGTATTTCTCGTTTTACTGGTTTCTTATGCAAAGTACAGTGAATACGGACAACGCCGACCGAAGTATGTTAGGTGAAGGAGCAAAAGGTAAGCCTCCCATATTTGGTATCCCGCACTTACTCAGACCTCCTCCCGTGGTAAGACAGGGCACTGAACCGCCCGCCGGCTCGGCTCGGACCAAGCATTTCGTTTCCGTGCCTATAGTACCGCGTCGGCAGCGGCGTAGAGGACCCGCCTACGAGACCACCAAGCTAGATCTGAGGTGAGCATGACCTTCCATAGCTCCTTTCGTGATGTTCCAGTAAAAGGGTCGAGCCTCTTACCAGTGGAAAGAACCCGCGTTTGCGACCGCCCGAGCCCGAAAGTGTCTAAATTCCCAATACATCATCTTGAATTTCCCGAGATGTTTATTGTAAGGCTGGACCAACATTTTCATGACTCTTTGTTAGTTGGCTGACGGTCCTCGAGATTCATGGCCCACCGGCAAAGGCAGAGTCTTACATCGCGTTGCGATTGCGCGCGATTTCTGCTTCCGCATTGAATGATGGTTCAAGGCGACAGCGCGGCGTGTGGGGCTTGACCACAGTAGGGGTAATATGAGATCACACATACTTGCTTCGCAGTCCTGATTTCATGATTATCTGCTTTCTGGTGTATCCTGAGTGTTAATCAAGCTTCCCTCTAGGTTACGGGGCTTTCCTGGAAGCCGGATCTTCAGAGAGACTCGCTTAGAAACAGTGTCTCCGCCGTTCGTAATGAAACCTAATAGAGTTCTACTGCAATGCGGAACCTAATGGAGAGACTTGTGCTTTCGGCTTTGCGGTACAGCTTCCGCCGGAATCAACACTGAGAGCTATACGAACTAGAATCCGATTCCCTCAACTTTACATGGACTAGTCCACGTGATTCCATAAAACCGGTCGTAACATCGAGTATTGTCAGGGTGTAAGCTCGCCGATGGTACGTCTCCTCCCCGTTCACGCTTAGTAGATTGCAAAAGACGAGGCACGTTATTCAGGAGAGAAATACTAGAGAGATACCTGTCATGACTATATGTCATCCTACGTCCCGAGATTTGGATGTCGCGGAAATATCGATCATAGGGCATACGGACGTATAGAGGGAGCCTGCGGCGGCGGCTACGAGGTAAAACTTAGGTGGGACACCCCACTTGCCGCGGTGATGCCGCGGCTTGTGTCTTCGGTGACTCAACGAATGCCCGCATGCCGCCCGGACCGACTCTCCCTGTCTCAGAAAACAACACTTGGACAAGAACTCGTGTCTTGGATCCGCGAATTTTTACTTAGCCTTTCTGTCAAGTGACAACCAAGTCTCAAATGTATTTCTAGTCGATCTTTGCCTATACTTAATATGGCATCGTTGGAAAGTCCTTTAATAGTTGCGACGACGTGCTATTGTCTGATGTCAACTCCCCTCCACTGTCGAGTATGAGCAGCCCAATTTCTGACCCCTTTGGTGGCGTTCTTATCTGTGCGTGTCCTAGTTCATGTTTCATGGTGTAAAATTAACCATTGTGCGTAGCGGTATTTCTGAGCATCCTCCTCTTGGGAGCGATGTTTGTGCAATTGTTCATCTACTTCGACCACTACCCAAAGTTAGTTGGTTCTTTAACTCTGCTTGCATACGCTGACATGTTTCTGAAGAGATCATGCATGGATCAAGGCTTTCGTCTTGGTTCTGTTTGCGTTGGACATCCTCAATTCCATCTTCGTGCTTGCATGGTATGTAGAGTCCCTCACTTCTCGCAGATGTGAAATCTGATCCCTCCGTAGGGTATACAAAATGCTAATTCGACAACTTTGGGAATATCGAAGCCTTCATGAAAGGTAACCATTCCCTCCAATGGCGGTACCTTCATTTCTGACCTTCCTTCTGCCACAGCTGACTGGACGGCGGCAACCTGACCCTCTCCTTTCCGGTATCATGTCCGGAATGGTCCAGTTCTTCTTCGCTTGGAAGATATGGGTCCTTACAAAGTGAGTTCTAGTCACGTCGAGATTGCTTAGACACTCATCGGAGTATCAGAAACTACTTCTTCATCCTCATCATAGGCATCTGCGCCCTAGGCGTCCACTGCTGGCGGCATCGCTACCAGTATCATAGCGTTTCAGGTCTGGCAGACCGTAAATTGGCCCGAACTGCGCATCAAGCTAGATACCCCAGCTTTGGTATGGCTCATCCCAGCGGCGGTGTGCGACCTTATCATCGCTATCATCATAACGGTCTACTTGCAACGCGCCAAGGGTCCATTCAAACGGACCAACCGAATTTTGAACAGGGTTATTCGAAGTGAGTCCTTTTCTTTACGCGACGAGGAATAGGGCTGATGTTTTGGTAGTGACTATGCAAAACGGCAAGTCCAGTAATGATCAAAAGGTGTATGACTATCCTTATTCGAACCCTAGGTCTCCTCACAGCGACGGTCGCTGTAGTTGATATGGTCTTGATTCTTGCTATTCAAGGTATGCATTGATTAATCGTCTACGGGGCCGCGCTGACGTTTAGAGTGTAGGACACAGCCTTACTATCTCTGTACGTTCCTCGTCCAACCTGACGGTCACATCTTGACATTGAATCGACTCCTTTGTTCTTAGTCGTCGCCTTTATTCTACCCAAACTGTACACAAACTCTGGTGAGCATTTCCTTCTTCCACTTGAGCGTCGTTCCTACGGCTAACACTCCCGAAGCTATGTCCAGTCTCAATTCTGTGAGTGAAGCCGTAACGCCACATCTTCCATTATGTTTATGTATGTTCAGCGCCACGTACACCATAACGATATAGAGGACGATGTAACGTCCCTGAGTATGGTATCCGGCTTCTGGGGCAGTAGCCCGGTACGCTTTGTCGATATCGCATCTAATCACCTTATCTCACTCTCGGGACGACAGGGTCGCGCCTCTCCACTCACTGCACGACCGCATGAAGTGAGTATTCGGATTGGATTAACCGAACTCAAAGCTGATCACCTAGTCCGTGTAGATGTATGTCAACGTGAAACATGGAAGGCATCAGGACTCGGACCGTCGCGATGCAGAAACTACTGTCTCCTCAGAAGATATCCCCAAACATGAGGGCGTCGGACCATGTGAGTCGCCAGAGTCACGTCTGGGACCCTATCTGACCCTCCTTCAGAGTCGTGCATGACTTCTTGTCCTTTTTTCTTTTCCTTGGTTGCACCTTTCTTTCTGTATGCTATTATGTGTGGGGTGTACGATGATGTATGATATAATAGTACTAGCTGTCTCAGATACATTGCATTATAGACGCTGAGATGATTTGGTTGTAGTATTTATAGACAAATGTAGACTAATGCAAAACAAAAGACGTAGCTGTTGAAGAATGGTCAATAACAAAAACAGGGGAGCGGCATTTCACCGCCCGAGGTATCTCAGTGGTTAGCCAAGCGCCGGCGGCTGGCGACCGCGGCAACGTCGGGATTCGTATCCCATTTCAAATTCGGGACTTGGCTTTGAACAAGACCTCCATCAAGCTTTTTTTAACGTTCAGCATGCAACCTCACCTTGTACTAGATCCCGTGCTGTGTCGGGTCTCAAATTTATTATTCTTCCCGGATCAGTACGCTATAATAAGTCTAGCAGACGAGTTATAATATTGCACCTTAACCAGTTAGTACTGCGTCCCTTTCCTCCTCTTCGTTTCCCCTTCGCCTCAGATATGAGCAGTGTAATTTCGGACCCGTTCGGGGGTGTTGTTGTATGTAAGTAAAATTTCCAAGTCTTCCTCCAAATAATTGGATTAAACCTGGCGCTTTCTTCTAGCGGTCTTCCTGAGCATCCTTCTCTTGGGTGCTATGTTTGTACAGTTGTACATTTACTTTGACCGCTATCCCAAGTCAGCAGAATCCTCTCTTTCTACGACTCATCCCCTAATCTGTCTTTCAAGGGACAATATCTGGCTGAAGGTCTTCGTCATAGTTCTCTTTGCCTTGGACGTTCTCAACTCGGTTTTTGTGCTTATGTGGTACGAAGTATGGCAACGGAAACTAACATTCTCTAATCCACGACTTCCTCGCAGGGTTTATAAACTCCTAATCGACAATTTTGGAAACCTCGTCGCGTTTACCAAAGGTAAGCGACTTCCCGGAGCCTGCAGTCGAACGCCTAGCCTAGAGCCTTCTCCATAGCTGACTGGACTGCCACGACTGACCCGCTTCTGGCGGGTATCATGGCAGGAATGGTTCAAGGGTTTTTCGCATGGAAGATTTGGGTGTTGACCAAGTACGTGCTACATCCGTCGAACGCCAGTCCTGATCAAACTCCCCGCTTGTAGGAATTATTTCTACGTCGGTGTGATCGTTCTCTGCGCATTGACATCTTCGGCTGGCGGTATAGCGACGAGTATAATCGGCTTCTTAGTGAACAACTCGGTTGACTGGAACGGACTCCGTGATAGACTGGACGCGCCCTCTCTAGTGTGGCTCATTCCAGCAGCACTCGGAGACCTCATCATCGCCGTCGTTATCACCATGTGTTTGCAGCGAGCAAAAGGTTCCATAAGACGGACCAATCGCATCTTGAATAGAATTATTCGACGTGAGTTTCTCGTCGGATCTAAAGGTTCACATATACTAAAGCGCCCGAGCCGATAGTAACTATGCAGAATGGCAAGTCCCATACTTTTCTTGTGGCTGCGCGGTGGGGCCTGACATAATAGACAGGCCTTCTCACTGCCACTGTAGCCATAATAGATCTAGGTTTAATTCTAGGCGTGAAGGCAAGTGTTCAACCCGAAACTTTTTCGAAACTTCTTGCTCATGCTTTCAGCAGAGGCAGCCTTACTATCTTTGTGCGGGTGCTCCCATTTCCGTTGTAATCGAACACTCTAACCGCTGCCCCACAGGTGTTGCATTCGTCTTACCTAAATTATATACGAACTCAGGTATGCATCTCCATGCCTATTCCTTGGGTGACGCTGAAGGTTATCCAGCGCTTTCGAGTCTCAATGCCGTACGTAGTACAGCGTCGGGTCACAATCATCGTTTCTCACTGTAGATAATACATTATTAGCGTCGACCCCACACGCAGGACACTGAAGATGAAGCTCCCGCCCCGACCATGCCTTGGAATAGCACTGAGGTACAAATTTTCTCAGATTTTATTTCCGTGATCTCATAACGGCCGCCTTCTTGTTCACTATAGGGCCATGCCCAGCCTCGCTCACAGGGAGTAAGTACTTCTTTACGACCCTTTAAATCAACTCTCATGCAAGGTCAACAGGTGTTCATTAGCGTCGAGTATGAGAGCCATGAGATGAGAGATGCTCGCAATCAGAAGAATATCAGCATGGCCCTCTCGGATGAATCGGATACTCCGGAAGACAAGACTTGTAGGTCTGTGTAAGGAGCTGTAAATCTCTGGTGATAATGGTGAAAATCTGGAGCTTATTTATATTACTTGCGGCGATCTTGTTGTGTTTTGGAGAGTAATCAACCTTGTACTTCCATACTACTCGGACTCCGTGGAATATTCAGCTGCCAATAATTAAAGGTATATTTAATCAAGGGATCAGCTTATTTGATTCGGTCTTATCCTAAGAACACCGCATATCTCAAGGGAAAGATCTGAGCGGCCTTTCTTTGTAAAAATTGGTCCTCGTAAGGACCGATGGTGGTCTTGTACTCCTCCGACTGAAATATCTTCGCAGTCATCATCAGCCACCAGTTCTTTATCTCAGCCAAAATAGAAACTTACAGCGAATATCTTCTCGAAGCTCTCCGCTTCTAGCAAAGCCATCCCATCCCACTGCTTCTCGGGCGGCTCGAAGCCTACAGCCTTAAGTGCAGCCGCAGCCTCGCTGTCAATGCGCAACTTACACATGTGAGACGGGTACTATAAGCGAAACGAAGCGAGTAATTCACCTGTTCGTACTTGAGCACGTTATCCACGAAGATGGGAGAAGAGAGGAGCATTTTCGAGAGGCCCTCGAACCAGTGGTGGTAGAATTCTTCCAGTGTCAGCCCTTCTTTTCGCTTGAAGAGAAGGGCGACGCGGACACGGTCCGTGTGGATTGTACCAGTGGCCATCGCTGACTCGTTGGATGAACAAGACGTCACTGAAAGAACGTACGTTATAAACCGAAGTAGGTGCCAGAAATTTGAGCACCGCTCATCATTTTCTGCTACCGCTCACCAGAGCGTTCCTCTCATTCCACTTGGGGCACAGGTATTAGAATGGAACAACATCAGGTCCCACAGGAACACAGAAACCAGATAGTCGATAAGGTGGGTATTAGGACCCACGCACAAAGGCGTACAACATCAGAGTAATTCCCAATTTTCAAATTACCGACTAAGGGTCAGCAGAACATTCCTTGTCTGTCCAAGTAGCAGCTCCCGAGCCCCGAGGTGCCTGAGGCCAGACAGGTATTGCAATACCCGGCAATTAACGAACCTCTAATAAACCACACTTTTGATGAGCGAATTTTGAAACGCCATCCCCCGCCGGACACATGCGAAGAACGAGGCAGGCCTAGCCAAGAAGGATCAATTTACTGATTCGGGGTGAGCGCTGTGGACGGAAGATATATCCGGAGAGAATGCAGGCGATAGGCCAGACGTGGAGCACTTGACAAGATATTAATTTGGTGAGTGTACATACCCGTAGCAGCTTGACAGAATAATGAAATCAATTATCCCGGGCTAGAGCGCCACAAGGACAAGGACGAATACCCAAGTTCGAAACGCACTCGATACGGTGAATTCGGAGGTCTCAGTCTGTTGGGGGAAGCGAACGGGCAAGATCCAAGCTCCGGCGTGCGACCGAGACCACCGACTTGTCCGCTATGTCCAAAACCGAAGGTCCGCCCTAGACTCTTGTCACCGGCCCGGAACCAAAGCTGGGTAAAAGGGCAGTATGGTTAGGTATGTAGCCAGCTTGTTATTGCAACCAACGACGGAGTGACAAGCATCGGCTCTAATGGCACCATTCTCGTGTTTTCTTCGCACTACTCAGTACTTGTTGAAAGAGCGGACTTGTAAGAATTTGCTGATCAGGGTTCAATCGTATCTCCGTACTAGTGGACTGTTCCCCGATCAGGAGAGGAAGTAGAAGAGGACCTTACTCTCCGAATCTTCCATTGGGTGCGATTGTATCCCTTCTATTATCTAGGCAACCGGGAGGCAGAGACAGGCACGCCCACCAAGACCTCCCCTTGTGTTCTGGCAATGACTGGCATCGAAAGGTATGAAGCGATAGAACGAGAAATTCGAGCCACACTGAAGCCTCAAGATTTTTAAAAAAAATCAACACTGAGGAGGATCTCAGAATCCTTCGAAGAAACCCAGGAGCATATATCTAGTTGAAGAACCGTTATATGGTTACGTCTCTTGAAGTAGAACGAGAACTACAAGGGTAGAGCGGAAGTCCACCTAGTCGCAGACGTACGTCCCTGACGTGAAGCTAAAGTAGGCTCATTCTGACGATTTCAGTGAGGCGCGGTACCATGCAAACTACGAACGTACATGGTTAGCCTCATTACAAGAACGTCTTCCATCAGAAAGAAAACTCTGATAATGTGGCTTGCGATGTCATCGGTGAAAAAAAAAAGACGGTTTTCAAATGAGCAAACTCACCAGGAAGTCGCAAGCAAAGCTCAGGGCAACTCGACAGCTGATCATCTACCCCGATATATTGGGACTACCCCGTACCAGGGCGTCAATCAAAATGCGGGGGGAAAACAGATCTGGCCTTGCCACTAGCACTCAAGGAGATCTTCAAAGTCTAAAAGGTTAGTAGTTATTGAGCATATAGGAGGCGTTGGGCAATCTGTAGGCCTAGGAACTGACTCACGTGGGTATACAAAGGGATTTTCATACTATTAATGGTATAAGTTTCCTATGGCATTGTATGTCGAGTTTTTGAGAACCCGGGGAGATCGACGCCACCACCGCTTGGGCTGTGAGGCACAGGAATGGGTACGGAGCATGTTCGACTGGTGATTGTGAGCATCTATCCACCTCTCGCTCCAGGTTGTGATTTCCCAGCCAATCTTCCAGCATACATTCTTCCTCATCCAATGTAGGGTGTATCGGTGACCGTTCTGGGCTGCCAGTCTTCGTGAACGCTCGCGATTTCTCTAGGAAAGATGTCAACGCTTCTATCCCTTCTTTGGTCCCTAGGATGTCCGGCAAGTATATGTCGTTAGAAACCTTGTGAAGTCGCTCGCGATGTCTATTATATCGAGGACATTGGCGGATGATGTGATCTCGGGTTTGTATGGGTTCCCCGTATGCATGGGCTGGATGTCCTCGTGGGACAAATCGGCTGCAGTACTTGCCTGAGAAGCAGTGTCCGCTTCGACACTAGACAAGGCGGCCGAAGACTTTGCGTTTCCCTTGAAGTTCGCGGAAGTGGGCTTCAGGGTAGGCGCTCTGCGGTTGGAGGGTGAGAAAAATCCAGTTTTCGGGCGGGCTTTCCATGTCTTTGTCCAATCTTTCTTCAGCTTCTCCTCTGACCTTTGGAGGGCATTGGACCAGCTCCCCGAAATCTTAGCTTCCAGCCCTACCGCTGCCTTTGCTAGCTCATCAGCCCTCTCATTTCCCTTTATCCCGGTGTAGCGGTGTAGCGGTCGGAGTGAGCCATCAGTATAAATCAGCAAATGGTTCGGTATCTGGAGCGCTGCTACAGTGTTTGTGTCTTATGGCAACATCCTTCTTGTCTTCTTCTGGATCTGCTTCCGAGACTTGGAACCGGCCGTTGAATCATGCCATGGTGGCTGGTGGAAGGGGAATAATCGCTCATCGTTTGGACTTGTTTGTCGTGCAACCTCTCGTAGACAAGTACCTTTAGTCGGGTTCTTTTTAGACTGTGAGTTGCGACAGAAGGGTAATGGTGGGGGTAGGCTGGGAGCTCTAATGCTTCTTCACCGATTGTCAAGACTCTCGATAATGATATTAGAAACACTTAGCTTGTTAAATCGAATTGCGCAACGTCTTGTGAACATATCGAGATGCAAATTGAGAGGAGGATAGATGCTTCCATCTCTAGTGCTGAGATTGGTGTGTCGTCTTGAAGGCTGCATATATTAGCATGAGTGCATGACGTTGAATGCATGTTGATAATTAAAATAGTGATTGCCTTGCTACTACTCCGCCATTCAAGCGTTTCCACGACCGTTACGTGGAGCGATAACGGTCGTGGAGCAAGATCCCGACGAACTAGACGACAGCGCCCTCGACCAAGATTGGCTCGAACGCAACGAACGAAGACGCGAATGGGTGGACTATGCCGAGGCTGTCCGAAGATTAGAGTGGAAGGCCGAGCCATCTCAGGGGATTCTCAAGAACCGCCAGGTGGGTCTTCTTGCCTGTCCACCATACTGAGTTTGCATATTCCATGACCGAAATCACACATGCTTTGTACATGTGCCGCAGATGCATTTGCGAGAGGTCCCGCGCAGTATTCGCTAACGTTGTTAGTCCACTGACTTCTCATGCGGCGGGTAATGCGAGGTGGTTTACATGTTGATTAAATTGGAGCTTACGATCAAAATTTATGCCTAGCCGGCGAACCATAGCTGCTATATTCACTACACGCGCAACACCATCATCTTGAAGGGTGATATGAGGCGCTTTGTCCGTTGTCCGTCGTAAGGTATTATTCAGCTCCCACTGTCGCTGGTGCAGTTCTCTCCGACGACTGTTGTGACCATTTGCAGACCATGAATTGGCAGCGGTGGTAGCTGTCCGAGCTCACCGGCTGGCGGGGATGCCTGAGGGAGCAATGTAAACACTTTTACCCTAGGAACTGACTCACGTGCAGTGCCAGCGACAAAAAACGCCTGATCACGGTCACTGAAGAAAAAGAACGCAAAAGCGGACCGGTCGCAAATAAACACCGTAGATACCTCGTGCCCAGGGTAGTTTGGCTTCTAAAGCCAGAGCGCTCGTTGATGACCAGGGACAAGACACAACTTGCTGTGCCACGGTCACAGAGCAATACAGATGCTGGAATGAAAATACGAGTACTCATCCTAATTGAAAATGAGAAGCGCGGCATTGGAAGGGAAATATTAGAGTGATGACGTTGATTATTGTGAGGCAATTAGAAAGGATACAACCACGGAATAGTGTCCAACTGCAATGTCGGACGCACTTGCGAATGTCTATCCAAGGATTATGCATTTCTGAATGTTCGAGAGGAACGTGTGATTGTTTGGTGGCCGTAACTCGGACATCTATTTCGTTACGACGAATCCCTTCCCGTTGTACCCCTCCGATGATATACCTGCAGCCAAGTCAGACATGCACCAGGTGTCGGTAACAACGACGTACCAGTAATAGGGTTCATCTTTTGCTCCACAGCGCGTTCAGTCATCGCCGCCTCCCATTCCTTGTTGATAGTCTTGGGTGGTGCAGGTGCTGCGAAGAGTCAAGTCGAGGTATATGCGGTGACCAAAAAAAGACATACCGAGAGCTCGAATACCAACGAACAAGAAACCGGTGACGCCAAGGAGGGCAGCCGTACCCAAGAAGACCTTAAAGTTCTCTCCGGGCTTGCTCGAAGGCGTACGGGGTCCATGAGGGCCGAACGAAACGTAGTAAGCTATCCACAACAAAAAAATCAGACGACCCGCCCCTCAAGCTCTAGACCTCAACGGGAACGCACCAGCCTTCTTCTCATCAATTGACAGCTCTTTCCAGTCCTTCTTCATCAGCACCTCGAGCTGGTCATGCACCGACGACCTCTCGTCCGAGGTGAGCTTCTCCCACTGGGCCTCGACGTTGGACAGCGGAATGAAGGATCGCTTGGGCGCGGCGGCGCTCGTCGAGCCCGACAGGACGTGCGCAGGGTTCGCCGTCGTCGCGAGGCATCGACGCTGTTGGCATGCTAGACGGAGAGCAGCTTGCATAACGAAGGGTGAATACGGGCTTTTTGGTTGCAGGAAAATGCCTCTCTGGCCTTCGGGAACTCTAGGATCGTGGGAATACGCGGAACGCGAATTGCCGCTGCGGCCAATCAGCGGTGAGGCATTTTTGAAGCTTCTTATTGGATAATCAGGTCCTTTGTGCTTCTTTTCTGCTGATGTTTAGAGCAGAAAGGTCGGAATGTGCTGCAAGGTGAAAGTGTACAAAGCTCGGTCTAGAGTATTCAGATATGGTAGCGATCTTTTGTTGGTGATGCCCTTACCGTCGGATTTTACGGGTATACGTGTATTCCGTATGCGGAAGCCCATAGGGTCGCCCAAGTTGGCCAGGCGAAGTCATACCTACACGCATCCCCCCCACTACCGTTCAGCACTGAGGCGAACAGGCCGAATACCTAATGCTCTGAACGACCCTTGGGACGCCAGTCTTATCGATGCCATGCCAATCCGTCCAGTCGCGTCGACGTCACCATCATTCAAGGCTATCTTCGCTCGGCCAGTCCAGCCTGTCTTTAAATAACTGGTAACGAAAGCCGAACGTCAGTCTCTCGCCTGAAGCGGTGAAGCTGTCGACAAACTGACTCGAGGCAGTCTCAGTAAACTTTTTTTGTGTTTCATTTTCACCACCGACTGTCAGACTAAATTACATCGGACTGGCTGCAAGGCAAGGCGAGACCAGCGCCCATATTTTTTTATTTTATTTTTGTTTCTCAGGGCCAGCACCAGGGTTATATCACGGATGTGCTAAACTCTTTTGGAACAAGATGTCACGTCTTCTGCAGCATCAGAGGGCTGGACCTGGAGCGTGCATGATATCCGCACGTGTAGCCCAGGATACCTGCTACTTTACCGACTAATTGTCTACTTTGGGGCTAAAAGGAAATAATAACATTCGTCCTGCTCTTTACCTTCGCAGGGACGTGCGCCTCCCTTAAGGATCTTCATCAGGCTCGAGTGTTTCTTCCGACAGCTCTACCAATAACACCCGTCCCTTCAACTTGCCTACTTGGTCTTCCCAACTCTATCCTGGACGTAGGTCTTTGTTATTTGCATAATTAACTGTCCAAGCAGGTTACTAATGCAAAAAAAAACGCCACAATGTACCCCAAATCTTGGGCAGATCATTCGCGGTTCCGCAGTGTCAAATATGGTCAGTATTGGTTTGGGATGGTCCTGGAGGGTCGCGAAGGGGAACGGTCACGATACCAATAGTGTTCGTGGCGGGAAGACCCGGAGTTCTGTCGCTATAGTCATTCCGCTTTATACGTGTTGTTCACCATTCAAGAAAGACGGCTGCAAGTGTACATGCATGCGCAGTGCAGTGGCGCTTAGGTAAATACGGCCATGTAACTGTTCTAGGAAGTCCTTGAAACACAAATGAACCGATATGCATTAGTTCAAACAGTTCGATGCGAAAAAAACATTCAAGACACGGACGGTGGCGTTCGCGGCGTCCTTTTACTTGCGCCCTTGTCGCATATTTCGTCAAGATGGAGTAGTAAAAACCCGCTAGAGAAACTCTAATGACAGTGGTTCTCATGAACAAAGGCTTTGAACGGGCCGTGATGAGATAGACAATGCGGAGCTTAAAACGGCATCCCGGCACTCCCTTTAGAACAATAGATGCCGAGCCACAATTCCATCTCCGCATTAGGTGAACAATGTCGATCAGAAAACCTCTCCACGTCCCAACGCGCCTATTAAGCAGCCTCCAAACGCGTTCTCTCTCCCTATAACCATGTACGGAGCTTCCAACGCCGCCCAGAAAGCCAAACGGCGCACCCACTCCCGCCCCGAGCTCTCTGACGAGCAGCGCCAGGAAATCAAAGAGGCCTTTGAGCTGTTCGACACGGACAAGGACGGCTGTGTGGACTACCACGAACTCAAAGTCGCGATGCGGGCGCTAGGATTTGACATGAAGAAGGCGGAGGTGCTGAAGCTCCTACGGGACAACGACAAAACGGGGCATGGCCTCATGGAGTATGAGGATTTCGTGAAAATCAGTGAGTGGGATTCAGCGCTGTGACTTGTACCAGGGAGCTCACGACGACTCGCAGTGGCTGAGAGGATTCTCGCACGGGACCCAATGGACGAGATCCGGCGCGCCTTCCAGCTTTTCGACGACGATAACACGGGCAAGATCAGTCTGAGGAATCTGAGGCGTGTGGCGAAGGAGATTGGCGACCGGCTGGAAGACGATGAACTGTTCGTGTTCTATCCTGGATGTTGGTTACGGGCTGACCCTTCGCTCGTTGTAGACAAGCGATGATCGACGAGTTCGACCTCGACCAGGACGGCGAGATCAGCGAGCAAGAGTTCTTTGCCATCATGACGGACGACGCATAGCCTGCTTGTCTTGCTCCTACTATCTACCTTTTGGGTCTTTGTAAGGGTCCTTTGCTTTTGAACCTTGCTGCTGTTGCTGACTCCGGCCTTTCATTCATCGCAGACCATGTAATACCATTCTGTAACACTATACCACCGTTATTAATGCACTTTCCTTGTATTGCCCATGTTTAATCTGATCCAACCGCACACGACGGGTTACAAGGGATACAAGGGCGCTGCTCCAAAGTCTCAGTCCGGAGTCCCGCTTCAAGTCCGCTGACACAGTCGCAGGCTCTAAAGCCCGCCGATAATATAACCACAATACAGTGTACACTAATAAGAAACAAACACTGAGAGCGTACGATTATAGTACTAAGTAGTAAGTCGGTGAGTATGATACGCTATAACTTGTTTTATCTATGTTAAAAATGCGTGGTGGATTGCGGAGAGAATGTACAATGACAACAACAACGAATAAAGAATAAAGAATAGGCCGCACATAAAAAGTCGCGAGCGAAAAACACTACTTCCCGAGACAGAGAATTAAGCCAAAATCCGAATTATGGGTATGTGTAATGATGAAATGTAAATGCAGTCGTGGCAGACGAAGACGGGGTTATCCCCGGTAATCCTTATGAACACGCATATGTTGACCGAGATTATCGTGGCGACTAAAGTCTTTACCACAGCCAGGGTACGGACATTTATGTGCTAAAGACAAGAGGTCAGCAAAAGTTTCCAGGAACATACAAAAGGAGACTCACGTTTTTCATACGTGTGGATGCTACGAACATGCCTCTTCAAGTGTTCGCCGCGGGCGAAACACTTGCCGCAACCAGGAACCTGGCACAGGTGAACTCTGGCACCCTTGCTGGTGGCCGTGTGGAAGTCCCCGTCACCACTGCGTCGTGGACTGATGTCCAGGGAAGCAACTGTGGGCACTCGCCGGCCACGAGACTTTTTGGTAAGGTTGGGCACCGGAACGGGTACAGGGAGGTTCGTCGAGGGACGGGGCCTGCGACGATGCGAGGAAAGGGGATAGTCCAGCGAGGATGCCGTTGAAGTAAGCGACGAGTCATTTGAGGTGGTGCGCCGGGAACGCGTGCTGATACCGATCTGGTTTTGGGTGTCTGGATATGCCGAAGGAGACGGGGAGGCATATTGGTACGGGTTATACCGCTCTGCGCCCGGACGCGTACGTAGGCTACGCTTCGAAGAACCGCCAGATGGGCGTCTTCCTCGACGTAATACGTACTCCCCGTCTCTGTCGTCGTCGTAGTCAGCATCGTCGTAATCATCGTCATCCTCATACGCGTCGTCGTCCTTGCCGCCGGCGATGTCCTTCTCGTCGTACTCGTCCTCGCCCTCTGCATCGACATCGTCGTCACCCTCTGCGTCAGCTTCGTTCGCGTCGTCTCTCCCTGTGTTCACCGCGCCGAGGTCTCCGGAGACATAGCGCGGGTCGCACCCAACAGCCACCTGAGGATGCAACGTCTGTCCCTGTGCAGGGTCTGCGGCGTCGTCGGGCCGCTGGGGAAACTCGAGCGGCGAGACAGGTGAGTCGGCGGGAGAGAGCTCCGAGGGATGCACGAAACGCTCGTGCATGCCCAGAGCAGTATGCTGGCCCTGCGACTGGTAGTACGTGTTGAGCAGGTTGTACGACGACGACGAAGGCTGAGCCTGCAGCTGGTGGTGCGTCGAGAGATCGAATATATGCCCTTGCGAATGGGATGAAGTCTGCTGCTGCGCCTGGCTATGTCCGTACGTACCGTTCCCGTTCAAAGGATACATTGCAGACAGGTCTTCCTGCTTGACCCGTGGATATTGGTGGTTTGGATGCACCTGAGCCATGGCTAGTGAATGAGACTGGGCATGCGAGTACTGGTGCTGCTGTGAATGCCACTCGTCCAGGTCAATGTTGTCGAGAAGATGACTCTGCTGCTGCGAGTGGTGGCCCTGTTGGCTGTGGTGATGGGGCACAGGCGAGTGGATGACTGGTGAATGCTGTTGCTGCTGCCCATTGGGAATGAATACCGACAGCTGCTGCGCCGGTATCTGTTGCTGCTGATGCTGAGAATGATACTGGCCTTGCAGGCCCTGCTGCTTTTTCGCGACGGGCGATGTCCAGGGCATCATAGACTGGTAGTACTGGTCCTGGTCAGGATAGACAAGGTCGTTCTGGTTCTGGTAGAGAGGCGGCTGGGCATTGGACGAGAACGGAGAATAGGAAGACATGGTCTGCACACCGGCAGAATCGCGGTCGCGGTCGCTGTGCACGGTGTCAAAGGGGGTGTCGTCGACGGACGAGGCAGAGGAGTACGGCGAGGGAGCAGAGAAGTTGGTAAATGTAGGACTGGTAGGGCTGACCGGGGAGGACATCTGAGAGGGCAGCGGGGGAGCGTGCAGTGGACGGAAAAGTCGCATTGCAAGGCAATATAACAAGAATATAAAGAGAAATAAACTCAAAAGTCGACAATCTCGATAATCCCAGAAATAAACGCAATTATCGGAAAAAGCCCAGAATAGCCCAAATTCTTGGAAAATTGGGGGGAAAATCCGAATAAATCGAGGGTAGCGCGCGCGCTTTCCACGTTTATGTATTTTGCGTCAATTATGTCGAGTTTTCGAGGCACTCGTATGACGGGTCCGCCAGAAAAGAGGACCAAAATCGAAGGGAACAGGAACGAATCGAGCGAATCTGGGATTAAGAAGGGTAAATGAATGCTAATCTGCATTTGAGTCCCATTTCATGGTTATTTCCAATCAGAGTCACTCACCTTGGGGGCTGACCTTGGCACGGAAGTGATCGAAAACAGGCGAGCTCACGAGCGGATACCTGGCGCGTCCCCCCACTGCCCTCCCCGACTCGTCTATTATACTCTATTTCAGTACGTACCCTACGTATTCTCCGTTCCATTCCCGTTTTTCTGGTGCCAGTCTGCTATCTTGGGCAGTCGCAGGCTGAGGAAGCACCTGTCACACACATGCGATCGTGAACTGAGCTCCGAGCCGACTCAGCCCACCACCATCCATTCCCACGGTCACTTTTGGGCCAGATCTCCAGATTTATCATCCGATCCCCTCCCCAAAATGATCTCACCATTCGGCGCCTGGTTTGGAAATTCTTCTTTGATGTCGGTGCCTCGCTCCAATGCATACCGTTCTTGTTTCTGTGTAGTTTTTGACGCGTTTCGTCAAATCCATGATATTCATCTGTCGGCACCGCCTCTCACGCCCATTCATCTAATTTATTTATTACTCCGCTCAGCAAAACACAAACGCCCAACACCTGCCAATGTCACTCCAAACATGTTTTCCGTCGATCTTTTATTTCGCCGGACGTTTACTGTCGACGCCGTCCTTGTTTGGTCAATGTACCTCAGAGCTATACCCTTCTCCTTGTTTTTATTCAATACTTGTCTGCACTGCAGTTGACGCACAAGAAAATTTTTATGTCGAGCAGGTCTCAGAACGCCGAGCGGGGCCATACTCTAGACTCTTTGCTCTGTTTTCCGCTTCCGCTTTCTATTCAGTTTCTCGTTACGTCCGCCTAGGATGTTTAAGAAGTACACCAAAATTGTGCTGTGCTACTATAGCAACGCTCCTGATAGTCTATTCAGTCCAAGCTTCACCTCCCTCTTTCTCTGCTATTGGTGGACACCGCGGTGTTGCACCTCAACACCCCCAGCACGCGACTATCAAATTGAATTGAAAATCTCAACATGACCTACCTGCGCAGCGGATTTCACTCACTCAGCCCCGCCCTCGTTATGTCTAAAGGCGAAAACAATAGAGAACCTCCAATAGAGAACCTCCACACCTCTTATCCTACCCCACATTTAGTCGCGTCACAGAGCATGTCTCAGCACCGCAACCTACCCAGGAAAAACGGGTTCGGACGTAGGTGGTTCGGAGTCGATCACTTAATTATGGATGAGGCACGGAACAAAAAATCCATTCGCTCTAATCCCCCTATTGTTATCGTCACTTCGCCTCTTTGAATGCGCCCCTAAAAAGATTGGCGTTCAAAGCTTTTTCCGTCCCGCCGCTCAGGTGAACGTTCGCGAGGTCACGCGTTGGCACCCATTGGGTGCGTTAAATTTGGGTTCCCTGTGCGGGGATCAGTGGTGCCGTTTTTTCAAGGGCGGTATTCAGTTTTCTAGGCACGCATTAGGTTGGTTGGAGCCAAAGGAGATCTGTGGAGGATTTTCGATGGACATATGACGTCCGACCCTAGTAGGGTAAGCACTGTAGGTCGATAGTACGGATAAATGATACGCACAAATTCATACACTCCCAGTGGGAACGTGTAAATGAAACAGTGAAGGTCCCAGGTAAGATAGTACTTTTATCGAATATATGGCAATGCCTGGTATCGAAGACGGAGGAATACACGGAGTTCCTACCTCGATCAATGCTCATCCAGGAGTGCGGCGTGCCAAGATCCAGCGATCATAATCGTGCACTAGAAGAAAGACAAAATAAAGGAATAAGCTTTATTTAAATTCTAGGGTATGTGATAACAACTGAAAGTTTGACCAGGAAAACTAAACGACCGGTACTGGCAACTGGATTGGCACGGTTTCCGGGTGCAGTATAATTTGATGTTCCGTGGACACTTTCAATGCGGGTTGCACTCTCCCCTCGGCCCCAACGATCCCGACAGAGGTGGCCGAGAGAAGTTTTCCACGACATGGCTTGACATAAAGTGAAGAGCTATAATTTGATCGGGATATTTCTTTTAGGACCACAGCTAAAATGCAAGACAGACATGCGAAATTCGGACCACTATGTACGTCCCCACATGGAGGCCGTAAAGACGGCGACAAATATTACACCGAAAACACACCATCATTCGACGAACATGGGCCGTTCTGCGCAGTCGGAGTTCACTCACCGTGAAGCAGTACGTTAAAGTTCCAGAGGACCGGAAGCCTTGGAGACCCATACGAGGAGAACTGCAGCCAGGACAAAATAAAGTTAGATGGATGCTGGGAGATTCAATACGTCGCCTTGGAACTGAATCTGATACCGAAGACTAAGGAAGTTACGCCACAATCACTGGGCAAATTAAAGACCCGTACATCCAACATTCATCTAAAAATCCTGTGCATCTTCCATATTCAAGGGCTTCAGAACTCAGAACATGTCAGCGGGGACGGGCCAGACAGAGGACGAGGGTGCATTGGGAGGAAGGATGATAAACACGTGGAGTAATGATCTAGTGTTCATTTCCTTTTTCGGACTCTGCCATCTTATGTCAGTGGCTACAAGCATCGCCCATCTCGAATGAATGCGTAAGCTCTATCTGTTGTTTCATAAAGACCAATCAAAATAATATTAAATTTCTAATGTCTTTCAGCGCGATTGTAAGGCACAAGGCCACAGGCACCCTCGCCTTGGCCGAGCTAGCCGCCACAGATTGACGTGGATCTGGTGCAGTGGCGAATTTCATTCTCGTCTTTGAGATTCGGTGCGTCCATTTATCTGGCGTCTGCGCTTCTCCCTCCCTCCCCCCCTTCTATCCTTCTCCCGTCTCTCCCAGCGGGGGTTGAATTGAGCTTCCCAGTCGCGGAAGCGGTTTTCAAATACACGCAGATGGCCCGAACTATTTGTAAATTTCTGGGGTTTCCTCGAAATCGAGCCGGTTCGTTGGTATTAACGACGGGTGTGTGCCCTAGCGATGTTGTCAGGTGACGCATAGTCGATATCAATGGGTAAAACGTGGCCGCTTGAAGTTATGAAATTATTATCGGCCAGGAAAAAAGCGGAAGGTTGATTGCATCCCCAGTTGTTGTTGTTATCAAAGAGCGGTGTAATGCGGTATTAGTCCTAGTGCGAATTTAACGGAAACACGCTTTGCCGTCGAACCAACATTTATGTCGACATTATGAGGCATGGTAATCTTCCATTTTTCATTCAAATCTAACTTACAAGGTAACTGATTCTGCGCCACACCAGAGTTTCGGTGCATTTTCTTGGATGACTGGTGTAAATAGACCTGAACATGTCAAAAATTGCTAGTATATCTATGTCTTAGAAATATCAAAAATTTACAATGTTTGAAATAGGCTAGGCGACCAGATTGGTGTGGATTTTCAGACCCAGAGAGCGCGTGGGCCTTATGAGAAAGATGCTGTCTGTTGTCATGCCAGCGTACATTAGCCCTAGCCTCACACTTGACCAGAGACTCCCTTTCCTATTTTGCGGGATCAAGGACTTGCGGGTACCTCCCGTCTTGGTTAGGACCTTCCATTTCAATCAAGGTTCTGCGTTTGCTTGTCTGTTCCGCTTGGACAGATCCAGTACCATCATTGTGGATACACCCAGTGGACAGGCGATAATTATAAGTCAAAGATATCTTCACTGGCACTTCATCTCAATCATGATCGAAGCTGGATACAGTCTGATACAGTTAGAGTTGGACTCAACAGCCGTTTCCACTGGAATACTACTAAAGAGATGAAATATCTTCCCAGCCATCGCGCGTACCTACCCATGATCCCGCCACCAAAGGTACGGGACCGGTCCATCCTGCCAGACCAATACCGTAAACCTTAACTCTATTCCATCACGGGTTGGTTCCTGTTGGTTCGCCCCATCAAGACCGAGTCGTCGGATACGTATATGTTACAGCTCTTCTCAGTAGTGTCTTGTTGATTGGCTTGCCCTATCAGTGTATTGATCCGACTCGGCGCGGTGGTGCCTCATTGAGTCAGAGCCTCTTGTGCATTCATAATACTAATACGACAAGTCATGATTCATGTGTGCATTGACGAATAGTTTTTCTGATGCATACGGTATCGCTTGTCTGACTCACCTTTCCTTCGTTCTAGATCACTGTAGTAATGCATGATGATGTTTCATGGAGAAATAGTCGTACATGCATCGTCATCTGTCGTAAGTCATTTCATACGCATAATGAAATCTCGTCACCGCTCTAACATCCGATGAGTGCTCTTTGGTTCTAAATCTTTGGACAGCTTCAATAACAGTGCTCAAAGATGTTGATGGGGATGATTCGTGGCAAAACAGTAACGGCACGAGGCTACCAATCTATTTTGGGATTCCTTTCCACAGGTACTTGCGTCCGGGCTACGGTGTCACTAGATCGAAGCTGCGGAGATATTATACAATTATACCGGTATAGGACTGATTGACGCCTCTCCTGATCTACAGCCTCGGGCAATATTCTCACCACGGATATGAAGCGGAAGTCGCAAAACGGAAAGCGTTCCCGTCATCGGTTCTCCTGCTACGTCGGTTGCATCCGAGGCTGGATTCAACCTATTGTTATTCAGACCATTAGGTATGAACGCAAGTCTCTACAATTGGTTTCCCTTGCTCGTATTATCGGATTGTTCATTCGATGATAAGGTGTCGTCATTTCGTCATTACAGCTCCCTGGTTACCCGGGGCCATGGAACAAGTACCCAGACCTTTAGCGACTGTGCAGAGCCTGGGAGAAGGAAGCCATGATCCAGGATGGAGTCGACATGATCCGCGCATATGACCAGCGTCGGGCACATGCATTTCTCGGTCTCCGTTTAAAATAGCTGTGTGGCGAGATAGCTCGTGTGAACGAAACCATTATTATGCCGCCCATACCGTCAGAAGGATCTCAGAAATTGCCACTGACAAGGAATGAAGACCATACGTCGTATCTATATTCGGCCGAAACTTCCTTCCCTCAACAGTTGCCAATGGCAGGAACGGGTTCCACGCCAGTCTCGTAAGAAGAGAATCTAAGTTACGGATACAGCACGCCATGTGTGAAGCCATCTTCGAGACGAGTCTAGGACACCATTACAGGCAAATTCAGCTCCAACAATTCGCAGGCGGGAAGTGCCCGCTGTTCCCCGTAGAGCGAAGTGCAAAGGGTGAGCTGGTTCAGGTGGTGATCAGTGATAACCGACGTGTCTTCCGAAGCTGAGAAGTCCAGGCGCGGTAAGGACGGCTCCAGTGTAGAGATAAGGAAATGCCCCGAATCTAGGTGCAGGGAGCTAGCTAAGGTAGGGTGGTCCGATGACTGAGAAGATGCACTGAAACTGGATGTCAAGAGAATGGTTCCTTATGACGAGGGAACTGCCCAACCTTGTATGAAAGCTTGGGTACCACCTCAATTGCTACGGCACAGCAGTGACGCAACTGCCAACCATGAAGGCTATGCGTCAGGACGGGAAGTATCCGGTTAGAACTAGACCGTACGATATAAAAGCAGAAATGCCGACCTGAGATGGCTGGTTGTGGAATGTTTCATTGTTATAAACGTCCTAGTACCCTGATTCACGACTACGTCCAAAAGGAAGGCGAGCTATATTACCATCTTGCAGAGTAATGGAGGGTATCGAAATATCGACCTTGGGCTAGAGAGGAAGTGCCGGGTTGTCGGACCAGTTTCCCTCATCGGAGCAACTCACAGAAGCCATTGTGTCCGCGGCATCCAGCCCAAGGAAAGCATATAAGTCACATACGAATCTTTTCACATAGTCGGAGGGACACCTCTGCAAGATGGACTATAATGAATTAGGTTCGATTTCCGGTGCGTGCAAACCGAGCAAATTCAATAAAGGCACTATTAGCTATGACAGCGGAGAAGGAGTCAGCAAGAACATCCGGGTGATCTGAGGCTTGGATGGCTTTGGAAAGTTATTCATACCCACAGCGGGTGAACCAGTCCGTTTGAGTGAACCTTTGCCCCTGGCGGATAATTCGTGGATGGCGAAACAAGTAGTGGGTCCAAGGATAGAACGAACCTAGTCACATCGATGGTACATTGAAAAGTCGGACCAAGTCATCACCAAGGTTTTCTTCATCAGGACACTCCAACTGAAAGAGATCTCTTCTCATAACTGCTTGGCGTGCAATACAGAAGCATCGTTTAGGATAGCCATGTCAGGAAAGCTTCTTCAGTTGAGTAGTAAGAACACGTTACCTGCAAAAGGTTGACGCCTCAGAGTTTCCATGAGGCCCGTCAGCCGGTGTTGTAGGGGGACGATCACTCCGGTACTTTGATAACAATTGAAGCTGAGAGACAGTACATGTACGTCGAGCGTAAGGCGGCGAGTGTCTTTCAAAGTCCGTTGAGCCGACCATGTTACTTCATCCGAGTCTAAAAGTATTCGAAGTCAGCAACGGAGGCAACCGCAGATAGCCATGAGAGATAGATATTCAGCGCACCAAGCTCAAGTCCACAAACGTTTCAACAGTACGCAGGGCCAATCGGTTTGCGGGCGGCAACGGTGGCTTGGAATCGCCGTAACATTACTAGTAACACAAGAAGGGGGAAAACATGAAAGTCAATGCCATATTCGCTAGCACATCACGGTTGGAAAGCACAAACGTTCAAAAGAAGCTAGCGTAACACTCGATTATCGCTTGACGGCATTTGCCATAACGCGAGTTCGTGCGATACTCGTGGTTGACCGCAACAGTTGTGTTTGCACGTGCTTCTAATGGTCGGCCCGTATATACCTGACAAACGGCCGCTGCGTTTCCATTTATGTTCAGCAAGGCGGGATCGCGGAGCCTAATCCAGATACCGAGAAGCTGTAGGAAAGACTGACAGATTGTTTCTGCTTCGTAAAAATTCTAGCAAACGAGTTTTCATTTGGCGAGGGTGTTCGAGACGCCTTTTTTTTTTGCTCGGCCCCACTGGTGAACCTCCAGGAACCTCTACGACATATCTAGTCGTCGGGGTCGGCGTTCCCTGTTGATCTGAAATTTTACAGAGCCATCAGTCGGGCGTGGGTTCACTAAGTTGGTTTTGAATGAGAGAAGGAGGCGGAGTAAGTTGTGGCCTCTATATATCATGTTCGTGGAAGCCGAAGGATAGAAGACTGCCGAATTTTGCTCCGGCGGCGGGTAAATAGTGTATATTAGACATGTTCGTGCTACCTGCGGCTTCTGTAGAGATCGTCGAGAGCCTCAGAAGCTTGGGAAGAGATATCTAGTGTGCGCAATTCATTAAAGCCAAGGCGCACAGGTGCCGACATCTGTGTTCCTCCGCTCCCAAAACGCAGAGACATGAAGAAATGAACACTTCTGATCCGAGGAAGTGTCTTCTTTCTTCCGCTATCAACGTCTCGCACTTGTTGAACATCTACGCTTATTTTAAGATAGCCAAATAGTCAATAGACGTTCCTCGAAACAGGGCGTCATGTCATCCTCGTACATCGATACCGAATCACCGGAAAATTGACATTGCCTCGGCTTTCACGTACATCTGGCCATGAATTACGAAAACACATCGAAGGGTACAGAATCAAAGCATACCTGACGAGAGATTGTCGTTAGCGCGATGTCGAAGCCACGATAAGCCCCATACGTCTGTAGATTCATATTTGAGAGCCTCGATGTTCTCTTGATGGGAGCAAGAAGACGGAAATTGCGCGCCTTGGGACACTGAGCCAAAGCGAGCTTGGGAATCGATAATGTCATCTAGCTGGTCTAGGATGAATGATAAAACGAACGTTCAATCATATACAGATAAGTCGGGAACGGCCGATAGGCCATTCCAGGCAAGGGATAAGCGCTGCGAGTACATAGAGGATCATTTACAGCTACTGTAATCCGAGTAGGAGAGCGGGACTCCACGTATCCTTCCGATATCCAGCTAAGTCGAGACGAGGATTCATAAGCGTAAGCTCCACACATGTTCCCATCTAGCCCATCGAAGAGTTAGAAACATGAGACAGTTTATCAAGCTCTCCACAGATTAGATGGAACTTTGCAGAAAAAAAAAACTCCAATTGGATCGCGTGAGAATTCGGGAACCGATCATCGACGAACTGTTCCATGCACACTGTCGAGACATATTAAAAGCAAAACCAGCAAAACCATTGGGGCATTGGCCAAGTATCGACAGTTGACAGCAATATACTGAAGCCGTCCTAATCGCAGAAAGCATGCGCCCACGGAGTCGAGGCCAAGGCCAGAACAAGAGACAAGATTGTAATGGAAAATATAGGATGTGGCAGTGCCGCTTCCCAAAGTGGAAACTTCGAAGGATGGAGAGCCCCAAAATCTTCCAGCTTTCTTTACTACCAAGACATGGTCCTAAAAATCCAAGTAAATGCTAGAGGGTACCTACGATGCATAGTCGAAGGTGGGGCATGAAAAAACAGAGGAATTGTAAGAGGGAGGCGCCAGAAAAAAATCAGAGCAATGTTCCAACGCAGGCCCGAGTACAAACGGCTGGAATTCCGGTGGCACGAGCGTGAGAAAGAGGGGCTTTTGGGTTGGGGGTTTCAAAGCAACATCGGAACTTTGATTCCTACCTTTCTCTCTTCCCGCCCACCAGCATCCCTTGCTGCTATCTTCAAGAATCGACACATATATCGACAACTAGCGACCTCAAGCACCTATGGCCCGTACCAAGGTATGTATTTCTCTTCAGCGCTCTCCTTATCGCAGTGCTGACGTGGCCGTCGTCGTCGTCCGCAGCAAACCGCCCGCAAGTCCACCGGAGGTCGGTACTTTTTTCTTTCACAGAATATCGGAGGAGATACTGACTTGACATGCAGGAAAGGCTCCTCGTAAGCAGCTCGCCACCAAGGCAGCCAGGAAGACCGCAGCGGTGCGTGCTGGTTTGCTCGTCGCCGTCGCCGGCGTTGCTGACATCATGAATCATCACAGACCGCCACCGGTGGTGTGAAGAAGCCCCACAGGTTCCGTCCTGGTACCGTTGCCCTCCGTGAAATTAGGAGGTACCAGAAGTCGACGGAGTTGCTTATTCGCAAGCTGCCCTTCCAGCGTCTCGTCCGTGAAATCGCCCAGGATTTCAAGGTGGGGCGCAGTTCTTCTTTTATCCGGGCGGCGCTCATCATCTCGTAGACCGATCTCCGTTTCCAATCTTCCGCCGTCATGGCGCTGCAGGAAGCTGCTGAGGCGTACCTCGTCTCGCTGTTCGAAGACACCAATTTGGCTGCCATTCACGCCAAGCGTGTGACAATGTACGTTGTCTGGGTCCATTTTGACTCAGCCTTTAAACTGACTTATCAATACAGCCAACCCAAGGATCTGGCTTTGGCCAGGCGTCTCCGTGGCGAGCGTTCTTAGGCGCTCCACAGCTCTACATCCCGATGTTCCCTCGTCTATAATGACTATTTCATTCTACTTTCCGTCTCTCTTGTTTTGTCATAGTATGCAGTCTGAAGGCCTGGACGTATGTGTACTTCTGTATGAACTATTATTCTCCTCTTACATTATATGACTGGCGCATGATTTGCCTCTTATGTTACCGGATAACCTATGAGCTTGAAACTGCAATACCATACATGTCGGGACATCAATCAGGATGGCTGTCCATACACATGCTGCGCACACTCACGGAACGTTGGCCCTTCATGCAGTGCCTGTGTTAGGATATCACATAACACAACGACGTTCCATTTTCGCTGCACCCGGAAATCATGTATTACCGTTTCCAGTTTGCGCTGCCTCTTTTCCGTCCCACGGCACGGCACTGAAAGACACACACTTCCATAACAGCTATCAAGCCGACCTGATGGCGGCAGAGAGCAGAGTGGGGCTTGAATGAGATGGTCTTCCTAATCCTAAGACTTATGTTGATATATCAGCAACAGCCTTGCTGTTATCGCCGAGATAATCACATTCGTGATGACTCCCACAGCAAAAAAAGGTGATGGGAACACACTGATATTGATAGCACCGGGTCCCATCAACAAGGTCTTGAACGAACCGAACCAAAGAGCAGAAGTCAATAGTTCCCGTCACTGTTTGGTCGCTGTAGGAACATACAGTTTTCCCATGCTGTTGGCTCCCTACGCGGGGTATTTCAGCCGCTGCAGCGAGAAGGACGATACAGAATGGAGGGTGAAGGGTTATCATGCCGAAGGCATGTTTCCTTGAGTACGTACGTACGCGGCTGAGCTTTTCCGTCTAGGAATTATGTTTATCCCGCAGAGAGGTGGAGACTTCGTCATTGGATTCGCAAGCCGACGTAAGTGGCTCTCGCTCGCATTCGCGAGTCTTTCATTCGCAGTGGGTGGCGGTCAACGTATGGTAACGAGAAGGTTAATAATGGCGTTAGATTAAGAACGGCGAGGACAATCAGAAGCGCACTCGTGCTGGTCTACACGTAGAACGACAAAACTGGTGCTCTACAGTTCTAACCTAGAACGATAGTTAGATACAACAGCCTTTAATGAGGTGCCAAGGCTTACCCAGTACGGCTGAATCAAGGTCCTTTTCGACCCTTCCTGAACATTCTCTATGAGACGGGTCCACAGATCAATGAAACAGATCCTACTCTTCCGTGACAGAGTCCAGTGTCATATGCGTATCTAGCTGGCCAAAAGGCGCCCATTCGGGATCCACTTGAGAAGAAATCGACTTTAGAAACTCAGATCCTGTTGTTTGGGTGTCTCCAACGGCCAGACAGAAGGCTTCCTCGCAGCCGACTGCTCCACAGAGTCATCGGCACTGTCAGCCGCTCTGAGAGATGGTGATACTCCAAGGGTAGAACACAGCGCCTTGTACCGCGAGCGTATTTGCCGCAAAATTCGGGAAATATCAAGAGACGATGAGGAATCCGATGCAGAATGGGTTTTCCTTGGGAAATTGGCTTATAAGGTCGAGGAGATGTCGAATATGGTTGAGCGCCCGGCTGGGATGGGTCAACCAGGCACTTTAAGGGAAGGAACCAACGGACCGACCTGTCATCCTTGCCTTGCTTCACATATACCGCCCTCCATGTCTTTGCAAATCCTTCATAGAATCCAAGCTCTTCCCACATTTCGAACCCTTTCTCTCGCCCTAGCGCCCGTCCTTCAATGAGGCCGTGAATGCGACCATGCTCGAAGCCGTCCTGGTATCCGGAATCGTAGAAACTGAAGAGGGCGAACTCAGCTGGCGTCACGACGTGTAACAATCAAAGGCCAACGTTTGTTCGACGTTTACAAGAGATTCCAAGTCAAAGTCCATCATCGTTGGAGATGTCAGCGACGGTGATGACGGCGCAAAGGTAAGGTCGAAAATGGACTCGGATTTGTCACCCTGCTACATCATGCCCCTTAGATTACTACTCGACCTCGATACACTCGCAGCAGGCTACTGGAGTAAATTATCTCTTGGGTAGGTCCATTTTGAGGGTGTTTTACGAATTTGTAAGGGTCTGACCGCGTTGTAGGGCTACCTTTTCGTAATACAAGTCCTGGGCGCTCTTTTCTCTTCATCTTTGTTCACGGCCGCCGAAATCGAATCGAACAATGCCCAAAGAACCAGAGAAGAAACCTCGACGGAAACCAGGTCGTGTGTGCGTGTCCTTTCCTCACGTCTGGATACCGTACGCTGATTCTATTGAAGCCCGACGTCGTGTTCGGAATGTCGAAGACTCAAATTGCGCTGCGACAAGAATGTATGCGTGCCAATTCATACTGTTGCTGTGACCTTGACCTTGCGAGCTAGGTTCCGTGCGAGAAATGCGTCAGCCGAGGCTGTGGTGCCATATGTCCGGACGGTAGGCGGATATATGCGTCTTGTAGGCACGTTTACATGTCTCTGTAGGGTCGTTGACGAGCGGTAAAGGAAACCGGTGCGAACACCATTCATGCCGCAGTTCGTATATCTGATGTCCTTCAGGTTGATCCTGGCGAATACAGAACAACTCCATGAACGAATAGAGCACCTCTGTTCCCGCATTCGCGACCTGGAGAACGCACTCAAGACGATACAGGCAACGATATCCTCAGAACCCCATCCACTCCTGCGCCACGACTTGCTGCAACTGAAGTCTCCACAGTCAACACTTCCTACACAGAATAGATCAGCCGGCCCATCGACCGCAAACGGATCCACTTCCACTTCCGTCAATTCTCAATCCTGTTTGGGATTTTCAACGGAGCCTCAACAAGTCAGAAGTGATGATGAAAATTTCACCGATGCGTTTGGTAATTGCATTACTCCAGAAGTTGCATACATGCGCTAAACATATCGCAGGTACGTTGACGATTGGACGTCATGGTGAAGCCAGTTTCCTTGGTAAGACAGCTCGTTCAGAGGTCCGTTTCCCCTGCTCTAACTTGATTATCCTTATTTCTCACTCTTTGTTTCCTAGTTTCTACTCCGTGTATGTACACCTCTGTTATCCTCGACTATATCATGGGTAATCTTCCGAGCAGGCACTCTCAAAACCCCAATCAACGTCAACACTTGTACTTCCTCGCATATCAAAACGGATTATCGAATCCAATTGCGCAGACCCTTTGGATGAAAGCCTTGGGCATGAAATCTTCAGCCTTCTACCGCCGCTTTCTGAGGCTGCACGTTTATGTGAAGTATACCTTGAGCATGGCAAATACCTGTACGCTCCCACAGTTCGCGGTGTAATTGTGCTCTCCTCATTATCTCTTAGATATTCCACCGTGGACCGTATAGAGCTGTTTGACGATGTTCTTTATCGCATATACAGAGCCGAGTGCGTGTCTGATCGTTACGCTGTTGCAGACTCCTCATGATATGTATAGGTCATTTACATCGGTTTCTTGTCATCATACGCTCTACTTTCTATTTTCCGTCTTCGCCTTGGCCGTGTTGTTTGACCAAGAACGACCCCCGTATTCCGTAGAAGCTCAGGAGTATTACTACTTAGCCCGAGCGGCTGTAGGACTATCTTCCATCAACAATCACCAAACTCTCCGAGCTGTTCAGGGTATGGTAAGTAATTCACCTCCTGCAACTATAACGCCTACTTAGCTTGTCTACAGATACATCTCGCCGAATACGAGGCTTACAGCGACTGGGAATCCCTGGGGACAAATTCTGAGTGGATAACCATAGGATGCGCTGTGAAATTAGGTCAAAGCGTAAGTTGTTTCTCCTTCCCCTCGGTCCTCCTAACTCCGCCCCCTAGATTGGTTTGCGTATGTACCTCGATCGTGACAGTCTCCCTTTCAGCTAACCTTAAGATTGCAGATCTCAATAGCTCCCGCTGGCAGCTTGGGGAAGCCACCAGTCAGCGTCGAAGCCGCGTTTTCTGGCAACTGTTTACATGCGATACATGGACGGTACGACACCTGCGCGATCGCCTGTCTTGTCCTGACTGACGTATTTGCACTCACAGAGCTTTTTGTTTGGTCGTCCTCCGTCGATGTCGGCTCAATATATCGATTGTGCACTCCCTAAAGATACGGATGAGATTATCAACGAGGAGGGCCAACGAGAGACGGGATGTATGTTTGTTTGTTCAACTTCTCTGTTTCCGTCCGCTCATTTCGTTAGTTCATTCGTGGCTATGGCAATACACAACCCTTATGCACTCGGTGATGGGAGCCGCGTTTGGAGTCAAAGTCCCAGCATATACCGTGATTTTGGACTTGGACCGGAAAATACGAGACTTCCCTGTCCCACTGCGATTCAGGCCTTGTCGGAACTATGGGAGCGACCTCTTGAGGCCAGTACATTATATGCAGCGGTGGATGGTCTTGATGTCGAAAGAAACAGGTAAGATTGGCAATCATTCCGTTTGGATGCTGCTTAAAGTATCCAACTTTAGTGCTGCTAAACCTTCATCGAGTATACTTTGCTCAAGCCCTCCAGGACCAGCCGGAGGATCTGGCACATCATCGATATCTGCCTTCTGTGATGGCGACGTATCGGTCCGCGTGGAGGATCATGCAATCTCTAAAGATGCTGAGGACCTACGCACCTCTTCTATCGAACAGAGTTAATATGGCATGGTCTCATACGTTATCAGCGGCTGTACGTCCTTTCCACTCTTCCTCTCTCCAGCCTACTTATCTATTAAGTAGATCGTAATGTGTATCCTCGTAACACGAGCGCCCAGCTCCAAGATGACAGAGCCGTCTCTCGAAGAGCTTGACCTCGTTGCTCAACTCTTCGAGGAAGCCGCCCCGAACTGTCGCGCGGCGGCCAATACGCTGGTAAGACTCTACATTTTGGAAAAAATTCCCCCTTACCCATTGCAGGACACGATCCAAATGCTGAGAAATAAAGCTCATGAAGCAGTGGGCCAAGCACCTTCGCCCGAGTCGTGCGATCTATCTCCAGACGAGCTAGATCGCCTGGGAGGCAAGACACACCTGATCTCTTCAATTGACTCTGATACGCCTACTGTTGCATATACCCCGCCTCCTACCGCTCGGCAGCCGTCCCCACCATCATCGGCATTGCCCGCCACCAACGTTCACCCGGTTATCGCTGAAGACATGCGGAACCTCGATATCGGCGGGTTCCATCTGAACCTGTTTGATAACCCAGCCGAGGTGTTGCCAACAGAAGTGTCGTTCACGGGGGATAGCTTTGGGTTTTTCGCACAACAGTCGCCTTCTCTGGGTGAGTATACTGGCGCGCCTACTATGCAGCCGCCACCACAACATTCTGCGTTCGGGTTTGCTGCGGCAGCTCCCATGTTGGATGCGACGTGGCAGAGCTTTGTCGAACAGTTGGGTTTCTAGCTGGGCCGATAGCTTTTATTTTATTGAGTTCAGTATATGTGCTTTCCGATGTACTGCTATGGATCTGCGGAGCATTTTCATGAGAACAGAATGATTACTGTCGGTGATATTCAGAACATTTCATTAGGTCCTATTGCACTTATATATATTATCCCTCACTAGACCTCATGGTTGGAGGTCGGAACTTAGAGACATGTTTGCCGATAGTATTTAATCAATACTGCATTTTATCTCAACATCTCAAAGTCAAAAGTCAGTCTAGTATGTTGACAATACACGGGTCACATAACAAAGTCTAAGTATGGTCGTTTTGGGAAGAGAAGTATCGGACTTTGTCGTGACCCGGCATCCGAAACGACCTGACTGGACTTCCAGAAAGTAGTAATAGGAATTGATCAAACTTTTTTTGTCACCCAATTCAGCTCTTTGCCTCCAGTCTCCCTACCTCAGTATTGTCGTGTAACGCGATCCTTAGGCATGCACGTATCATTTTATGTTCATATCTCATCTTCAGCACTGGGACAGGTACCATAATACCCTCAATAATGGCGAGTGCAGTGATGGAGGCTCACAAATCCCTAGAGTTTAGACACTTGTGTTTATTCAATGTTACACATTTATTCTGGTCTAACTATATTCACTTGTTGCATACATTGAATGAAATGACAAAAGAGTCTTTACACTTCAGAATATTGCCTCACAAGCCCTCAAGAATTGAGAAACCAAAAAAAACTCGGATCGATTCCCATTATTTTCCGGGGATCCAGTAAAATCACCATTCGAAGATGGTGAACGATAGCGTTCATACTACATTCTGCGTGCCCAAGAAAGTGGGCCATTGTCGAGAAAGGTACTTAGTACTAGTCATACTTCTCAAGTAATCACTCTGCCCATCACTCTGCCCAACACGACTAAAACATACCCTTGCTGGATATAACTAGCGCTTCCGGTCAAGACAGTTAGACATGACAAATTAATAGGATGTAGTTAGTAATACTGTATCACAAACAAACAACGTGCAAAATTGGATAGTAGGCCATACAACATAGTCCATAGCGGTTTACCACGCAAGGCATACGAGCTGGTATAGGTGTGCCAAAGTCGATAACAAAAAAAACGCGAGTTGGCATGGGTAGTGAAAGCTCCAAGGCATATCAAAGCAGATCTGAATCAATAAAGGTTAAATACCGTACGGTTAAACGTAAGTGTGGTACACTATGGCTGGGGCCAGTTTTGTCCGGTGGCGACGGGGAGAAGTAGAGGTTGGGAATTGTTGGCCAGTGGGTGGGGGAACACGGGAGGCCCATCGCGCATCGACGATTGGGCGATCCCCATACGCGGAGGCGACTGGGGCATCTCTGTGCGAACAGACGAGACTGCCATGTTCGTTTTGGTGAAAAGTTCCTCGGAAGGTAAACCATAGGATCGAGCAACCATGGAGGGTGTGTAAGCCTGTTGTTGGAGAGCAGCGAGGAGACTCGAAGACGCTGAAGGGTTATTGGCAGCGAGAGCGGCAAATTCAGCATGATTTTGACTTGCATCGGCCAAGAGGCTATCGGCACTGCCGTCACTAGGAAGCTGACGCTTATTGTGAGTATGAACTTTGAGATGCTGGAGGAGATTATCATGTCGGTTGAAGAATTTTTCACAAGCCGGATATGTACATTTGAAGGCTAAGAAAAATGTTTGTCAGTAATTTTTTTTGATGAGTGGCTCAACGCAGTCCTCACGTTTCTCGTGCGTGTGAATGGAACGAATATGGCGTTTCAAATGTTCTCCACGGTGAAAGCACTTGCCACAGCCTTCCACTGAGCAAACGTACGTCCGTTTATCCTTCTTCAAATCCTCTGGTTGCACCACCACCGTCGTGGGGACCCTTCTGCCGCGACTTTTCTTGGTAAGATTGGGCACTGGAACAGGCAGATTTGCGCGCGACCTGGGACCACGACGTTCTGTAGGTACAGTCGAATCATCCAGGCCATCTAGGAACGTTACGTTGTTCGAACTTGGAGCGGGGATATCCGCAGAGGAACTGGCTGCAGAATTTTCGCGAGAAGAAGGGGTTGGTGGTGGAACGCTGGCCACCTCGCCTGGTCCCTTTTGAGCGGCGCGCTTACGATAAGTACGTGATTTCTTGGTTGGTGGAGGCGACTCGCTGTCACGATCGAGAGCGTTGTCCTCGAGTACCCGTCGTTTCGATGGACGGCCCGTCTGCGAGCGGGTTAATGGTCTGCGAGGTGGTGACGGTGCGCAAATTTCAGAAGTCTCTGGTGCAGTGTTCGTGTCGTCGGCGCTGCCCTGAGGTAACGACTGAGTGGGGCATCTAGCCACGGGCACCGCCAAACGTACCTGCACCTGCTCATCGCGTGACACAACGACCTCGTCCTTGACGACGGCAGCGGCCTCTGTTCTGTGATCTACTGGAAGCTCCTTTTTCAAGCTATATGAGTCGGCCATCGTGGACGCTGTTCGCTGTTCGAGGTATCGGGCTGACAGGGGCCACAGCTGGAAATATCAGTCAGCGGTTCGTTCATCGTCGACGGGAGCTACGATGAGCATTACCTGGCAGGCAAATGTGCAAAAACGAAGAAATAAAAGTGAGGAAGTGGTGGATGGGAAAGGAGCTAGGGGTAAGCTATGAGCCCCTGAGTAGTTTGGGGTGGATACTCGGCGGAACCTTTTTTTCACGTACCGTTCACGTGCTTTCCGGCTTTCTCCGCGCGATCCAGACATGCCGGGCCGGCAGATTTCCGTTCAACTACGAACAGCTACGAACCCATGGCTGGGAGAGAAACTCTTGAGCAGGTGCGTCTGGATGTATCTCTACCTTCAAACGCTGAATATCTGCGAATCAAATGTGGCCGACGTGTCGTGCCGTTGCGTGTCGTAAGACCGAGTACCAATATGCTTCTTTTCACTTAGGAATTCTGGTAAAGCGGCCTTCAAGTTGTAGGCAACAAATTTTTTTTCTGATTTTGACCGACACCAGTACGTCGTTATATTGTGTGTCATGAGCAGCGCCAATGATCTCACAGACAATAAACTAATGGCTATAGTTGCTCAGTCAAGCTGCCGCCGCCTCCCTCGAAACAAGGCCGGTTCCTCTGAACACACTCTGGTCCGCAGACTCCATGAATAATCAGTTTGTTTCAAATCACTAGCCGAGTACTCGTAATACTACAATTCTTTCGGGGGGAAAGACGCTGCCCTTTTTTGTTCTGTTATTGGGCCTCAACTCGTTTTCGCTATTCTGCTCCGACATCGTATCAGGTGAACGAGTGCTGGAGGACTGTGTGCCCTATAGCCTATGTCCGATGTTCCTCCGGAGCCTGACTGCTTCCAACCTCGCCGCTCTTCCGCTGCAACTCTTCGGCAGCACTCTTTTTGGTACTGGTGATTGCAGACTGTCCGTAGCTACTATCAGCACTGCGACAACACCGGTGTATGTCAGCCACGCACTGCCGCGTTCTTTTGGGCCGTTTTAATCTCGACTTGTCTGCGAGGAGCTCTGCCTAAACGACAATAAGCATCCGTCCAAACACAATACCATTGAAAGAGCAAATTGGGAACAGACCAGGTAGCTTTGGCGTAGCTATCTATAACGGTATTTCATCAGTACAGAACAAATTCGAAATTTCCTCAAAAGAGCACCTTAGTACGAGTCATCGATGCTGGTAGATCTTGCTTTACAGGGGGAGAAGTAGTAAGAAGGGCACATGCATCGATGGCCGGACATTTTGTGGCTCCTTTGAAACTCCTCCTCAAGTCCTTCTCTCACGCTCATACCAGTTCTATTTATCGTTCACTCATTCGAGGCTTTTTTTGCACTCCTTGAACGTGAGCCGCCGGCCCGGGATGAGCTTCTACTGACGCCCACAACTACCACGTGCCTTGGAAATCAGTCTACGTCCCGTTAGTTTCCCCGAGAAATCTTCTACATCACATGTGGTAGGGTACTCAGAAATACTATTTAAACCTGGGTTCTTATTTCGCCTAGCTACGTTGCCTATCCGTCGCACTGATGGTCCTCTTCAACGCCACAGCTCTCGTATACATCCTCGCATACCTCTCACTCGAGTGTAGTGCTTGGAGTACATTTGTAGTCCCTCATGTCAACGGTCAAGACGACACCCCGGGTCTCACGGCATCTCTGGCCAACTTCACTTCCAACTCAACCATTTTGTTCCAGAAGGGAGTGACATACAACATCTTCACTCCGGTCAAGTTCCCTAAGTTGACCAACGTAGAGGTCGCCATTGAAGGAAACATCACATATCCTTCAGATATTGCCACTGTTCAAGGTCGGCTGCACCAGTAATTTCCAGAGCCTTGTTGCTAACACGAACTTGGTACAGCTATCGTGGCGTCTGATGTGAGCCCTTGCTACCTGGTATCTCTCAGATGTGTGCTGAACGCGCGTGAACATAGGATTTCGAAGGTCACTGGTATGTAACCGACTTAACGTCCGAGTCGGTTGCCTTTTAAGACTTGCCAGGATCTCGTTTTCGGGCGGAGACAACGTAACGTTGCGTGGTTCCACCGATCCTAACTGGGGTTGGGTGGATGCCCACGGACAAGCAGTGAGTCACTCTCTTCGCTACATCTCATAGGTCCTTTACATCTGTTTCAAGTGGTGGGATACAACGGAACAGACCAATCGTCCTCATGGTTGGTCCTTCAGCAAGATCAGTAATGGTGTCATTAGGGATATGAAAATCTGGAAGGTGCGCGTCTTTCTCGGGCGGAATGTTTTGGCCCTCATCACATGGTACAGCCAATCGCATGGAATTTTGCAACCAGCGGCTCGTCTAATTTGCATGCGTTCAATAACACTATCATGGCAGTATCTGATAACTCCTCGGTATGTCTGTTCTTACTATGATCTATCCATAAGTAACACAGACCCGGGAAAGGCTTTCCCTTTCAACACGTAAGTGAAATACCGTATCATAAGTCTACCGAGTGCTGACGACGTCTTTCTGCTAGTGATGGTAAAGTCCATTAGGTATCGACGCGACCTGTATTCTTCTTATTCATTGCAGGGTTCTCCGCTGGTGGAACAAGCATGCTATTTGAGAATAACCACATCATAAATGGAGACGATTGTATCACCATAGGAAGTGGCGCGAGTAATATACATTTCCGGTATGTGGAGGTTATTTAATGGATTGATGCAGCTCACCGCACTGCCTTCAGAAATTCAATTTGCGAAGGCGGACACGGTCTCTCAATCGGATCCTTAGGAAAGAATGGAGCCGTGTCCACAGTCGAAAACGTTTTGTACGTGCTGGGCTCTTCCTGAGCTTCGGGAACTGACTCTAGGTATAAAAAGGATTGAAAATGTTACTATGGTAAGTACCCATCTTGATTCACTTCTAACTCTTCTGGAATGCTTTCGGAATTCAGAAAGACACGCTCTATGCTGCACGTTTCAAAAGCTGGTCAGGAGGAAACGGGCTTGCACGCAAGTACGTTTATTGGCCGAACGAATGCCTTGTTGCTTTGTGGTCTTACAGTTTCTTTCCTGCAGCATCACATGGAAGAATATCGTGTTCCAAAACGTACCCTTCCCTGTAATTCCATTTCTCCTGATGCCTTGTGTGGATCTGTTTGATCACTACTACGTCTTTCGTAGATTTATGTAACGCAAAAGTGAGTGCATCAAGCCCTGGTATCCGCATCATGAACGATGACGTCTCCAGCTATTGGGATCAGGAAGTAAATCATCTGTTCGCCCTGTTTAAAGAGCAGTATCATTTCTGATGTTTACTCGTAGGTCGGAACGCAACCAAACTCGACTAACGTTAACAGCACCCATATCGAAGACATGACATTCGAAAACTTCTCTGGAACAATTAGAGAGTGAGTGGACTCTCAGTCTAGATATTACTTCGCGAAGGCTCATCGGTTAGCACTCCGTACGTCGAGGGGAGTTGCGTGACAGATCCATGCTGGTATTATGTACCCAACGCGACCGGCAAGGAAGTCATCATTCTTGATCTGTATCCTGACACCGGTGCGCAGCGCAATCCCTTTTCGATTGCTCTATGTTACTTATTTCACTCTTAGCAACCAATGTTGTCGCCAAGACCATCAACGCGAGGACGGAGACGGGCTCTATCGTCGACGCCATGTGCGATCCTACAACTGTAAGAACAAATGACACATGTTTTCTTTATACTACTAATCTACCTCGTTCATAGGTGACGAATGACGTCGGATTCAAATGCTGGGATGGCGCCTATATCCCTACTACTGCTGGTCTCTAGACAGGTGTTGAGTAATCGTGCTGAACTCGATAATCCGTTCACTTTACATGCAGTGTGTGAAAAAAGAACATCAGATGCTGGACAACTACAACGGTACATCGATATACAAGGGTAAGCTACAGTTATATATACACATGCAATACAAATTTATATACAACAAAATCATGATACACGCCGCTCCATCTCCAAACCAGTTTCGACGAGCTTTCTAGCGGAAGAAGGAATCGACTTCATCTCATCCAAAGATCTCGTCACAGCTGCGGCCCCATCAGACGACTCGCTTGCCTTGATATCACAAAGGTCTTTGAACGCCATCGCAAATGCAAAGTGCTCGTGGAACCTAGACATCTCTTCGTACGCAAATGAAGCCTTGACTCGTGTGACTTCTCTGTCCGACATGAGGATGATACCGGGCACTTCAGACGCGTACATGGCCGCAACCTTCCGTGCAGGATCCTCCTTTGGGTCTCCTTTCACCTTCTTTCTCTTTCCAGTAGAGGCCGAAGTCGAGGACCAATCGATGAGCTGATACGCAGATTTAACTTGAAGGATATGCTTTTGGACTAGCTCCAGCTCTTTAGCAAGGACCTCGCACGCAGTTCGGTAGTCAGGGCCATTAGCATCTCCTGCGGCTACGCGTCTCTGGATGTCTCGCAGTGGTTTGATAAGATCAGGGTCGCGTCCGCTACAAAGGGTTGGCTGTTCATACTTCTTCAAAATGTCGTCCCTTACTGACTTGCCAACATCCTCCAGCACATCCAGAATAAATTCACGCTTTCCCGAACTTTTGGCTGGCTTGTTGAAATCCTTGTCATGGTCCCGATAGGATTTGAGTCGTAATCGATGTCCAGTTTTACCTGCATCAAGCAGGGTATTAAACCTACGCAAAGGTTAGGAAAGCGAGTACATGAAAAATGACGCGAGCGCACATATAGGCAAGCAGGATTGACTGATCACTGTCATATCCATACTTTCGGACAGAGTTGTCGTGGAACATCGAATATATGCCAACCCTCCCCTTTGTGAGGCCAGTCATAAGGATATTCACAAAATCTTGCTGGGTACACAGATTTTTCTCGACGCAATCCTGGAATTCTGCCACGGACTGGATGTCCCGTTCGAAGTGTATTTCCATGAAATCTTTCGGCGGAGCGCGTAATGGCTTGTCTTGAAACCCTTGGACAAGCGACGCCAACCACAGCAGGAAGCAAACATCTAAAAAATGTGTTATTCTTTGAGCGACGACGTTTTGTATGCATTTTTACCTCCATCAAAATCTGAACAACATAATATTAACAAGTATTAATCATGTTAGAATGGAACACCAACCTCCGCCACTGAGAAGTGTCATGAGGCTCCGGTCCCCTTGAGTAGAAACGACTATCACATTTTTGTACTCGTGCAACTCCGGTATGTTAACAGCCCGAACCTACAACACTATCAATAGCTATTTCACTGAATACAATTGAAACTCACCTTCTGAATATCGGACGCGAGCCTTATCGGGTACCTTCCGATCAAAACATCGCCCTCCAAAATGTTGAATTCTTTATTTGTCTCTTCATCCTGGATCGTCTTTGAAGAATAATAAAAAATCTCTCTTGGACGTAGAAGACCAGTGGGATCTGCGAAGATAATCAGGACAGCAACGAATCAAGGAATATATACGAACCAGGAATGACAAAGGCCTCCGCAGACTTTCCTTCAGGAAGCGACACGCGAAATCCCTCTATCGCGCACTTAATTGATGTTTCGATAACGTACCTCATCTTCTCTCGCAGGAAATGAGACTTCGAGGGAGTGAAACCCGCTTGAATGAGATTAAGCGCAACCTCATAAATAGACAACGGTGCTAAGAAGACTATCAGTTCATGCGCATGAGTAGGCTGGAGATACCGTACCGCCACTATACTCATTCCGACCGGTAAAATTAGGCAGTGATTGTTCCTCTATACCATCATCAGGTACCTTCTTATCATCGTCTCGCTTGTCGTCGTAGACAATAGGATTATGCCATTCTCGTCGGGTATAACCCAAAACCCGAGCGAGACCCCCAGCAAGCCTCTGTATCCTTGCACTACTGACACCACCGGCTTGGTTCACAGCAGTCCAAAGGCTGACATCTGAGAACCTGCCCTCCTTCTCTATGAGAGGGTCCACAGTCCTCGCCAGTCCTTGCTTCAGGAGCTCTACCAGAACGGCATCGGGTACGCCGTTGAAAGAGAGGTTGAGGATACTTTGAGAGGAGAGCATACTGCTTGACGATGGGTAACCAACACAGACGACATCAAGGATGCGATGGGAAAAATTGAGCCGGGCATAGTTGATTTTCTTTTGAGAAGGTCGAATCCAGATTTTATGCTTGTCATCAGAATCGCTGGGATGGCGTATCCACAGTCCCTTGCTGCCAGCGATACGACCTTGGACAGCAGTCGGCATGACCGAACGCCCAAGCAGGGTAGTTAGGCTGCTGAGGGCAGACTCGTTGATAAATCCGCATCCATCGGTCATGAGCTGTTCTGCGGAAGGTTTACCCTCGCGGTTCCAGTCGGGGGTGGCTGTCAGTTGGATCAGAAAATATAAATTTGCAAGCTAAACCGTCTTACTTTTATCTTCAAGGTCTAGAATGTTCCTCTCCTCAAAAATTAAACCAGGAATCGATGTCGACAATCCAAGCGTATTCCTCGTAACATATTTTGCAATCGGCTGGCAGAACGTCAATGAATCACCAACAATAAAATAGCTTAGCGCGAACCTGTTTTGAGTTCAGCAATGCAGGGTTGTGCCATTCCAAAATTGCAGGATACGACAGACGATATTGATCGCCACACCATTTTTGATCGCCCATGCGTTCATAATTTTCGTTGCCTTCAACAAGATAAAGAGAGCCTTCCTTAGGAACCCACGGAACGAAGATACGCCCGCAGAGGACAAATTTTCGAGCCAAGAATTCCCTGACTTCCGTTTCCGCTTTCATCAAGAGATTATCAGATACGCGAATCTGAAGCACCCGACGAGAGCCTAAATAGCGCGTGAAACGTGTTGACTTGCGCATCTCCAGTGGCTGCAACTCAATTTTGAAGTCTTTCTTATTGATTTGTATGAGGTGACCGATTTGCTGGACCCGTCCACCATACCAATGGGTCTCGCCATGGAAATCTCCCATAGGACCGAGACCGCGACCTTGGTTTTCCATAAGGGCTAGCTGCTCGAGTCCCATCTGCTTCCTAAAGAGACGCATCTAAATTGAGAAGACGCACTACATCAGGAACAAAATACTACGAACCCGATCTTATACTCCAGTGAAGCACTAGAAAAAGATTGATTCTTCATGATCGAGGCGACTTTGAACAACACTTCTTCCTCCGTTCCACGCAGCGAAACCGATGAGAGGAGCTTGTCCTTGACCTCATCCCATGTCCAGCAGTCTGTCGACACTCCACGCGCCAATTCCCACTGAACGCCCCACGAGATCTCCTGACCATCGAACAACTTTTGGACTGCCGGATCATGTGCAACTATGTTGGTAGGAATCTTAACTCCTCCATCGAACAAACGGTGTATAAAGCTCTCTCCATCCGTGTCTGTTTCCATGTCGGTGTTATCAGAAGGGAAGGCTGACACCGCAGTGACAACAGGCTGCTTTCCTTTCCCTAGGGAAATGCTGGTGTTGTCGGGGCGGTCAACGTCCATACTGAAGTCAGCCCGCAGGCCCTCTGGATGTGTCCCCGCAGGGCAGGGAGCGGCGAAGGAGGAAGGTGGAGCACGGCGAGCAGAAGAAAAAACGTCATCGGACTCGGTTGCAGAGTCGGATTCTGAACTATCGTCATTTGGAAAATTCCCTGGACGATTATAAGAGCTCGGGGATGATATGGAACAAGCATTGCGAGATACAGATGACACGGTAGGATTTGTACAGGTGTACTTGGGAAAAGATCTCGGCATTGATACTGACGATCCCGATGCTACTGGAGTGCCAGGTAAATGACCGGAAACAGGTGTCCTCTTCGGCCGAGTTAACGTGACATTGGAATCCATAAGGTTCGCTTTGCGTGAAGAGGTAGGCGTAGCCGTCTGAGAGTCACCCTTTCGTATCTTAGAAGGAGAAGAAGGTGAAAGAGAGGCATCACGAGTAGAGATATTTCGTTTGCGCAATGGGATTATAGGCTCATCTTCCGAGTCGCTGGAGATAACTAAAGCGTTATTTAATGAATATACGAAAGGTAAGTTAGTAAAAAGCAGATACCAATTACATCCTGCGAAGGACCCTGAGGCGAGGATATCTTTATCGAGGACATCGCCTTTTTGATAGGCGTGACTCCCGTTGAGCGGGAGCTTGTGTTTAAAGAAGATGCTAAGTACAAGGAATGAGAGTGTGCAGTAGGGACGTCGTAGTTGACCTACTGCGAGTATCTACTGACATGTCAACCCATTGACCCGAATCCTCTCGCCTTGGTGGTCGCGGCCCTGTGAAGACGTAACATTTCAGCGGTAATAGGGTAGGGCTAGAACAGAGATATATACCTGTCCTCTTCACTGGAGATCCCTGTGCCGTGACTGAAAACCCCGTACTTGCTCCTGAGCTTGGTTGTGCCACATTTCTCTCTGGACATCCGCGTCAAAAAGAGCATTTGGAACGGAGAAAATGCACCAAACGTTTCGTCTGTCCCCGTCGTTCGTTCGTGACTGTTTGTTCTGCAAGCGCGAGATAAATGGCCGTGACGCAATAGAAAATAGGTGTGCCTACGCTTAGCATTGAACATCATTATTTCTCTTTCGTCGTCCACGAACTCGTAGCCTTGGATATCCTGAAAGCAAGCTGAAGCATGAATTGCTTCCGTCCAACGTCATGGCACACGTACATGTATGGATCTAGGATCCATTAGTCGATATACACGCGATTTCTTGGTTCTCTCGCCAGTATCCGAGTGACAGGTAGGATGGGAAAACGCCTTGAAAGAAGCGCCTGGTGAGAAGAAATTTGAAATTTCAGATTCTCGGTGCCAGATCAGGGTATTACGTAAGTGCCTAAATTTATCTCTCTTCAAGTTCCCCGCGTTCCCTTCATTTGGGCACAAATATTGCCGAGGGATACCGTTACACCATCAGAAACCCTCGGTTTCCTCTCGGACCGTGTTTTCTATTCAGGTACTTGTAGCTTTCTCAGCCCAGGTCCCTGCGCCAATTCTGCGGTCGTTTCGAGTATACCTATCAATCAAGATGGGATGATTGTGCGTCGGCACAAGACGAATAGTTACCGGTCTGCACAGCCAACGGGTTTGACGCCCACCCCTCAATGTGCTGAGCTGATGCCTCACTTGTGCACGAGTTGAGACGCGAAAGATATCATCAGTTGAAGAAGATTGTTTCAAGGGTGTTTCGTGGATCATGTTACCTGCCCTCTGGAGAATGCACGGCCTGTGATAAAATGCCAGGTAGACGAGGTCCAGGTTGCTTAGTCCCCATACTTCAGGTGGATACTTTGTCCGGTTCTGTAGAACAAAACCGTTTCTGTCTGTTAGTTCCACCTTCCAACTGACCTCTATGGAGTATCCAAGTTCGTCTTCTTCCGCTGTATTGGCTTCCTTCGAAGGAGCAGAAACTGCTCGAATTGTCTCCGTTGCCTTCTTCGCACTATTTGGTATAGCCGTCGCTTTCTCTCCCTGACAGTTCTAACCACGGGTCGTACAGTTTACGAAGTATGTCACTTCTATCGATGCATGCTGCAATTAATGTGCAATCTGTAGTGGTTGATAACTTTTGATGAAGAGGTGATTGTTCACTTCGCTTCACATCGTTCACACTCATTCACACCTTCACCCAAGGTCGAATATTTCTGGCATGGAAGGTGGACCATTTCACGACTGTTATTTTTGGCAGTTAGTTATCTTCTTCCATCCAATATTGGAGCCGCACTTATTATGTGTTGCACAGAACCGTTACTTTGCGCTATTCATATTATCGTACGCCTGTTCTTCCTTCTTCTCGGGATAGCTGACAGGGAGGAATAGGTTTCACATGACTGGTACGGCACCAGCTTTTTGTCCATCATGCTGCTCTGCTCATTGTACGTCGTGCAGTGATATCCCTACCTCATCCTGAAGAAAAGGTGAGTCAAGGTATAGCGTCACTTAAAATACCTAATCACAGCATCCACAGTTGTGAGTTTCCGATAATGACACTGACCGCTATAGGGACGCTGCGACTTACTTCCGGCGTGACAGTTGTATTCCAGCCCTAGAATTCCTATTCGTTGTGAACATAACAGCAATTGGCATAATCCAAGGTTCGTTCCTTCATCGTTCAAACCAGGTTACGTCGGTCGATAACAGAGCGCGCAGCAATACTCGTCCTTCGAGTATGGTATTTGTTCTCCAGTAGCAAGAACGTCCGCTTATTCACGGTCTTCGCATTTATCTTATCATTATCTACGTCGATGTTATTCTCGATTATAGCCGCCCGAAAAGTTAGAACCCTTCAAAGCGATGTACCTTTACCGACATTCGTCTATTACAAGCCTCGCGGTTGTTTAGTTTCCCGTCCACCGATGTTTTGGCGCATCTACTTGCCTTCGTTGTGTCTGCACGTAGGTTCATATTCATTACGAGAGTATTGGGCTGCATTTAACAGGTACAACAGACACTCCTATACATTCTTACAGTTTTCCGTGCTCTCCAAAATCGTCGCATGCTAAATCAGGCACCAGTGATGAAACGTCTTCTTAGAGAGTACGCGCTCTTTCATTCATTCCGCGACATCATCGAACGCTGATTACCTTGTCCTATATAGTGGAGGTCTATTTTTCTTTGTCGTCTTTGGTAAGAGCTCTGAAAATATATCACACGTTCTTCTAACACTTTCGGTAGTGTCTGTGGGATTTACATCCATTGGATCTTTTTTTGATAAATATGCACAAGTGAGCTCCTGAGTCGATCACTATCCTACATCTCCATAATCTATCTGATGATGAACCGCCATAGCTTAATATCGTTGTCATGTACTCAAAGTAAGGCACGGCCCTTGATTTCTACATGATAGCACTCATCATACCAACAGCTTCCTTGTTACCGCCACATCAATTGCTGTGTCTCGCGTCATGTTCAGCATTCATTCTCTCGCTGCACATCTCGGATCCGATACGATCTGGCTCCTCAACAATATTGAACTGAGCCGAGTCAACTGGAGACGAGGAAACACGGAAGGAGAAATCATCGTTGAAGAGTATTCTCATGAGTTGGATAATGAATCAACAGGGGCGAATCAATTCGATGCAATGAAGACTACTCGGGTCGGAGTGTACAATGAGAGGGCTTGGTGACACTTCATCTTGTTGCATGCGTGTAAAACTTCATTTAAAACGATCCACCTTATCCCATCTGGGCTGGTGATTTCTACTCATAGAATATTAACTGATGAATTACTTATATCGTCTGGAAAGCCACACCCCTAGAAGCATAGTAGCATAGAACTATATATACATAATCAGAAGGAAAGAGAAATTGATATCAACCAAAGAAGGTATAAGCAAAAAAAACCGCAAAACGTAGTCCTACAAGAGTCCCAAACAAGTCCAAGGACATAAATTCCGAAAAATATGCAGCAATATGAGCAACAAAATAAATGTCCAAAATGCTTTATGAACGAACAAGAACTTCAAAGGTACCCATCCCGATTCCAATCAAAACCATGACAACAGCAGGCATCACACCCAGAGGCAACGAAGGTAACGCCTCATTGAACGGGATATACGCAGTGGTAGATGCAATCCCTATTATACTCGTAGTCGAAGCTCCTCCGGTCCCACCACCAGTAAGATTTGCTCCGTTTGGCTACGTAACTTAGTCAGGTCACAGCACCCCATATAACAGAACGGCAGAGAACAGCTTACTCCAATGGGCCTCGAGCCATCTGTAAAAGAACATGTGTCAGATGAACAAAGACACTCGCCCTTGATTGGATCCCAGAAAGGCGTGGAACAATTTGCCGGAACTTAAAGCATATGTTGGACAACTTCTATACAAAGTCAACATCATGAAGACACTCACGTCGGAAACGAGCATTTCCGCCGCTAGGAATGACCTGGGAAGGGTTCGGGTTCTCTGGCGTTGGTTCAACCTCAGGACAGCCGTACTGGAAGAATAGGCAATCAGTCGTTGTTCAATGATCACGTTATGATGCTCCAACGTACACACGTGAAGAAGGGAAAATCCGAGAATGCACAGTGACATAACAGACCTTGCTCGTTCTGAGGGATACCGTTGCATATTTGCAAAGAAGCGTCTACATCAGGAGTGGAACACTTCAAGGCATCAAAGTTGTTCAGATCCGAAACCGACTGCGGTGTCTGAACCCAAGCAAGGAGCTGTTCACTAGACACGATCCAGACTAAAAACAGGTGAAAATAACGTTACAAACAGCAGAGAGATCATACCATTCTGCTGTTCTTGGGCCCAGTCGAGGAACTCATTGATCATATTGATTGTCGACGTAGGGACCGGGACCCCCGGGTAGCCATTCTAAAGATCATGATAAGTCTGCAGGACGCGGAAGAATAACCGTTGACTCACAGCAAGGTGAATAGGGTGAGTATATAATCCAAATGGTTGCCGATTGCCGTTATAGTGGGCAGTGAACGTATTCTTCATGAACTCCAGTGTAGCGGTATCATTCGGCTGACTGTTACCATCCGCAATGTCCCTTAATACCAGAGCAAATAATTAAGTAGGATATTACCACAACACGAACTGCACTCACAACCAAGGATCCATCAAATGCGGGCCATCGACACCTCTGCTATCAAACATCGCGTACATAGGAATTTCCCAGAAGCCAGGAAGCTTAGGTCTGCCCTTGCACGAGTTCTCGACCATGAGGCAGTCGTTGGCCAGACCGTAATCCAAAGTATAGGGCCAATATGCATCGGAGCTAGGGTCAGTCACGGGTATCGATGCAGAGGCACTGGAGTCATATGTGAAGCCAGTATCAGCCAGGTGTTGAAGGGTATCGACCGTGTAATTGAGGAACGGTGCACGGAACCCTTTGATGGAGGCCAGCGGAATCCCGGCAAGAGCATTCAAAGCGATCAAATTTCCATCAATTTCATTGTCTGGCGGACTTCCGACGTGGGTCATCCTAGATGAAAAGAGTAAATTTACGGTTAGAGCCTACGAATATCCCCTACGTGTGATCTGCAATTTCGTTCCCGGCGACATACCAATCTGGATGATCCGTTAATAAAACATGTCGTGATTACGAACGTCGGGCGCACCTGTCACCAGCGTGTAATTTGTATAGCTGAGTGACGTATAATATGTCATCTTGGGACGACAACCGTTGGGGTTCTGCCTCTGGGCAAGAAACTGGTTCACAGCATCGAGGGTGTAGGATTGAATAGCGTCATCGGCAGTGAAGACGATAAATTGGGGGGTATCCGCCTAAATAAAGAAAGTGTTGAGAAGTGTGCTTCTGCGATGTTTCTTAAGATATCGATAGAAAAAGGATAGCCTGAGATCTCAAAAATTGAGACGGCCGACAAAGAATAAGTAAGCTTTCCTCTTTTCATTCCGAAGGGATGATTCTGGAAGGCGACCAGGACGGCATGTACGCAATACTATGCGTTCGAGCATATCAAATGCATATCTGCAGCGAGCATCAATGTCTCTCCCAGATATTCTCTGGATGCTGCTAATACAAGCCCCTGTCACCGTATTGGCAGGAAAATCGAGAGAAGAGAGAATCTCAAGATAGTAACGGCTACTCACCGGACTTAGCCCACCAGGCGGGCTTGTACTAGCACAGTTGCAGTGGGGAAGTTGACATTGAGTACTATCACAAGAGTAGCCTGCCGCTTCTGCGCTCGTCATTTGCCCAGAAATATCGCCATCCTGAGCAAGTACCGCCAAAGGCACGAAGAATATCGAAAAAACCGCCAACAACATCAAGCTATCGCGTCTACTGCTCCGGCCAAAGCGCTAGACAGTGTGGAATGAACAAGAAAGTCAAGGAAGTGAAAGGGGACTGTCCGCCGTAGAGAGAGGAACGCGGCCGTAGAGAAAGGAACGAGACCAAGCTGAAAAGGAGTGGATGAGTCTCGCCAGTCTGAGCCTACATGTTTCTAAACATATCCTTGGACAATCGCCGTGCGGGCCAAGAAATGAGTCAGCCATACGGGAGTCAGCAGCAAGCCAAAAAGCAAGCAGCATCTGAGGCATGATAATAGAACACAACGAAACAGAGAGTACTCGTGGCGATGATTTAACCTCGGAAGCAATTGCACACTCCGTGAATTCTATTTTTAACCCGGTTAATATCCGATTTTAGCAGAGAAATGCAGCGAAACAGACCAGTAAGATTTTTATTCTTATTCAGTTAGTCTCCTCAATGCGTATAAAGAAAAGTTGAGCATGGATGTCCTATTGCAAGTCTGGATTCTGATCATGGCTTAGACCGCAGCTTATCTAAGCTGACGGAATGCGCCCTACACGTGACTAACGCGTACGCGACGTTTGGGTTGGAATTGGAAAGTATTATATAAGTCGTTCACGTCCCATCATCCCACCTGCCGGCTCCCTCTTTCTGCCACATCTATACCCCATGTCCTTGATATCCCCCACCCTCTCGCGGACGTCCTCGACGACGAGTGTCGAGTCGGACGATGCCGGAAGCAACGCCAGCACCCGCTCACGACGCACAAGGAAACGCTTTACCAGCGTGCAGCTCATGATGCTCGAAAATCTTTTCCATCAAACGTCCCACCCGTCGCGAGAGCAGCGCGATGGCGTAGCAAAAGCAGGCGCAATGTATGTGGTTATCTCGCGAAAAATTTGGTTCCGTCGTCGTCCTTATATCAAATTCAAGGGAGCTTAAGTCTGTCACCATTTGGTTCCAAAACAAGCGCCAGATGGAGCGCAAAGGGTCATTGAATAGTATACCATCCCCCTGCGACACTACTGTCGATGCTGCTCCAATGCCGAAGCCTAAGCCTAAATCCAAACTTAAACCCTACGCGTCGCAGCTCACGGCGCGCCCATCACTTGACCATGTTGCCTCGCGCTCAGAACGACACCATACTCCCGGTACTCCCTCTCGCAAGCAGGATCGCAACGCGTCTCTTTGGGACAATATGCCCTCGTCGCCGCCCGTCCCCCCCACGAGTCCCCCAGAGAAGGAATACGTGGCTTTCGGAAAGCTCACACGGAGGCATACCTTGGAATGGGCATGTGCGCGTCGTAGGATGGCAGAGAAGGAGAGGGGAGCGGTCGATGACGGAGACGAGACGGACGATCCGACTGATGAAGCCATTACTCCCCCAAAAGTCTGGAGCGCAAATGATCCAAGGTGCACGAGGGGGCCGGGACCAAGCATCGCTCCGCGTCGCCATGCCGAGCCAGACGATGATATGTTGCGCGCCGCTCTGGCGCTGTGTCGATTGGGTCGTGCGGCCTGAGGAAGTATGCCGCGAAAGGACATTTACGGTATGACGTATCGAGGCTTTGGATATTACTTTTCGAACCTCGCATTACAACCAGAGATATATCATTATTCACTTGTATAAACTGGTGACGACCTTTTCTACGCCATGTCTTGAATACTATCACGAAAAATTAGCCAGTACAGACTCCCTAATCCCGATTCCGGAAAAATGAAGGTGGACTCGTCTCGTGTTTGCTTGCGGAGCTAGAACAATGCCAGAGTAACGAAATAATTTCAGATGCCCTACCGTGTGCCTACGAGCAGCCGTAGTTGCCTAGACCCTGATTATTTTCCTTCAAGCTGTGCCCCTCTTGGAGTGGGGGAATCTGCTGTTAAGGCATTGTTTCCTGTCCCTCTGGTGTTTTTGTATGTAATACACCATATTTATATAATCTATAGGAAGAATAGGAAAGGGTTACCATTCCACTACCGGGACGGCAGCGGCGCAAAATCAAATATCCGAAAGCAGCTACAAATGATACAACGGCAACAAGGACTACGTACGACAAGGGAACAGTCCAGAGGGGAAAGGGGGTCGGTCTTTCGGCCAAGTTTGAGCACAGGAAAGGGAAAAAGGCTAGTAATCAATCCCTACAGCACCGGCAAAGTTAAGAAGAATCTTTACGAAATCGGCTGGTGTCTCTCCTCAAGGCTCACGTTCTCACGGATACTTACCCTTCGGATTGTAAGAACCTCCGTGAGTGGAGTTTCAATTCTCGAAACGATTCGATGTGGAACGGACCGATTTCTCGGGGCGCAATTACTATCCGGATCACACCTTGATCATACCTGAAGGGACGAGAGTACAAAAATCTGATCTTTTGCGAGAAGAGCGACAAATGTGAGCCAGGGTCTGTCTAATGTCTAGTACTCCATTTCTCCATCTAATGCTTTTTATTGTCTGCTCAAGACGATGGAGAAGTTGAGGACGCCGGGCTCTGGCAAGTGTAGGACCTTGAAGTTGACTAAAGTCGCCGACGAGAGTATTGATATCCTTCGGACCTGGGAATATAACTACGACAAGGGTAACAAGGAGGTAAGGACGGCAAGAAGGATAAGAAATACCACCACTCTTCTTGTTGGAAAGTCTAAGATCATTACAGGACCATTGCCATCCCGTCAGCCTTGTAATAACTCTCGGGTAATCACTTTGTGTATTAATTAATGCAGTTAAAGGATACATGTTGGAGTGAATCAATCATCTATGTACCCCCTACCGAATCTATCAAGTATTCTAAGTTTGGAAGCGACCGCTCAAGGTCGCTATGACCTATAGGACAATCGCCGTCTTCGTTTGTAGTCTCTCACGAGGCCTGGTTTTTGTAAAGCGCATAGAAAAGTGAATCAGGACGTTTCAGTAAATCTTTCGGTGACCCGATCTCTACGACACGGCCATTATCGAGGACCATGACTTTATCGTAATCCACAATAGTAGCTACGTGAATGGTCAGTTTGATTGACGATCAGAACATCCAGAATATGTTACTCACAGATGCGATGTGCAACTGAAATAACTGTCGCTTCTCGCAAACTATTCTGTAGCACAGATAGCAGCCGCTGATCCGTAGAAGTATCCATACTACAAGGGGATTATTTAAAAGTGACGTGCCGGCCATGACTGTTATCCCTACCTTGAAGACGCCTCGTCAAGGACCACAATTTTGCGCTTTTGCAAGAGAACCCTCGCTATGCAGAGGAGTTGACGCTGAACCATACTTAGTTAGCAAAACGTGTACAAAAGGTTGAGAAGGCTCACCTCTCCAGCCGAAAATTGAAGTCCATCAGCGGAGACCATGGCATCAAGTTGTCCCTCGAGACCTTCGATAAGTTTGCGCATGCCGACTAACTCGAGAGCTTCCCATATCTGCTCGTCTTCGACTTCTGTAGAACATCCGAGAGTCAAGTTGTCTCTCATCTTTGCATATAGCAGGAAAGGGTCTTGTGAGACCGTGCTGATAGGTATGTCAACTTCAATACTTGATGGATGTAATAAACGGCATTGCTGTCACCTGATGGCCGAGCGCAACATCTCGAGAGGTACAGTCGCTAGGTCAATACCATCGATGAAGATCTCGCCTGTGCAAAGCCCAGTTGTGCCAAGTCCTTGTAACAGCGCAAAAACAGTGCTACTTTTACCACTCCTGTTACAATCGTCAACGGAGGCTCGATATACCAAGAAAACGACTTACCCTGTGCGTCCGCAGATGCCTAGTTTCTCACCACCCTGAACTGTGAAACTGATGTTATGAAGAACAGGATCCAGGTGTTCTCTATATCGAAAAACAAGGTATCAGCAATGTTCGACATGAATTAAAAACGAAATCTATTGACCCATATCTCAGACCGACATCACGAAATTCGATAGAACCAAAAACGGGCCATTTAGAGCCAGGCTCTCGTCTACTTTCTTTGTCCGAAATCGACTCGGATTGAAGCCCATCCAATTCGAAGAGTCGTTCTACCGAGACGATCCCATTCTCGACGCGAGTGTACGCCAACAGGAGGTTGATAAGACTTTGCGCAAGGCTGACAAGCTGTGAAAGTGCAACACCCAGGTAACCTCCCGAGGTGGAACCACGTAGCCCGACGGCAAGGCCGGCAATGGCAATAGCGACACAAGCCGCGAGTAGGTTCAACGAAGTGCGTCTTCCAGGCTATCAGGCCGAATAACTTTCCAAGAAAATGAGGGACTTACAGAAATCGGATTCCCGCGTAACGATAATACATTGGAACCTGAGATCGGTCGAGATGGTATACACTCATGTCCTTGAAGAGCTTCTCCGAATGGAATGCCCGAATAGTCGTCAGGCCAGACAACGTTACGGTAAATGCCGTGTACAGAGGCGTTTTGGAGCTCAGGGTCAATCGTTGCAGTTGTCTTGAGGTAGCCTGTACAATTGAATTGAAGTACGTCTCAAAGACCACGTGTTCGTGTCCTTACCAGATATACTTTCTGCAGGCCCCAATAGACAACACCTAGGACTGGGATAGATATCGCAAGCCAAGGCACCTAAACAATAGTCGCTTAGTTTCAGTCACACGTATGGGGACCTTCGACTCACAGCAATCAAAATGAGAATGACGGCTCCCACTACAACCGATAAAATAAACAGGGTGTTGATATCTTTGAAACTCCACATAACGTACCGACGTAGACAGCCGTAAACGTAAAGTCCTGTAGAGCTCTGGGAAAGGCAAAGTCAGCGATGAACATATCACTTGACCATCGGTTCTGTAATTTCGCCAAAGGTGTGCGTTGGAAGTATGTGACTGGAGCAGCGAGCACGGCTGTTAATTGCTGGGCATGGATGATCAAGGAGGCACGGGGCACGGTGACCTGAGTGTACATCCACATTGTCATGAACGATGTCAAGAAGCAGGTTACGGCAAACGCAGCATAACCTCCAAGCCAAGGCCCATGCGAGGTGGTATTACTCTCGGACCACTGTTTAAGCAGGATCTGGAAGGGTGGGTTAGATATTATACAGAGAAACGAGCCTATGGAGCATCCACCTGCAGACCAATCTGCATCGCCGTGTAGATGACAAGACATGTAAGGCAGAGCGCCAGCCTATCCCAACCGCACTGAAATAGTAAATCTGAGCAGACGTTTCGGGACCGGCATACAGAGCCACATACTGCTTTCATGTAGTATTTATAAGTTGCCCAAGACGTTGAACCCCGGACACCCTTTTCTTCTTCGTCGACCTTTTTTTCGGCCGCTTGACTTGGCTTTTTGGCCTCTTCCTCTTTAGTAGGAACGACGGCGGGCTTTGCTTCTTCCTTGACTTCTGCGACTTCCGCGTCTTCGTCTTCCGCTTTTTTCTCTCCGATGTATTGTGCAACATCGAGGTCCTGGTCATGTAGCTCAGAAAGACTACCCTCTGCTACGACCACGCCAGAGTCAAGGATTACTATGTGATCAGCAGATGCAAGGTGTTGCACTGTGAAAGCATAAGGACTGGAAGACAGACGTGTAAGGTGGACATACAATTATGCGTGACAAGTACGACTATTTTCCCTTTCCCCCGTAACAAGCCGTCTTCACCAAGAAGCCTTGCGAACACAGAAACCGCCGTATGGGAGTCCTAAAACGAAAATTACGAATGCTATACGAACTCAGTTGTGGGTACTTACCAGTGCAGAAAAACAGTCGTCAAGTAGGGTAACGTCGCATCTCGCGTACACAGCTCTCGCTAAAGACTGCATCGTTTCATGAATACAGTACTCACCATAAAAACGGCTCAGTAACACTTACAACGCGCTGTTTTTGTCCACCACTAACGGAACCGGGAGATATCTCGGTCATGTCACCGTTGGCCATACGCGCCAAATCAGGGCGCAAAGCACAGGCCTCAACTACCGTCTCGTACCACTGCGGGTTGAACTCGTTATCCAAGACGATGTTAGCACGTACGGTCGTGGGCCATACAAATGCCTCTTGAGGTGCATAAGCTATTCTGCCTTGGGGTAGAACGCTAGCGTTCCCGCCATCTATGAAGTAGGTCTCCCCGAGAAGAGTTTTAAGGAGAATTGATTTTCCCTAATTGAAAGAATTGGCTTGTGGCGACTGGCAAAACGAAGTATAAACAACGTACGGCACCGACGGGTCCCACGACCATGCTCACGCTGTTGATATCAAATGATACATTGCAGTCGGATAACAAAGCCTTCCCGTCTTTGCCTGCGGCAATTGTTGCGTGCGACAGTGTCACCCGAGAGGGACTATAGGTGCTAAGAGAAATATCGCTCGGATGCTTGAGGTCGCTTTTCTCATCATCGCTGAACTTTGAGCTTGTCGAGGCGTCTTGCTCCGTGAAGCTCGTCTTTTCAGGAAGCGATCTATCACGTAGCATATTAGCAGGTGCTCTGAACTGGTATCGGCTTGACGTACAAAAACACGGCTATCCGCTTCATGCTGGCATATGATGCGAGTAAGAGCGGGAAGCAGTTACCTACAGTGCTGATCGGTAGAGTGACCAGATTCTGCAACATCCGTATTAGTGTTGACTCGTCAAATTTACGAACATACTCACAACCACAGTCAATATGGTAAACAGGGTCTCCGGGTAAAGATCCTCCGACTTTAGCCCAACGAATGTCCCTAACGCGGCAATACCGGCAAAATTGATCGTCGCAGACGATAAGACGCCTACGATGACAAGACGTGCACTGAAAACAAGCATCTGAGGACACTGCAAGGAAATAAAGATAGAAAATACTGACTAAAAGGTCTTGAGGTACCCTATTTCTCTGATCCTAACAGGTTCTATCCACTTTGGCATCGTTGGTTCGACGGCAAGAAGCTTTATTGGAATGATTTGTGACATGACTGACGTCTGAAAAGGCATTAGTATGGGACGTGACGAGGAAAAATACTACTACGTACTAGAACTTTCAGCCTGTCTTGAGTACTTCCCATCCAGCGTTTTTGGGCTTTCGCGACATGGTTTCCAATATGGCTGGTGATGACGAAGAATCCTACCATGATCACAATGGGTGGAATCATCGCGAAAGAAGCCTACATTGATTTTAATAAAAGCAGAAAATCCATCTCATTTCTGATATACCTTGAACCATAGGATAACAGCAGCCACTGCAATGGATATTAAAGCACTCCATAGTTCGTGAAAGAACGCGATCCCTTCACACACACGCTCGACATCAACGGACCTAACAAGGATGACGTCATCAACAAGAAGACCAATAAGGCAAGAGGGCGCACATGTAGGTTACCGCAGTACCACGACCCTCACTTTCTGCTACAGAGGCCGAGAGGCGCATCGACTTGTCAAATATGACACTGACTAGAGCCGCTCGATATCTGACAACCATCGTGTACACCTTATCCCAGTAAAGGGCAGTGGACGATGCTATAGCGAGGTATACGATGGCATATGCACCAACCAGGCCCCAGCCATGAGCCGGATCGTCGCGCGCCCCATTCGAATCGCTGTACGAGTCTACAAAAGAAAGCATCGACTCGACGAGAAATGGTTGTGTAAACGTCGTGGCTATCAGAATACATTTGGGCACGACTGGCGCGAGAAATTGGGAAAGGAATGCTCTTATGGAAGGAATGAAAATTGGAATACGAGCCGCGCCTTTGTAGCGGGAAAGTGCATCGGTCATTGCTGCATTTGCCGGTCCTCCAGACAAGATTGGTGGCAGACCAAAGGCGACCAGATCGTCGAGATCGAAGGCGCGTTTGAATCCTCCAAGGAGAACCGGGAAGAGATACACGAAAAAGAGCCTTGACAGTAACGAAGAGGTTGTCTCTAGTGCTGTGGGCTGGATACAGTCAGTCTTATTTCAGTAAAACTTTTCATATACTCACCTTAACTGCTTCCCGCAGGAACTGTCGCTTCTGGCTCAGTTCAGCGAGTAGGTAGCACGCGCGCGCCGCAAATGACACGACAAAAGGCGCGAAATATTTCGCATGAAGGAAATCGGCCGTGACATACGTTCGTAACTGAGCTGCAGAAAAAAGTACAGAGAGGAAAAGATACAATCCAATGAGGGTACTAGGAGCGAAGCAGCGGGTGTGGTGAAGGTAGGAAACGATTGACAGGCAAATCTATGCTGACATAAGCTGATTAGATTCTTCCAAAATGTTCACCCTCACCGCCGCAACGAGCTCAAGGGCGTATCCAGCTGTAGCCCATTTTCCCCAGTCATCTCGCGGTACATACGCAAGAGTAACTGCGAGGAATACCGCAAGCATCGTGCCTAAAAGAAGTTTTACTGCCGAGAGTAGGTCGATTGCACCACGAGTAACTTGAGGAGATCGCACAAGGCTGGCAGCACGAAATACACCACAGAAGATGAATATTGCTGCAGGAAGAATCGACATAAATCTAAAATATGGTAAGCGTGTTTTCCATCTCTACGTCTCCAAAGCTAACCTGAACTGGAAGCCCAGCGTTAGATCCATATGCCTGCATGGCGACGCAGGCCCAAAGGCTGCTTCAGCGCATGTACCGTCCATGGTAGCAGAGAAAGAGTATTGCAAGACGACCACCCTGCGTAAGCATGGAGTTGTGGAAATTTCATTCGGGTGGGTTCTCCGATAAGATGCCAAGATTATCTGATAAGACCGAGGTACTATCTGATATGATACCGCATGTCTTCTACGATCTGGTTCCACGCCCTACCTGATCCGCATTTAGTCCAGTCCACCATTCGTCACTACCTACCCAACATGCGTAAGGCAGCGTTAAATAAATACGACCGTCTTAGTAACCGGACGACGACTCATGATCCATGGCTTCTTTCAACGACTACGTTTTCCATCCCCTCCCCGACCTCGGCTCTCAACGCCGTCTTCCCTCATCGGGACCATGTAGCATCGCCCACAAAATCTCTCCCGGCCTTTCCAAGCGCCTCATCTCTCCTGATGGACGCATCTCACAGACTGCACAGTCACAGCTACGTGCCGCCTTTGCCAATATGCTGATGCGATACCTGGATCATCAGGACTATCTTTTCGCAGAAGCTTCTACCGTATATCTACAAGATCCTGAAGGCGTCCTACTGCGCCCAATACGCGCTCGATTGGACTCCGAACTCGCGCCGACGTGGAATACCTTCATTCAGATGCTCACCAGACAGGCTGATAGTGTCGATGAAGAAGTGTGTTTAGATGACGCGCGCCTAGAATTGGGTATCATCGATGAGCAGAATCCAATCCGTGCGGTTTTTGTGTGGGATATCCGAAACGTCGGAGATGACGCCTTCCTACCTAGTGGCATCATCTTCGGGGCCCACGTCGATGGGTTTTCCGTAGTAATTGATCTCCTTGCGGACAGCGCGTTGATTTCCGCATCTACTATAGAAATCCTTGCTGCTCAAGTTAGCGTAACCCTCGATGCCATCATCAGCTCGCCCAATTCCCCTCCAAAAACGCCACAAAGTGTTTTGCCTTCGCCTTTACTTTCATGCGCTCCACAGACATGTGATTTGGACCGCGAACACCTCGTCCTCGAATGGCTGTTCGATCATGCGGCAAAGCGTCCGGATGCCATAGCTCACGAGATCTATGCATCTATGGACAAGCCACCGTTCCTGCTGACCTACGGCGAGTATAACCGGCAAAGTAACATCCTCGCCCGCTGGTTAGTCACCGACGGTATTCATGCAGAGGACAAAGTGGCTCTATGTAGCCCGAGAACCTCTCATTTCTACATCATCATGGCTGCCATTTTGAAAGCTGGAGGGTGTTACGTTTCGGTACGTATTAAACGAACAGAAAGAATACCGCTAATACTTTTTACTTAAGATTGACTCAGAGCTACCGGCCGAGAGAAAACGATTTATCGTAGAAGATAGCGGTGCTCGGCGGGTCTTCACCGCTCCTGAAGATGCATCTATCTTTGGCGACGTCGCAATTCCTATAACGACCGACTTCATGGAACAACTAGAGTCCGACTTCGATGATAGCAACATCTACCTTGCGACTTTGCCTTCTCTGGCGTATCTTCTCTATACATCCGGTACTTAAAAGTAGTCAGCCCGTTGCATCATCAACTCATAATTTCTAGGAACCACTGGAAACCCCAAAGGCTGCCTTTTAACTCATCGAGGACTGTATTGGGCCATGGACGCCTTCTGTGCCCTACCAAGGCCCGTTACGAACCCCGACACTGACAAACGTCTAGCTTTAGCATGTGAGTCCCGCGTCGAAGTTGTATGTTTTACCAATAACGTTAAAACAGCTACCGCGTTTGACGTCCACATCTCCGAAATCGTGCAAAGCTGGTGCCTCGGTTCACGGCTGGTCAGTGCGCCGCGTTTTGAACTGTTAACGCAATTACGCCAGCACATCATCTCCATTGGTGTGACGCACATCGGCATGGTGCCGAGCATGATTGAAGCCTTGCTGGAGAGTCCGGACGGGTTGCCCATCAAATATCTCGTGTCAGGTGGTGAGAAAATCACGGATTCGGTCAGTCTAATTTCACTCGTTTACGGGACATATTTTGACAATTATTTTCCAGTTATTGAAGAAGTGGTCAGCTAAACCAAACTTGGTTCTTGCCAACTTCTACGGGTAAGCGCCTAGACTAAATTTGTGAGCAGATGCTGATCAGCCTCTAGTCCTACGGAAGCGACGATTGGCTGCACTTCAAGGCAGATAGGCATGAATGACCGCAAAGAAAACATTGGAAGAGCTTTTCCATCATGTTCTGCATATGTTGTTGATCGTGACCTGAACACGGTACCCTTGGGATGTCCGGGAGAGCTGGTCATAAGCGGACCCCTCGTTGCACGCGGTAAGCTTTTCTCATCATCCATATTCTAGCCCTTATTAATGTACTTCCACAGGCTATCATAACCTTCCTGACGTAACATCAAAGGTGTTTATTGATTATCCTAGCCCAGGGTGTAAAGCGTACCGTACCGGTGATCTAGGTGAGCCATTCCTCAACCCTCGCGTAATGTTTGTGTCAATTATGTTCCGCAGTTCGCATGATGCCGGATCATTCCATCGAAATCATGGGTCGGATCGACAGCCAGGTCAAATACCGAGGAGTGCGCATCGAAACGGAAGGAATATCTTCAATACTCCAAGCTGCCGGCGGAGACAAGAAGCTCACCGTTTCGACTTTCATCACGACCCATCCCGCTGTAGGCGCGCAGGAGCTGCTTGTCAGTTTCTTTGCCCTCGGCAATGATGTTTCTGTTGTCGACCGTCGGTCTTCTATTCCTTCGTTGGTTCAGACAGACGACGCGAAGGCTCTGGTGCAAACACTGAAAACCGCCGTTCAGGTGCAGCTTCCAGCTTATATGAGACCAGCATATATTCTTCCTGTCGAGTTCATACCGCTAAGCTTGAATGGGAAGACGGACACCAAAGTTCTGGCACGTGTTCTCCGCAGCTTGGATATGCGGGCATTGTTGGGGAATTAGGGCAGTAACTAATCTATTAATCATTTGCGAGAGAACCAATCTAGTAGCGAACCTAAAGTATCAAAAAGAACCAAATATTACAATCATTTATTCATCCTGCCTTGCTAGACTGTCAAGGATTTCAACGAGGCCGCCACTTTCTCGACATCGGGGGCGAATACGCCATCGAAGTAGGTCTTCAAACCATCGACACCACTGACCAGAGCACCAATGACACCGTCTGGACGAACAACGACGGTGTCCAAAGTCCTGCTCTTGATCACATAATTCTGGTATGCGTATCCGTCTTTGTCTTTGAAGACAAGTTCAGCAGGAAGATCACTGGACTTGACATCGGTGTTCTCGGACAACACAACCGCGCGTTTCAGGATATTCGCGGGATACTTCTTAACCGATTCCAGGATAGCGGTCTGCTTCTCTTTGTCATCGGAGAATAAGAGGAGGGTGTGATGCGTAGGACCGAAAATGTCGAACAGGGTAGACAAATATTTGTCCGACGGCTGTCCGACTGAGATCAAGCCGGGTGCGTCTGGGGCGCGGTCACCGCCACGTACGGTACCGTCGTTTCCAGACCGGTAAGGGTCGACGATCTCGCTCGCGTCGCTGGGGGTCTCGTCGACAATGATAGGACTGCCACGGTAGTTAACGCCAAATTGGCGCAACTCATAGCCTCTCTTCCAGCCGTCGAAGTTGTCGGGAGTGCGACCGAAGGTCTTGTTGAGAAGTGCTGTGGTCTGATCCAGCATGGAAGCAACGACAGGCAGGCGCTCGTGTGTGTACGATTCCATGAAGGTCTTTGGCGCTAGACCCTTCTCGACCATGGCTAATTTCCAGCCTAAATTCATCTAAATCGCATTTTGTATGAGTTGGAAATACGGGGGCTTATTCATTTATCACTCACGCAGTCCTGGACGCCTGTGTTCATTCCCTAACATTATACTCAGAATCAAGAATCATAGTCTGGTTACAGTCAGCGTACCTGTGCGCCCGTGGGGCTGTGAACGTGAGAAGCATCTGTAGAACGCGTCAGATCAATAAACACGCCATCCATTGATGAACTTCACATACCTCCGGCGATAAATACTCGACCATAACCAAATTTGTCGACCATACGGATGTTCGGTCTACATTCATTTAGTTTGACAACTACAGACGCAAAATATAACTCAACATACCTATAAGGCCGGAGATAGATGAGGTCCCCAAATTCGATGTCCGTACGACCGCTGACTTCATAGAAGGACTTGATGAATTCTTCACGGCTCGAGGTCATTAAATCGCGGTCAGCCTCTACGCCGCCACCGAGGTAATAGCACCTGTCGTCACCGGGTATCTCGTATGGTCGCAGACTTGCCCTAAGACGAGAATCGATCGGGTCAGAAAGAGCAGAAATTATACAGCGGGCTTACATCTTCCTGGACGCATCACCCCATACGTGCCAGATCTAGCAGGTAAATTACAGTAAGTCTGTTCTCTGGAACAAAGAAATAAATATTTTACCTTCCGATCTAGCTTGTTCTCCAAGTCCTTAATGTAAATGTCTCCAATGACGAAATTTTCTGCCTCGCGACAGGTTCCGAGGAAGCTCAACCCTAACTTCTTCCGTACGAAGCTCGTCGCGCCATCAGCACCGACTAACCATTTGAAGGTCGAAATCTCTTTCACTTTCTCTCCGGCAGCATTGGTCTTGCAGAGAGTGGCAGTGACGGAATCTTCGTCCTGTTCAAAATCCAAGAGCTCCGTATCGAGTTCAACAAAGACCCCGAACTTGGCGAGATGCCTCCGGAGAATGGCTTCATGACGATCTTGTCCGAGAATGAGAACATTTCCCTGTTCGTGTTTTAGTGAAATTCAGCAATACCCACAAGGATAACATACATATGGAGTAGCAGGGGTATTGTCTTCGACTGGGAACATGGGCATTTCCCTCTTGCGGGTGACACCATCTTCATCGTAGAGAATTAGAGTATGGAGGATAGGCCCGGCTTTCTGGACGTCTTCCAAACAGCCAAGAAGCTTGTAATGCTCTAAGGTTCGGGGCTGAGGCGAAGTCAGTGTGGTTCAGTATGCTGAGTAAGATATAGATGCTCACCGAAAGGGCAGCCCCTCGTTGACCAACCTGGAACTGGGAGATCCTGTCGATTACTCGAACAGATATACCGTTCTGGAGGAGCAAAAGCGCCGTCACGAGCCCAGAAGGTCCTGCACCAGACTGATTTGGATGAGAATACCAATCGTCTGAACATCAAAAAATAAACCTACAATAAGCACCGTTGTAGAATCAGACATGGTAGAAAGAAGTAGTGAAAGACCTGCCGAACTTCGATTCATGAAGCCTGTTATATACCATGATACTTGAGAGGGTATATTTCTGCTGAAAACAGTCGGGCTTGGGGGTTACCCTGGTTCCCGGTCTAGAGACGAACGATTATATTCGACGAGTCCGTATCGCTGCGGCCGTGACATAGGCGCGTACGCGCCTCAGGTTGATTGATCGACTCGTGCCTAATGAATTTGTATGATCATCACCGATAACGTTTAGAAGCACCAAGGAAATACGATCAAGGTCGGGAAATAAACGCACTGGAGTAACATGGCGATCACATATTTTTGCGTGGAGAGGAAAGATAAATCAAAAGATTGTCTTCCAGAGCGTCCCTTGAGAATTGGTAGAGCAGAGTGGACAGCGCGACGCCGCCCGACCAATATCGTTGTCTTGGCTGAAGGGCGAGAATCTACGAACATAATCGAATGCCTGCATGTCAAGCGTCAATACAAGGGTCGACGCGAGAGAAAAAGGAAAGGCGGGACCTCATACCCCGGGTTAGAACCTCTCAACTCTGTCAAACGTGGGGCCCCAGAATGCGTAGTCAGAGACACACAAGTCTAAAGTTCTCTAAACGATCGACCTCGGGTCATTGGTAGAATTGACTGTACCTGTCAAAAGTTCCGGGTAATATCGTTCCGAATTCCGTGTTAATCATTCTTTGCGAGAAAGAGGAAGGAAGGAACACTGAGGTCGGTGAGCTCGGGGAGCTCGGGATGAGGGTAGATAAGCCGAGGTTTGCATTCTTAGGTATTCAATCGCACCACGGGACTTTGAATGGCACTGTGGCGCCTGCTGATTGGATATTTTTGGATCTCAGAGAGCCCAACAGCATCAAATCGCTCTGCTAGCGCTGAATACGATTAGATCATAATAATGGGTAATACGATACGAAGCGGCATTGAATCGATGCCCGCTGCTGCTATTATAGGGCAGATGTCGCCAATGCGGTATAGCACAGTCTTTGGCAGCAGCGGCATGCTGAGACTACATAAAATAGTGGCTGTAGGGTGGAAATTCAGGGTACGATGACAAGCAAATGAAGGGAAATCTAAAAATTTTCATCAAATATCTGAAACAGAAGTATGCGAGAGCACTAAGATACCTGGATATACCCCTATTTTTCCTGGGGCAATTGGCTCTGACCTGCGTAAAATTCACTATCGGGCCAGACATAGTACTAGTACGCAAGAAGACAATTAGTGGAGGACCTCCGATCAATATTCTGATCAATTTGTATTAGAAGATCAATTTGATTGGCTGATATCATGTGATTTAATGCTCCATCAACTATCTCAACCACCCACAAACCCAACCAAATGTCAGTTGCCGCTAGTTTCTGCCAGAATTTCTCCGTTTGGTAGGACTTAACGAGGCCCGTCGCCCTTAAAAACAGTCAGGGAGCCGTTTCACCAAGTTATTCTGGTCCAAAGGCTTCAGATAGGAAAACCGAGATTTATTTGGGATCAAGATTCAATGCCTGCACCAATTTCCGTCAATTGCGTTACCTTTGTCTCGATGTCCGTAGGATTGAAACCATCTTCATGTCCAGTTCTGGGTCGGTTGGCTTTCAAAACGCGTCAAATCCAAGTCAAATCTGGACTCCGCTGCTTGGGCACCTTGACCCAGTGTCTTCGCTACCGAATCACATCCGAAACGTTCGGACTGCGACATGGCGCATCATTTTATTTTGTGCCTGATGTCAAACTCCAGCCTTCGCGCAGCTTCTTCAATTCGCCCCGCTAAAATACAATCTGACCTTCTCGACCAATAGAGATCTTCCCATTGCAAAGCGGCTCTCCTATCTATCTTGCAAAGTCCTCTTTGCGCCTGGTGATGCTCAATAGTCTAATGAAATGCGCCCGGGCAGCCCTCAGGATCGTGACTACGCAGCAATATCATATTGACCCTTTGTTTCCTAAGCCTTGTCGTCCAAGCTGTTTCGAATGAGGAGCGCCTCGGCACCAAGGCCAATACTACCATCGGTATATCCAAAGGCGTACAGTAATCGTTAAGCGAAGACCCCCCCACCTAATACGGGAACAGCGGCTGCCAGGTAAGTTGGCGGACCCCAGTAATTCTATCAAGGTCGGCCAAACTCATGTTCTCTACCAAGCAACCCGCCAAGGTTGCAACATGAGTTAAAACTGGACCTGATAGTCTGAAAATCTTCATCGTGATCTTTTACACTCACAATGGCTTCACCCACGAACAATCTGGGCCACTCCCATTCGCGTACCTCCACCTCACCGGAGTCTGTTACTGAAACTCTCCAAGTCCCGGAGAGCTTCAATGAAAAGCCAGCTGGTGCTGAGGGACCTAAGGGTATCCAAGCTGTCAAGAAAGGGCGAGACTTTTGGCTCAGTTTCTTGGCCATGATCGTCTCGATCTTTTTGAGTGCTCTGGACTTGACTTCAGTTGGTACAGCACTTCCGACAATTGCTGACGCCCTAAATGATACGGAGGGGAACTATGTCTGGGTACGTATATGCACCATCAAACTGTGTCGTCTTTGTGTACTGATTGTCGTCAAGGTTGGATCCGCATATGCGCTGTCGAGTACCGCAATCATGCCTTTGAGCGGCAGTCTGTCAGATGCCTTTGGAAGGTGCGGCGCGCGCTCTATTCACGGTCCTTTACACGCTCTCACACGTATCGGTACATTTCCACAGAAAGCCAGTCATGTTGGTCTCGATTGCCCTCTTCGCGCTGGGGAGCGCCTTGGCCGGCGCTGCCCAAGATATGGTTCGTGCCCGACTTGGTATCTATCTATTGACCGCTGTCTGACTTGTTCCGGGTATTTTAGAACATGATGATTGGCGCGCGAAGTATGTTAATATAATACCAATCTCTTCGAAGCCACGGGCTGATCATCAATTAAACAGCGGTCCAGGGCTTGGGTGGAGGCGGGATCATCAATCTTGTTGAGATCTTGATTTCCGACTTGGTTGCTCTTTCGGAACGTGGCACATATCAGGGTTTGATTGGCCTGACTTGGTCATTCGCCTCAGTAAGTTACATGAATTAAAAGGAATGTAGTGTGTATGCTAATCGTTTCCTAGGCTATTGCGCCGCCCATTGTATGTTAAGAATCTCTCAGCCTCAATGATGTCTAATATGTTTATAGGGTGGTGCTCTCTCCGACAGAGGAAGGACAGCCTGGCGATGGCTCTTCTGTAGGAGTCAATCATCACAGAAATTAGAATGAAGACACTCAACTAATCAACAGACCTCAACCTACCTCTCACTGGTATGGCTTTCATCCTCGTCCTCTTCTTCTTGAACGTGCGTACCCCTCCGGGTACCGTCAAGGAGAAACTCAACAAGGTTGATTGGTTGTAAGTAATTCAATCATTGCATCAACATCGACTGAACCTTGAGCTCATCTAACAGCGGAAATGTTATCGTGATCTGTGGCACGACTCTTGCCATCATCGGTTTGACCTGGGGAGGTATCCGTTACGACTGGACCGATAAGCACGTGTTGGCCCCCCTCATCATCGGTTTCGCCCTTCTTGTGGCATTCGGTTGGTATGAAGTCAAGGTCCCGGTCAAACCGACAATCCCATCGGACCTGCTCATGAACCGTACCACTTTGAGCGCGTGAGTTTAACATCTTGATCGAGCTTCAGAATCAATGTACTAAGACTTCACCGCTAGCATTCTCATGACGGCTATGCACGGTATCACAAGTATCTGTGCGTAGAGATCATTCTCCTTGATCACCGACCTGACACTGATTATCATATACAGCGATTCTATACTACTTACCAGGCGAGGATGTTCTTTCTCCCCGTCGCGTCTCGCTCATTCCTCCATTCCAGTCTTCTTCCAATCTGCTTTCGGCGCCTCCCCAATCCGCTCAGCGGTCGACTTCCTCCCCAGTGCCCTCATCATCGCACCATTTGCTCTTTCCTCTGGTTTCGTCGTCGCAATCACGGGAAAGTACCGTCCCGTCAACTGGATCGGATGGGCTCTCACCATGATTGGTTTCGGATGTCTCAGTCTGCTCAAGGCGGACACCTCTACCGGAAAGTGGGTAGGATACCAGCTCGTCGTGAGTGCTGGTAGCGGTTTGGTGGTATGTGTCTTTCACCTCATTTGCTGCTTGATGATCTTATTTGCATTGTTCAGTTCTCTGCGCCTGTCTTCCCACTCCTGGCACCCCAGCCTATCAGTCGGACCGCCTCCGCCCTGGCGTTGTTTGCATTCACTCGTGCGTTCACCCAGACATGGGGCATCACCATCGGAAGTACCATCCTCCAGGTATATCTCACACTTTCCCGATCTACCTTCCCTCGATTAACTTGGACACCTTCTTCAGAACAAACTAAAAATAAACCTCCCGGCATCCTACCTTGCGACTTTCCCCGCTGGGCATGAGATCGCCTACGCCGCTATTCCAGGAATACCGAAGCTGGCGGAACCCTTGCGCACTGAAGTCATGGTCGCGTTCGCAGAAAGTATGAAGGTGGTATGGCAGACGATGGTGGGCATTTCGGGTGCGGGTTTCTTGTTCAGTTTGTTGATGCAGGAGGTTGAGATGGTGGGCGTTGTTGATGAGACGTTTGCACTACAGGCACGGCCTGAGCAGGAGACTCCAAATAATGCTAGGGATGCAGAGAAGGCGGTACCCCCTACTGAATCTTAAAGCATCGTAATGTGTATAGACTATATTATCTCATGAAGTACGAAGAGAATGATGTATGTATGAAAAGATTCATAATGATCTGCTCCAATGGTTCTCATATCATCCCCTTAAAATACCCAGCGATCAAATGCTTGTGACGACGAAACCTGTGATCCAATTCTGGTAGTAAGACCAGGAGATTTTAATTGAGGCCATAGCATAAATGAATGTTCAGACCACCGTCTTGTGCATGCACAGGTCATGGTCCTACCGCAAGACACTGACTCGGACTAGTCCCGAGAAATCTGAGAAAATAGCCGCTGAGTTTAAAGGTAAGACCAGTGCTCGACCCCAGTGAACTTAGTTTCGACAATTATAGAACATAATTGCGCCACCATTACTTGCAGCGACCAGACGACGACGACGACAATGCAAGTATGTTGGAAAAAAAAAGCAGTGCCCAGAACGGCAGAGCCGCTGAAGTACTTGATTCTTCGACTTGGAGACAATGTTCTACTCCGGCTCTTCACTTGTGCAGAGAAGATCTTGAATTAAGCGGCTGGTCTAAGACCATCCATCCAGTGGGGCACAGCAGGGCACAGCGTTGATACGACGACCAAGTCAAGGCAGGCACAGAGCGACGGAGTTAGCGGAGCTGTGGTCCGTTGCCATCCGGGCCTCCTCGGACCGCGAAGGGCTTGATTGCTTATGCAATCACCATCCACCTAATTTCTTTTCTTTGTTTCACTTTGCCTTAACCACCACAACATCATCACGACCACCACCGCGCTGCACCATCCTTTATCTTTTGAAGAGGGAAAATTCACTGAGGGTTTGAATTAAAAGTAATAAAAATTTTATACCAAGTTACGGTTCCCACTCGTCTAAGTGTGGCTGTTACTACCGGATTTACCAGCACTATGGCAACTCTCCACTGGCGAGGGTGCAAGAGTATATATACACGCCCTCGACCTTTGTAGTAGTAGAATCTAACCGGCTCTCGAGCTCAAGAAACCCTAACAAATTTGAACAAGTACGTCTTTCTCACTGTCATTTCTGTCAACTCACGATACTCGCGGTGTCATTGCTTAGCCCTTGCTGGACAAGGATAGCGACCAGAACATTCACGAACACCCACGACCAATCACGATTCTCTCACACATTAATGGCTTCCAAGGCCGTACAGAGGGCCGGGATGACGATGCTTACTGCAAGAGGCTTAACGTCGCCCAAGTCTATTCTGAAACGGCCGCCAGCTCTACTCTTATCTCCAAACCCTTTCCCGTTCGCAGGAAGCGCAACAGTGGTCGTTTCTCCGGGTCTAAGGTCACCACACGTCCATTTTCCTCCATCCGCTTCCCTCGCGTCCACTTTCATTACCCATTCACCAAACTCTTACGATCGCGCCGCTATCATCGTATCCCCGAATTCCCTTGAACTTCCTGTTCGAGGGGATAGAGTATATTCACCTACCTCGGGCCGATTCAGGCCCCAGGATGATGCATGCACGTCTCCCTTGGAGGACGCAACATTCCAAGTGGACGTCATGCTTGATGCTCCACCGAAATCCAAGCTCAGATCAGTCCCTAGACTACTGGATGTATCGCAAAGATCTCCGACCAACCTTGCGAAGGCTCTGAAGACCTACCCACGTTCTCCCTACCCAACGGCTACATTTACAGGGCACGACATAACTGGGGAAGACCCAGACACTGCGTGTATTGGAGTGCCTCGTCCTCAGAGAAGCAGTACTGTTTGCGGGGTAGTGACGCTTAGCCACGGGAAGAAAGGCCGGAAGGAGCCCCAATTACAGTACCCTTCCACCTCTCGTCTCTCGTCTCCGTTGGCACAGGATTTTGACATTGATGAGGTTTCGACACCGCTCCACCAAGCGTTCTGGCAGTCAGTCTCATTAAGCGACGAACAGGAACACGACGTGACGTCAACACCGAAGGTTTCCGAACGGCCGAATCCGACTTTCGTGTTTGCGACACAGGACGGGCATTTGTGGTCTCCGGGGATTCCCAGACATGATGATACGTCGACTTTCAGTCCCACGCGAACTGGAGAGCCTGCAGACGATAAGGCATTGTCGAGGGTGAAGTCTCCAAGACCAGATGACCCCTTCGCTGCCTTCCCTTCGTTTTCTTCTGTGCTTGTATCCAGTGGGAGGAACGGAATTATTACTTATCCTCCACCTGCGATTACCGTTTCGCAGAAAAGGCCCCGGGCGCTGGCGAATGGGATGAACGATGTAAAAGTTATGTATCGTTGACTGTTTTTGTTCTTTCTGCGCGTATCATTAACCCATGTTGCAATGTATCCATGTTTTTTTGTTGTTGCGCCGCACCTCGTGATATATTATCCGTTGCCGAGAAATTGTTCCGTTCTGACGTCAGAAATCGGCGCTGTTTTCCTTGCGGCAGGCTCGCTCCACAATCACAAGTGATGTGAACTTGAGAGGGCACATCCATGGAGGTCAAAGTTCCTCCGTTATTGTTCACAAATCCGGAACTTATTTCCAGGTTTGATTCCGGGGCGCTCCACAGTTTCATGCATATAAACAGAAGCGGAAGTTTTGAGGGCTGTGGAACCTCCTTCAGTACGTCTGGCCCAGTGCCTTGGCGAGTCTCTCCCGTCTGTTCCATAGCCTTCTTCACCTTACAACTTCTGTTCATTCTTATAATTACAGAGCTACACGCTTGCTGGGAAAGCGTCTTAGCTTTCAGTACTGATTCTCCCCTCTTCTGTGGTAGGTTTGCGCTTATCCAGTCTCTTCCTCCTTCCTGCTCATCATGACCAGACTGGTTCGTCTGCATAGACATTGTTCCGCAGCTAATGACTCCCCGTCCGATACTCAAGCCGCTGGCAACAACGTCCGCTGTCGGATCTAGCACCAATTCCCTACCATCGTCCTACTGTCGACCCCATACAATTTCTCCCCATGTCCATTTCCCCCCTACACCAGCACTATCCTCTACCTACGTAACCCACTCGTCGAACGCATACGACCGCGCACCGATTGTCGTATCCCCCAACTCATGCGAGCTACCAGAGCGCGGCGGGCGACTCTACATCTCCAACTCCCCTAACATCTCACCGAAAGGGAGCTATTTTCACCCTCATGCGTACGAGGCGTGTCAGCCGGAACCAACCCTTCCATTATCGAAGTTCGATGTCCCAGACCTCTCCATGTCAACTTCGTCTGAGTCGGAAGACTCCGATGGATATGGCTCCCCACAGGTAGTTTCACTCATACCTCCGAGTACAGCGTATCCGCCCATCCCACGCGCTTACTCACCGGAGGAGTTTAGCCACGCATTGTCATTCCTTCCTCATGGAAAGGACCCGATGTGTGGTCTGGATTCGGAGACGCCGAAGAGGTCGAAGACATCAAGGGTGAAGCATTCGGTACGGTGCCCAACACCGAGTGATTTCAGAGAGCCAGGGCTTGATGGGTGCCTCGGTGGATTCTAGCTGTGTCAACTTGGTTATCAAGTTCTCGTAGTACTAGTGGTCGGCCGATAACGGTTGCTCTTTATTTACTTTACTTATCCACTTCGTCTATGGAAGTCTCGTCAATCTTTATTTACTTGCTGCTAATTACTTAGATTCCGTCGTTTGTCGTGAGACCACCGAGATCTAGTCTTGCTTCCTTTTCTCCGTGGATGAGAACAAAAAAATTCCATTGTTTGAGTGTGGAAGCTATTCCAGATATGGCAGTGACACTTCCAATCTTAGCTTCGATCAGAACGAATTCTTATCGGAAGCTAGCCGAATATCGGCTCACCCAAATCCTGTCCAGATTTGGAACTATTGATCGAACTTCATGGTCCCTTGATTTATGCATCTTTTCCTGACTCGTATTCGCCGTTTTCATCGATTACCACCAATACCGTCAATTCGCAACACAGCTCGCGCGGGGACACGAAAAATTATGACTCTGGCCGACGAGATAGCGGAACAGACCGCGCTTTTCAACAATTTACGCCTACAAAATGCCGATCCAGCGCAGGTCGAAGCAGCGAAGCGGAAACTGGGAGAGTTGAAGAAGGCTCAAGGGGTGCTAAATGCCAAAGAGAGAGAGAAGAAAGGTGATTCGGCTGAGGGCGAGAAGAAGAAAGAACGGATATTGCTAAAGACGCCAAAGGTCAGTCATTTTCGGTCAAGGATCGTACTGCGTACTTAATTTCCGTAGGGAACAAGAGACTACGGCCCATCGGAAATGTTTTGTCGTCTCCACATTGAGCGTATTGTGAAGGACGCGTTTGCTCTTTTCGGCGGAAGTTGTCTCGACACGCCCGTTTTCGAACGCAAGGATGTCCTGACCGGAAAATACGGCGAAGACTCCAAGTTAATCTTCGATCTCATGGATCAGGGTGGAGAGCAGCTTGCGCTGAGGTATGACCACACCGTTCCACTGGCGCGGTGGCTCGCGATGACTGGTGGAGGTGGACAAGGGAAGGTGTGGCAGGTGGGCAAAGTTTATCGGAGAGACCAACCAGTGATGTCCAAGGGGAGGATGAGAGAGTTCATGCAAGCTGTGAGTTTGCTGGTCCTGGTCGTTGACGTGCATTTATATTTCATCCTAGGATTTCGATATCTCTGGGACGTTCGATCCAATGATTCCAGACGCCGAAATAGTCAGTCTTATGTGTACCATCTTGAACAACCTAGATCTGGGCGAATATACAATCAAGGTATGTTTCCCAACTACAAAGAGACACCGATACTTATTACGAGCAGATGAATCACAGAAAAATTCTTGACGGTATATTTACTGTCTGCGGTGTGCCAGAAGACAAAATTCGGACAATATCTTCTGCTGTGGATAAACTAGATAAAGTTCGTATCTTTTTTACGTGTCAGATCTTCTCTCTGTATCTTACTTGGTCTCTAAAGCTTCCCTGGCTCGAAGTGAAAAAGGAAATGACTGAAGAGAAAGGTTTAGATCCTGTTGTTGCCGATAAAATTGGGGAGTATGTTAAACACAAAGGTAAACGTTATTTAACGTGTTAAGCTATGAATTTACCCTCGATAGGTGGTCCCTCGCTCTTGGACATCCTCACATCAGACGCAACACTGATGGCGAACAAGAGCGCTAAGGAGGGCGTGGAGGATATGGCTCTTCTGTTTACTTTCCTCAAAGCATATCAAGTGCTGGACAAAGTGAGTATGCTGTTCTGCATAACTAACTACTCACTCAGGCTTCCTTACCAGATTTCCTTCGACCTCTCACTTGCCCGTGGTCTAGATTATTACACGGGTCTCATCTACGAAGCTATCGTCGAAGCCTCAGCCCCTCCAGGCTTCAAAGCTGATGCATCTGCCGACTCAACGCCCACACCAAAACCGAAATCGAAATCAAAACCAAAAGACTCGGGAGAAGAAGAAGAGGTAGACGAATCACAAGTGGGCGTAGGGTCCATTGCCGCGGGAGGACGATATGATAATCTTGTGGGCCAGTTTGCGTCTGCGGCAGCATCCGAGAGCAAGAGCAGCAAGAAGAGCGCGGCGAGCACACCTTGTATTGGTGTGAGCATTGGGATGGACCGGATATTCGCCCTTCTGTGGCCAAAGTGGGTGGGCCAAGGAGGGAGGTGCAAGGATACCTTGGTGTATGTCATGGCGGCGGGTGATGGGTTGCTCGAAGAGCGGATGGAGCTAGCAAGAGACCTTCGAGCGGCGGGAATCAAGGTTCGATGATTTTTTCCCCCCACAAATGGCGGGTCAAGCTAATGGAGGTTTTTCTTGATTAGACCGACTTTTTGGCCAAGAAGAAGCCGAAGCTCCCTGTGCAATTTGCTGCCGGAGAGAAAGACGAGGTGCCGTTTGCGATTATCCTGGGAGGTGACGAGTTGAAGGCCGGCCTCGTCACTGTTAAAGAGCAAAGATGGGAGTTCAAGGATGGGGCCAAGGTCAAGGTAGAGAGCGCAGACAAGGGCACGAAGGTAAAACGGGACGAGCTCATCGCGTGGCTGAAGAATAGTGATGTTTGGAAGACATGGGTATAATAATACACTGTTGAAGTAGTTGGGCGTACGATATATAGATTAGACGCCAGAATATTAAATAATGGCTGGTTCGAAACTAATCTTTAAGTTGTCCGATTGAACCACTTGAATACATGGAGGGGCGAGTAACACTGTGTTTGTACCCTTCATTTTGGTTTCCACAAGGGGGCATAACATTTTCCGACCTTTGCCGCCGTGCCGGCTTGTGTACCCTTCGTCGTTTCTTAAAACTAAAGTAGGGCTAATAACTCCTGGTGGTGTTAATAACATATTATTTAACCTTGGTCATGGCAGGGTATTTATTCACTAGGTTATTAACTGTTAATAAATACTGTGTGAAATAATGTTGATAATAAGTGAATTTTTGACTTTTTAACAAAAGAGCGATCTTTCACATACATATCAATCTCGTTCACATACATTGCTAGCAGGCCTTGGTGCTGTAGGCAACTCAACAAGTGTTGCAAAGACGGCTGCAGCACTGGCTTCCGAGGCTGATGTGGGAAGGACTTTCCTTAGACATGGGGCATTGAGATTGATGTTGGGATCGAGTTCAAGTATGTCTGGAGTATTCCCGATGTCATCAGTATCGGTTACTGATTCATCATCCTCATCCTTGCTTTTGATCGTATCCACGAGACGCACAGTTTGTAATGCTTCTCCTGATAAAGATGTACCAGGCCTTGCTAGAGTGGCTCTCTTCTTATTCAGATCATTGTCCGGTTTCAGAACTTCATGTTTGGCGGTATTTTTGATTTACCTTCCTGCTGGTAAAATTTGTCAATGAACACTTATGTAATAGCCAAGCAACCTTTCACGTGGGAGATTGGTGACATCATCAGATGCCATGGGTTCGGACTCATGCTGTCTATCAGCCCACAAAGCCCCGAGCCTGACAAAAATGAGAAGAGAGGTTTATTCCATGCCTCGAGGGTCACCAAGCGGCCATAAACCTGGCAAAGCGTTCAATATTTATTCACATTTATTAACTAGGGGGTTTGATATTAACATGTTACAGTAATAACAACGTTAATAAACCGATGTTAATAATTCCCGATTTTTTAGCCCTACCTTACTTAAATCATTATCTTCGACGTATTTGCTTCGTTCACAATTTTCTCTCCGCATTGTGTCAGCTGCTCACGCGTACAAAAAAACCAACCATACAATATGGTTCCGTATATGCCATTCACGGAGCCTGGAGGAGACTCGCGGTAGCGAAACAAACAAAATATTAGACGAAACCAGTTCGGTATGTAGTTCATTCAATAAATATTAATGACAATGAGCGACCGAAGTCAGGTATATAAAATTAATAACGCATTTGTCAATGCCGTCAATCCCTTGGTACGATGAGTATTGCACTGGGATGGTCTTCTGGCCTCTCATCGATGGCATCCCTAAGTATAAGACCTTCGTTGGTAGTATAGTCCTGGGGATACGCCAGCGTGCGATGGTCAAATTCCCCGTCTGTCTCCCTTTGTCCTTCGAGGTCTTCATTCCAAGTCATCATACTATCCTGCTGAGAGTTCTGATCCCCGGGATGCGTTCCGAAGTCAAGCGAAGATACGATGCTTCCCTGCCAAGAGTCGTCTGGGCGAGCATGGCCAGCTGCGACGCGCCTAATGAGGAGTGTCGGAGCGATTCCCTTAAAAATGTTTGTCAGATGTTCAGATATGAAAATAATGCGTGTACCCTTGTAATCGCTGATAGGACATCAAAATAATACATAGTAGCATCGTTGCGAGCATAGAAGCCCACAAATAAGATCGATGATATCGAATAAAGAGCCGAAGACTCGACTAGGACCTCGATAACATGGCGGTAGGCACTTAGTCCACCTCCTGCTGCACCTGCAGATCGTGCAACAGTGACAATACGGTAGATGATGAACAAGGTGCACCATAATGTCGAAGCAAGGGTGAAGGATGAATAGAGCACATAGCCAAGAATGTACTCATAGGGAGGGGTGTAATGCCTGGACATAGCGATGATTTTTAACACTGCATAGCCTTAAGCACAAGCTACTGAAGGATCTGAGGGGGCTTACCGATATTAGAAACAAGAAGCAGCGCAGGAAGGAGAACAGTCTCCTACCGCTTTCCCCATACTATCCAACAACGCCAGACCTACAGTTTGAAGATAGATAAATTGAATTAGAAAATCGCAAGCAAAGTCGGACAGCGCATACCATTGTGGAGTCCGCAAGGACAGTACAGATAGCGCCTGCACTAGCCGCGCCAATCGTTATCCCCATGCCGGGAGTCTGGTAAGAAATATATTCTGTCCGCAGAGTTTCTCCGTGGTCGATGAACACAGTGGGTACGTATGACCAGGTGAGGGCGAAGTCGATGGTAGTAGAAATATAAAGGAGAATTATAATGATGGTCAGGGCTCGTCCGGTGGGTCGGGATTTGTCCGCAACTGGGTCGATCGACTAAGCTTGGAAAACAGAGTTAGACGAAGTATGGTCCTCACAGATCATATTCTCTAATACAACTGCGACTATTCCAGTGTATATGCCTATGTTTAATAGCCATGATTAGAGAGGGGTGAAGAAGTTAAATGAACATACACACCGTGCAGTAGGGAACAGAATATTACAGAATTCAAGTCAGCATCGAGTTCGTGCAATATCAAAGCTTTATCGGACTCGGTCTGGGTGACCATCAAGGAAGTCTGGGAGAAGATGGAATAATGGGCGAGGGAGTTCTCTGGGGAGATAATGCATACTGCATCTCTCGCGGCGTTATATGGTATTCAATGTCACAGTAAACACTTATAATTTGCATCGGTAAGGATATCAGCAGCGCGACCATATCTCAGTGACTTCCATTGCTCGAGTGACTGTTCTCAGAAATTAGAATTGAAATCACTGCGGGAACCGACGGATAGTATGGGACCCACTAGTATCATGGTGAATTTTTAGCAGACGCTCAGCTGAAAAGAGCATAGACTAGGTCACCGTATAGCCATGATTTCGGTCGTTAGAGGCAACAGTGCCTATCTTATGATACTGGCGCACAGACTGCTTGTCAGCGGGGAACGCAAAATGTCCTCAGGCTAGCAAACCCAGTCCATTAACTCAGAAGACTTTTGACACAGAAGTTCAAAAAAGCGCATGCGCACTAATTTCTTGCCCGATGGACTATCAGATTATATTTAACTTCCAGTTCCTGTCCTTTCTGCTGGGGCGGAGGCAGTGGTACCCACCTTATTCGCTCCATCAGAATAAACTCTGTGATGAGACCAGGGAATTGATATATTGAGTTTCGCCCCAAGTCTATTCAGTTCTCCCTGAGGTATCAATAGCTGAGCACGCTTCATGAAGGGGCGCGCCGCGGACTGTGAGGGAGATCAGGTATGCTCTTTCGTGCAGTAACCATGTACCTAACAGTATGCCAGTAGAAAGAATTCAGAATCAATGTCCCAAATAGACTTAGCACAACGATATTCAGATCCACCGATGCCGAAATGGTTCGTAATGTAGTCTGAGCGGCGGAGATAGCCTACCTCAGTAGGAAATGAGTTTACCACTGGAAAGAATCGAGGTACAGTCACATTAATAGACACAATACAAAGGCAAAAAACCAGGGCGCTATAACTCTGCACAATTTAGTAATGCCCTTTCAAGACCGGCGAAGTCTCCATTCCCTAATTAGAGACCCTGAGACGAGGACAAGGTTATGAGCACCTGAGCAAATAGAGCATACCGAGCACAACTAACGGGTTGATAACATCAGCTTGTCCACTCGGGTGGCGTGATTCATGTCGCATGGGTCAATTCCGTTAACCAAAACGCAAGCGCTTTCAGATACCAAAACAAGGGACGTGTACTCGACGTAATACTTACCTGTTGGTGATCCAAACTTCAGTAAAGCAGGGTGTTTCTTCGCCTACTACCTCGTTTTGGCACGCTGGAGGCGAATTTATGAATTTTCGGCATCTAAGGCCCCCATTCTCAGGAAATAAGCGCAGTGATCCAAATGAGATAGGCTTGATCAACAAACCTGGCAGGGATCGAAATAGAGTGTATAAAATAAGAACAAATCATTGTGTTTATGGGACTCTACCATAATCTCCGGGGCAAACGCGTCGCATCCCATGTCCCGACGCACCGCAGGACATAGACATCATCTTCCTTTTTGGTTCGATAAACCCACAAATCCGTTGAAACTTCTAAGTCAGGGAGTCTATCCGAGCGAAAATGACTGATGGCCCTTTGAAGGCATAAGCTTGTGTACACTTCGTTTGGCTTTGGGCCCCGCAGATACAGTTTACGTAGATTTGGCAGGAGAGTAAGGATATTTTGGAGGTAGACCTACAAAGGTGGACATAAGGATTGACTACATGACAAAGTTTTCAGAGCACTCACTGCGCCCTGTCATGGATCATACACGACTGTAGGATGGTTGATTATGTAGATGGGCACGTTTAGTTCAACTAGTTTCATGCAACGGGATAGCGCCTGCAGGCGAATGCACCATCTCCCCATACAAGACCTGATCTGTATGGAGAGCTTTCTCAAGGAATAGCAATGATGCAGAAGAACCCGCCGATAGAACGCTTCCGCATGGTGATCGTTCACAGGTGACAACGAAACCACCTCAAGACCAGAGTAAGACTCGAGGTACGCCATGAGGGCGTCCGTTGTGATATCAGCGAGTAAGGTGATGAGAGTAATCCCCTTGTGAGTGAGTGCCATCCAGAAGTCAGCTGGGATGACAGCGTCTTTGAATTCTGTAATGCGGAGATGGCGAAGGAGGGGAAGAAATTGTGCGATGGTAGCATCGAGTGAACATCCGATTAAAATACTGGTAATAGGGATGTCGTGGATATCGTATCGGGCCTGGATTTCACTAAGTGATGTCACAAGCGCGGATTGACCACCAACGATGGTTAAATGGGTCAGTTCAGGATTGTTGGCGAGCAGTGGCCCGAGGACAGTCTCGTAGGAACTAGCCTGTCCACGTACCTTCATAGAGCGAAGGTTTTTGAATTGGCTCAAGGATGATCTGGTGAGGTAAGGTGGGACCAAGAGAAACGGGCCATGGCCGAAATCGAGGCTCAGACTGCTGAGGTGGGGTAGCTTCGCCAGAGCTCGGACGATAATGTCTACGTCGGGAGACTTGTAGCCTCCTGAACATTCCAAATCGCAACTGAGATATGATCGTCAGAGGTTATTATAAGACAAGCATGAAGTCACAAACTGAAAATAGTTCAAAGACACAAATTGCGGGATCACAGAAACAATGAGCTTCATCATTCTCTTCAATGAGTGTGCCTGCCTGCGAGCGGTCTTATTATAGGCGTCTGTGTAGCGAGAGGGGAAGATTGTGATGATCGACAAGTTGTGCACGAACTTTGCTATGTCTGTCTTTCCACGGGAAAGGCTTTTGAGAATAGAAATGTTTCTGTCATGCTGAGATTCGCGACAGACTTGAACTCTCATATCGAAAAAAATGTGTGGCTTGCATGCGGCGCGCGCCTGCTTACATGCTGACCCCAAACGTAAGAGATCTCTTTGGCTACTCAACTGAAAAGGATTCAGAGTGTGATATAGACCAGAAAATTAGATGCGCGCCTGTTGTACAATATGCTCCGCCAGTTCTGCAGGCAAATCAAATAGCATTCTCTAGTGAGAGCGTGAATAATTCTGTAGGATGGAGATCGTGATAGTGAGAGTAGGGTTTGTTGTAGTCAAGTCGACTGGGCTGATAACTGTCGGAGCCGACGGTCGTGCGATTTTACTCGTGACACCGTGTATGCCGTCGAGACGGAAAAAACGCAAGACGATCGCGAGATGTCGTCGAAGCGAACTACCGCTCAAGAGGAAGAGTCAACTATTAAGCAGAATTGGAGGGGGGGGGGATCCAATTGACCCATTTATTTTAAAGAGCCACAACAATTGTAGAGCGTTTGATTTCTGGGCTGTGGAGATGATACAAGGGAACACCCAACCAAAAAAGGCAAAGTGCCTGAAGCAGATGCAATGCACAGATCCGAAAGAGATAAGCAGGAGGCGTGGGCGCCTAATCTCATTTAGCAGCCAGTAATTCAACAGATGTGCACAACATCTGGGTGCTACTGTACTCTTTAACCCATGTCAAGTATTCCCAACACAGAACCTCGATATTGCTTTGACCAGCACTACGAAGACGGCGGGATCCTAGTCATGCGTCACTTTGAACAATCTCTGCGGTAATGCTGCGCTCGAAAGACCTCCGTTGCTGATGCAGGTCAGCTTACGATAAATATGGAAGAAACGGAAATAATCTTCCGAGAGCCAACAGCTTCTAGACACAGTACCATAAGATGCTGCTGTGAAATCGATGAGATGTAGACACGGTTGTAGAGCGGAGAGAGCGTGCAATTTCAAATCTAAATTCTTGGCGCAGAGGCGGCATTTGCGGCCCGGCAATACTTGTCTTCGGAAGCAGGTGTCTGCCGTGACTTCGCTTATATCCTTCTTCATGTGCCTTACCTCGAATCCAGGGAAAAGATGGAAGAACGCAGAACAATCATTCAACGCGTTTGCTATTTCAGCTGACCAGCACGGACCGGCATTTTCGCATGCATCGTCTGCAACAAAGTCGACTGAGTCAAGACTTAGTAGTAGGCCTTGCTTAGTAGGCCTGGCAATGCGCCATGGAACCGTATCCAAAGACCACGAGACGAAACTAAGAAGCAAATGGGACCACGCTTTGGATGTACGGGAGAAATCGGTGCTCAAGGAGAGGTATGATATACTGACTCCTTTCCAGTTCATGACCCTTTTTCTTATTCACGAAATCAAGTTCTTAGCGCCGGGAAGCAGCCGGAATCGTCGAAATGAATAAACCACTGCACGCTGTCACAAAAACAATTCCCAAAGGTATATAACATGTATCATACGTATACGGATAAAAATATCTCGACAGCATCACAACGCGACCATCTCGAGAACGATGCAGCAAGTAGACCTGGCGAAGTTAGTCTCCTCAGGTGAGCGACAAATGTTTGTCGTCCTCTGAAATATATCTCATACTTGTGTCAGTATTTGAGAAGGCATCCGACCCAGACGCTCTCTGCCATTCCGTCGCCGATATATGTTCCTCGCGCGAGCTCAGCCATGCTTTCGCCTCATTGACTGGAAACAACGCGGTGCGGATGCTTGACATATCTTTTCGGGTTTGTCATCGTTACTCATCCGTCCATGTCCCTACTAATGTTTTTGTTAAGCTCGTCAATGACCGAACACTCCTTGACAGATACGACTTGGGACTTCACCAAAGATGCTGCAGACTCTTGCGAGAACTTTCTTGTAACAGCAAGGTCTTGCCGAGTAACTTCTTGATTGTGTCAGAAGGCCACGAGTACCAGGCGTTCAATGAAGGAGGGAATGCTAGGATCTATCGAGCGCGATACAATGGTACCGACGTTGTTCTCAAGGTTCTGCGTTTCTGGGTGGACGATTTTCGTGAAAATCAAGGTCTACTTAGAAAGGTGGGAGGACGTCCTATTGATATCGTGCAGCTTTAACCGTAACGAATTATCCTAGCGCTTTTGCCAAGAAGCTTTTTTGTGGTGCACTGCCCGCCACAGGAACATTCTTCCTGTTCTTGGGATAGATCAAGTTTCTTTCTCGCCACATCTTAGCATCGTTTTGCCTTACAAGTCCCATGGATCCCTGATGAAGTTCAGGCAGCAAGCTGGTCCCGAAAGAATAGATTGCGAACGCCTTGTAAGGATTGCGCGTCTTATGTTCAATGCATAACTTAACGTGCTCAAGCTCACCGAAGTCGCCGACGGCTTGGCATACCTGCACGGAATTGGCATTGTCCACGGTGATCTCTTTGGAGTAAGCCACCGTTTCAATGAAACAGCATTCCCAAGTTTTGACACTGTTTCAAGTCCAACGTGCTTATTGATGACGAGTACCACGCTCAGATCGCAGACTTTGGCCTTGCTGCTTTGAGCGTCATCACCAGATCGGCTCCGAGGTCAGGAAGTGGTATTCCTGGGCATAAGGCCCCTGAACTCTTGGGATGCGGCGATGTGGACGACGAAGATATGTGCGTCTCGAAAGCCTCGGATGTCTACGCTTTTGCGTGCCTATGCTACGAGGTGAACCTTCACACTCTATCCCCTTTCCTTTTCACGTTTTGACAGCCATACTTCTTAGCTCTATCAGGGTAAAGGTCCTTTCTCGGGCATTCCGTTTGGCGCCCTCCTATTCCGACTGGAGAAAAAAGAGCGACCTGTGCGTCCCATACGTGGTATTTCGGGCGATGTAGTCTCGTTGGATGTGCCAGATGGAGTGTGGTCTTGGATTGAGAAGTGCTGGACACAAGACAAGGATGGAAGGCCCGCGATAGCCGCCGTTGCTTTAGGCATGCGTGAACGGCGTGGTGCTTGAATGAAAGTGCGAATTAGGCGCTTGTTCTTTCAATAGAGTTTCGGAGAATCATGCCGATACCGCTACAAAAATAAATGATCGCAGCTGAGTGATTAATTGTTCTAATCATGGCAAGTTGGCGTCTCAGCATCTGACTACAACAAGGCCTCAGTTCAGCCTCCTCATGTCCTCGTTGGTATACAGGACGATATCCCTGACTTCCCTTGGTCTCCTAATATTTATCTTCTGTCGTGCCCTTTTCAAGACCGAAGTTCAGTCTACGGTGTACGATGCCAGAGAACGTCGAGCTAGAGAGCGACTCAAGAGCATGAAGGCCAGACTCGAAGTCCCAGATTCGGACTTCATATTTGGTCAGGTATTTGTTCTTTATATTTAAGCAGTGCTATCAGCTCTGAGGGTCGGATGTTCGCCAGGATTTTGCTTACCATTTACTACGGAGATTGGAAGACAGGTTGAACAAGAATAGTATCAAGAAGACAAAGAGAACCCATGCACATCCGACGACGGCAAGGTTCAACTTCTCACTTGATAACGCAAAAAAGATTTCTTCAATCACACGAGAACTACGTGTACCCAATGTCGATAATAAACCTCAGGGACGTATAGACGCAGAGAATAAAATAATCTCCCGTATACGACACGCAGAGACAGAACTCAAGGACCTTTTGGAGATGATACATTCTCTACAGCTCGGGCAGGTATGCACTAGGCCCCAGATACGACTATCTCCGAGTTACATGATTTATCCTAGAGTCAAATGACAAAGGCATACCATGGATATTCCCGCCAACTCGACCTGGCGGCGAAAAACCTCAGCGACGCTAAGATGCCAAATTGGGATACATTCAAAAGAATAACAAGGGCATTGGAACAGATTCGGAAAATAAACGCAGGTGCTGTGGATAAAGGTCCGCTTTGGTGGCTTTCGTTTGAACCGGCCATTTGGAATGTGATATCGGCATTGAGTAGGACGAAAGAAAAAGAGTCAGTTTATGTATTCCTCTAGCTTTCCGGCATGTATGTTAATGTCAGTTATAGCGAACAATGGGTAGAGGACGTGCTTGCTCTTACACAAGCGGTACTCCAGCTTCGTCGTGAGGAGGGGGAGGAGAAGCATATACAAAACACGGTTCTCAACCTAAAAACCATGGAAGTGCGTGATCAATATCGCGTTTTGCAGGACGCCTGCTTATATTCATTCAGTCCCCACGTATCTCTTCAAGTTCTAAATCTCGCCTTGTAGACTTTGCCTGCGCGTTAGATCCATCAAACACGCGTACAAAACAAGGAAGATTCTTTGATGAGAAGCACAACATATTCACTAGAATTGAGTCAGCGTATAAAAGCTTTGAAACGTGGGCTTCTTGGGATACCCTGCGTTGGATCATACATGAGAAGATAATCTGGGACAAAATACATCTGTTAGCGGATCAATCGTGTAATTCTGAAAAGAGCACACGAGATGATTGGCAAGGGAAGCTCCAGAGGTGAAGTTTCTCCGGGCTACTTGTAAATACCCACTTCTAACGACTTGGTGATAGACGTGCGTGGGCGAGCAGTGTTCTCCAAAGCGCGCAGCGTTTCTGCGCTTCCGATAGAAAGACCGACATATCTCCTGTGGACAAGTCAAAGGCAGCGATTAGTCTGCTTCGGGTACGTGCTCTTTCCTGGATTGTGTGCTACATGCTTTGAAGAGATTTCACAGCTCAGCCATTGGAACAATGTATCTTACGACGACAGTCGGAAGTTGATTGAAATTGCATTGAACAAATTCGGCGGGACTGACCAACTCGTAAATGAACTCTTAATACACCCCGAGGCCATCAAAGGGATCGTTCCATTACCAATCTCGGAGGGTGGCTCCGCTGTTATTTATCGTGGGACATGCCGGATATATGGTGAGACTAAGACTGTGTCTGTCAAGAAATTTCAATCACGTTGGGATAAGGTTAGCGATTTGCTGATGCTATCTTACCGCGGCTAAGCTCACTCGGTGAAGAAATTCGCTCTCGAAGCGTGGACCTGGCGCGAAATGTGCCGTACTGGATCGGATTACATCGTTCCATTTCTTGGTGCCGTTGACATTAAAACGAAGCCGGAATGGATGCATCAAATGCTGGACTCTGGTATAGAGTCGCATCCCTTGGAGGCATCCGAAATTTGGCTGGTTAGCGAGTGGATGCCTCATGGCACTCTGCTGAGGTACATTTCCGAGGAATCTATTGATGCTCACGGAAAGACTTTATTGGTGAATTTTCAGTAGCTGAATCTCCTCCTTGGCTTGTGACGTTTATATTTAGGTATCACAAGTAGCGAGTGCAATCACTTGGATACATGCGCACGGCGTCGCACACGGAGACATCAAAGCTGTTGGTTGTAATTTTCCTTTCGAATTTTAACTGATCATATAGGTAGGAGAACATACTTGTTGATGCGAAGGGGAAGGCTCGCCTTGCGGACTTTGGAATATCATCATTCATTGATAACGAATATTATTGCTATAGTGGAGGTAAGACTAAGAAACAAAATGCTCTGATCAGTGCTTACTCGGAGCAGGAGATCACGGGTCAGCCGTTGGTACTACAAGATGGATGGCGCCAGAACGGCTGATGCCTGAGGATTTCCATCTAGGAAGTGCCCGACCAACACTTGAGAGCGACGTATATTCATTTGCCATGCTCATATGCCAAGTACGTTAACTATGACGCAGTTTTTCTATAAACATTGACGAGGGATATAGCTGTACACGGGACTTCCTCCTCTACACAATATTCCGAACGATTTCGCTTTCAGAAATCTGGTAGCGCGTAGAAAGCGACGTCCTAGCCGGCCGCCAGAAATCTCTGATGAATTATGGGATGTCGTGATGCGATGCTGGTCTCATGAGCCAGGTGATAGACCAACAATGGAGAGCCTGAATAGGGATATCAAAAGAAAAATTCGGGGAAAAATTGCAGCGTCTGGCCATGAGGGCAACCGTGAAGTTGCATCGTGAAGATCAGAACTTGTTGTCTTGGTATAATCGTGTTCGAGAGCAGCCTTCCATACACACTGATATGATAGCAGCAATAATGCCTCAGTATTGACGTGATATGATAAATTTGCTGAAAGCTTTTGAAAAATAGAGCAAAGCCAATTCAGTTATGGTGCTGAGGGATGCAAATTTTGATCGTGACTCCGATCCACCATCAGCTCCCCGTCTCTCTATCGTCAGCCTGGCAGAGAGCGTTGTATAAAGACACTCCTTCCAGGTCAGGCAACTACACAAGGGATCCCAGCTAGAATATGCAAGGTGGAGGTTGAAGGAGTAGTCGTTTCCAGCGACGAGCACGGGTTCTCGGCAGATTCGTATTAATATTGATGCTTGTTCATTTGTAGGGGAACGGTCACAGATCTAAATTCGATATATGAAATCTGTTGTGGTCAGATGGGCTGAGACACCTGCGGTGTATCGAAGACTGGGAACAGAGAGGATCGTGAAGATGGTTTGGATCACCAAATCCAACGTGTATCTTTCACTGTTCATATTCTCTGCTCTGGCTGGCTGATGTTCTTACGGAACAGCTCAAAACTCTGAGAAATGGGGCCCTCACAAATTCCAGGCGGTGGGCTAGTGTCGCTTATTATTTTCTCCCCGCTTGGTGTCCACTGCTTGTACGCCCAAATAATCGAACTTCCGGCGCAATCCATTGCGCAGGAGGGAGAGTCTAATTATTAAGGTAGCAACCATCTACGCTCGGCGTTCTCCATTGGACCATGCCTTGTAATTCTACATACCTACCTATCTACCTACGACAATCTAGTAGATACACGTTAGCCAGAACCTAATGTACTCCAATAGTAATTACTAATAATAACGAGGAACAGAACACATAGAGAAGGAAACCATATTAGTCAATGCCTTTGTACGATCCGCATCACACTGGGATCATCCTCCGGTTTATCTCGTAGCCAGCTCAGCGGAGAGGTTATCCCCACGAACAGGACTGTCATTCGTGAAACGTCCGGCCTCCAGCCTCTCAGCAATGGCATCCTCACATATGACACCCTCATTGGCAGTATCTTCTTGTGAGCCTTCCAACATGTAACGGTCAGATGTATCGTCTATCTCCCGTTGTGCCTCGAGATCGTCACTCAAAATTGTCATGGCATCCTCCTGAGAATGTCGATCTCCAGAATCTGTTGCGAAGCGAAGTGATGGCTCTATGATGCCTCCTTGCCAAGACTCATCTGGGCGAGCATGGCCAGCTGCGACGCGCCCAACAAGGAATGTCGGAGCGATTCCCTGGAAAATGCCTATGAGATACTAAGAAGTGACAAGAATGCAAGCGTACCCTTGTAATCGCTGATAGGACATCGAAGTAATACAATATGGCGTTATTGCGAGCATAGAAGGCCACGAATAAGATCAATGATATTGCATAAAGAGCCGATGATTCAACTAGGATCTCGATAACACGGCGGTAGGCACCGAGTCTGCTTGGTTGCACAAGAGTGACAATACGGCAGATAATGAGCAGCGTGCACCATAATGTTGAAGCGAGGGCAAAGGATGAACAGAGCACATATCCAAGCAAGTACCCATCCGGAGGAGCGTAAAGCCTGGATATAGCGATGATTTTGAACACTGCACGAAGACTGGGGTAAATTGGCAAGCTGAAAGATCTGGGGGACCTTACCCATATGAGAAACAAGAAGAAGTACTGGAAGCAGAACGGTCGGCCACCGCCGTCCCCAGACTACCCAACAGCGCCAAAGCTAGAGTTCGAAAAACAGTAAACTGAAGTGAACATCGTCAGCAGAGTCACACAGGGCACACCATGGTGGATTCTGCAAGGACAGTAGAGATAGCACCTGCAGTAGCCGCACCAATTGTAATGCCGACGCCAGGATTCTGGTATGACATGTATTTTGTCCGCAGAGTTTGACCGTGGCCGACAAACGTAGAGTATACATATGACCAGGCGAAGGCGAAGGCAACAGTAATGGAAATGTAGAGGAGGATTATGATGATGGTCATCGCTGGTCCGGTGCGTCGGGATTTGTCCATAACTGCGTCACCTAACTGAGCTTGTAAAAGAGAGTAGACATTATCCTCACAGATCATATTCCCCAACGTAACAGCAACTATTCCAGTGTAGATGCCTATGTGCAACCGTGTTTAGAGAGGGATAAAGATATTGAATGAATATACTCACCGTGCAGTAGGGAGTACAGTATTACGGAATTCAATTCAGCGTCGAGTTTGTAAAATATCAAAGCTTTATCGGGATCAGTAATATCTGGCGGAATATTCGCCTGGGCAGCCATCAAGGACGTCTGGGGGAAGATATCGATAAGGAGCCTCGAGGGAGTTGTCTGAAGCGATACCACACACGCCTCTCATTATATGGTATTCAGTGTCACAGCAACAAACCATGATCTGCATCATGAAGGAGATAGCAGGCGGCACCTTATCGCGACTTTCGGGGATCGGGTGACCTGTAAATCATGATCCCAAGATGAAAATCACGTCAGAGACCGACAGATGATATGGAACCAACAGATATTACGGTGACAATTTAAATACTCATAAAACTAGCATGAACTGAGTTGCCATTTAGCCGTAGTCTCAACCATTGGAAGCAACTGTCTGGCGTACAGAGCCCTCGCCAACACGGAATGCAAAAAAGGACCTCAAGCTAGCTGACCCAGTCCTTTAGATAACATTTCGACAAAAATGCCGAAACTGTGCATGTTAATACACTGTCTGATGAACTCCAGGATTAAATTCAACTGGTGGCATTTTCCTGTTCCTGTTTATCTCAAATTTCTGTTTCAACAGTTAGCCTGATGTGATCAAATTGCCCTGAAAGCAATGGCACTGGTACCCACCTTATTGGTCATATCAGAACAAACTCCGTGATGAGAGAGCAGGGGATTGACATATTGAGCTTCACCCAGTCCCCGTCACGATGCCCGAGTACAATTTATGAAGGGCGCAGGCTGCTTTCGTGCAGTATTCACTTCTCTAAGAAACATGACGGTTAAAAGGATTCATGTAACAAACAGACTTAACATGACGATATTCAGATCCTTCGACGTCGAATGAGATTCGTAGCATAGCAATAAGGCGTAGACGGCAGGTATGATAGGCTACCGCCATAGGGACGAGTTCACCATTGAGAAGAAAGGGTAGTCCATTGATAGACGATATGAAGGCAAAAATGTTTGCCACACCTAACATGACTTGGCGGCAGTATAGTCGCTACCTTTCAAGAACGGTGGTATCTCAATTCTTCAACGCGGGACCCGAGCTGAGGACAGTGTTTCAGGACTATCAACGAAGACCATGAGCGTCTGAATAGATACAATATATCGAGTACAACTAACCGCATTTATAGAACTATATTGACCACTGATGGTTTAATGCTGACTTGAAGGTAAACGCCCTAGAGAAGGGACATTGACACTTACCTTTTGGTGATCTAAGCTCCAACCAAATATACTCTCCTCACCTACAAACCTCGTTCGACGAGCCACCTTGCCTTGACAATCCTAAAGAAGACGGGTTGACAGGAAGACTGTTGAGTCATTTTGAAGCGCTTTGGTAAATCCCTGCAAGGCGAAAGAATACCGAACCTGGATATTGTCAATGAGGAGCGTTACCTGGCATCAAGAAAGACAGACATACTTCTTGCATGTCTCGACGACTTTCAAGGGCCCCGAAAGCAGGATTGTGTTCTGATCCGTGATGTGTCTCGATAGTCATGTAGACCGAACTTTATATTTTCGGTATGCCGGGGTGTCTGAGGAAGGCTTCGCCGCACCAAGAATATGTCCTTCAAGTTGTCACTGAACAGCCAAAGGAGGAGAAACGTACGGAACGTAGGAGCCCGCAGACGTCTTCATCTACGGCACTTCTTGGATACTGGGAAGACCCTTAGTAGATGTTCATCGTTGTTGCTATCGTTGTCGAGAATCGTTTAGTTTGCTCGCCACGTTAATGATCTACACCTACACTGAGCATTTTTCACGTACATTCTGCTGCATATACTCAGTATCCGTCAGATTGCAGTGAGCCTTCATGTGTACCTCTTCCGACTCTTCATGATTCGACACTCGACATTATTTTGTCGAGTAAATTATCCTGTAGCTGGTAGGGCATCAACCAGGATATTCGAACTGTCGAGGCCTGAGATGCGTGCATGCCGTGAGGACGAGAAAAGTCAGGCGATGATGACGGCTTTTGCTAAAATTGGCATGTGTCTAATTTCGCTCTTTCATTATGCCAGTGACGACGGCTCCTGCACCTCTTGACGTTTTTGACGACGACGACGATGGATGGCAGGATATGCCTGTTGTCCGGGAGGATGAGCTCAAGGGCGGGTTTGATGAAGAAGACCAAAAGCGATACCACTACGTGCCTTCCGCCAAGGGCACCAACGCTGCCAATGCTATCGGCACCATTGACGTCGACGACCTTGGGAATGAATGGCGGTCCAAGATAGACCACAATGAAAGCGAATACACGAGGCTACGGGTGAGGGAGGAGGACGAGAACGACGACGTGCACCTACGGACCCGGTACCTGTTCGATGAAGACAAGGCTATGACTCCGCTCAGTCAGATGCAGGCGACGAAGAATCTGCTCACGGAAGCCCAACGTATAGCGTACGTCGGCCTCTGCTCGCTGACGAGCCGGGAAATGGCCCAGGAAATGAAGACAGCACGTCGCAAGGAGCTCAAGGCGGCGGTAGCGAGCATGGAGCTCTGGGCAATGAAAATAATGGGTCGGTTATATTATCATATGGAACTCGAGACTCAAGGTAACTGTCTGTTCTCTGCTGTTTCCTAGCTAACTGAACACGAACAGAGCAGAAGATGATTGAAAGTCTCAGCGAGCACGGTGTTCTGCCCATGGATCTCGTACCGGCGCTCATGACCACGCATACTGTTGCCAATCCTGAATACGATCCTGAAGCAGCTCGTCAACGGAAATCTCACGAAGACGAGCCGGAGGTCCAACCAGTTACCCATGACGACGTACCCTCATCACCTTCATCACCTTCTATATCTAAGCGTGCATTCCAAACGACGGCTAAAGTCCTCGAAGATACCTCCACATCTGCTATACCCGGTGTATCAACGACCCTCTCATCAGCCGATGAGAGGGTCACTCTCGACATTCGATGGACGGTCCTATGCGATCTGTTTCTGATCCTCATCGCCGATAGTGTCTATGATGCCCGTTCACGCGTTCTCCTCGAAAGTGTTGCGCTGAAGCTTGGCCTTGGATGGCTGGATGTGGTCAAGTTCGAGAGTCGTGTGACCGAGGCGTTGGAGATCCAAGAGGACGTGGAGAGAATGGAGAACGAAGATATCATCGATGGTCGCAGAAAGGCTAACAGAAAGAAGCGGTACATGATGCTAGGTCTTGCTACACTTGGAGGTGGACTAGTCATTGGTCTATCCGCCGGACTTTTAGCTCCAGTCATTGGCGTGGGCCTTGGTGCAGCGTTTAGTACCATTGGGATAACAGGGACAACGGGTTTCCTCGCCGGAGCCGGAGGTGCAGCTGTTATTACGACAGGCGGTGTGCTAACAGGCAGTGGCATCGCTGTTCGGGGGATGATTAACCGAACGCAACAAGTCCGAACATTCAATCTCCTTCCTTTGCATAACAACAAGCGGGTAAATTGCATTATAACAGTTCCAGGGTCAGTCAAGTCTTCCATGTTACCAATCGTGTTCTTATCGATGTTAGATTTCTGAATGGCGCCTTAGATGACCCTCGACTGCCTTTTAGTGTGTTGGACCCCATTGTTGGCGATGTCTTCAGTGTTCTCTGGGAGCCTGAAATGATTCGGGAGACTGGAAGCGCTTTGAAGATCCTTACAGGTGAAGTCCTCAGCCAAATTGGAACAACAGTGCTACAAGCGACCGTCATGACCGCTTTGATGAGTGCCCTTCAATGGCCAATTAGTGCGTCTCTTCTTAGACTGCTTCTTTCCATTTTTAAAGGCACATTAGTTCTCACTAAGCTCGGCTATCTCATCGATAATCCCTGGAATAACGCCCTTGACAGAGCCAAGGCAGCTGGCAGTGTCCTAGCCGATGTTTTGATTCAACGTCATCTTGGTGTTCGCCCCATGACTCTCATCGGCTACTCCCTAGGCGCTCGCGTCATCTTCTACGCCCTTGTAGAACTAGCGAAACAGAAAGCTTATGGCATCGTTCAGGATGTCTTCATTCTCGGAACAACGGTCACCGCATCTTCCAAGACATGGTGTGAGACGCGGTCCATAGTGTCAGGTCGATACGTCAATGCTTTCGCACGCAACGATTGGGTGCTCAATTATCTCTTTCGAGCTACGAGCGGGGGAGTCGGAACCGTCGCTGGGCTAAGACCTGTAGATGGGGTTCCCGGATTAGAGAATGTGGATGTAACCGACAAAATTTCCGGGCATATGAGTTACAGAACTTTTATGCCTCTGATTCTGGATCAATTAGGTTTCCCGGTATCAGCGGATTATTTCGATGAACCTGAGGTATGCAAAACCTTCCTGGTTCCTGTCTTTATTGTTCAAATTCTCCACAGGAACCCGAATTCACAGAAGATCGAGTGATTGTACGGGAAGAGGAAATTTCGAAGAAGAAGGGATGGTTTTCGAGGAAATCTAAACCATCAAAACCCCAGCACGTATCAAGACCGCCGGGTGGGCCTTCGTCTTATTCGAGGAAATCTTCGGGGCCAGTATCGACGCCACGAGACTCCATAGACAGTGATCTGCCTCCGCGCACGGATTCCTCCACACCTGTAACATCGCCTCCTTCAACGCCTCAAAGAGATACAGCATCCCCCGGACCGGACATTCCTATGCATGCTGGATTCGATTTTTCCGCCATCAAGGAGATGATAGGACACTCCGAGCAGTCTGAGGAGGTGGTGTCACCTACACCGATTGCCGCACTACCCATCCCACCACCGACTAACCGCACTGAATCTATGCCTCAGGCACTTAAACGTCCGCCTTCCCCTACTCCAGGTCCGAGCAAGTCGCGTAGCCCTTCGCCACTGAAGAAGGACGAGATGAGTTCCGCATTCTCGCGATCCATGTCGCTGAATGATGCCAACGGTTCGGATACCGATACTGAGCCCCCCAGATCACCATATGCTTCGCCACCGCCCTTTAACCCACCTTCCTACTCACGGTCACCGCCTCCGTCGACATTTGGTGTTAATGATAGCTGGTCAGACCCTCCGACACGAACTACAACGTTATCCTCATTCAACAACTACGGCTTTAATGTCCCTACTTATTCGACTTCAGCTGCGTCGCTGACGCAGAATCCATTCGCCACACCACTAGCTGCGCCGCCTGATGCTGGGCTATCATTCGGTGGTGTGGATGGATCTATCACTACATCACCTGCGAACGTTAGTGATCCGTGGAGTATGCCCACTCATGTAGGAAGGAGAAAGAACACAGCGGATTTTAGTTCAAATCCGTGGTCATGATAACTACACACTCCCTTGCATAATGTAATAGTACAGATACAAACATCATTTCAACTAGACCCCATAATATACATTGACGCATCTAATTTGTGGGAAGGAATCATCGTGTGTGAAAGGTCGTGACTCGTGTGGGGAAAGATAGAATCAACCGTTGGTGAATAGCTCCTGCAGTACTTCTCCGATCGTTTTTCCGTCTTTCGTTTGACGTATGCAATTGGAGCCGGCATTTTGGATCTCTGGTGGTATAAGTATGTTATTCGCAAAGCAGGGATGGGCGAGAGCGTCTGTGGCAGCGGTTCTTGCGGAGGGCGGATATCTGAGGAGTGATTGCAAGAGATGAAATTCATGTGGAGTCCCATCCTGAGGAAGGTGTGGTAAGACGCTTTCTAGAGGTACCGGAGGAACGACTATGAATTGCACACGTGAAGCGTCCGGAAGCTGTTGGAATGTCTACAAACTATCGTTATCGAGGAGCAGGAAATAACCCTGGGAAGGGTGACCTACAGGCCATGAGTCCTCAGTGGGAGTACCCAGGATTTTGAAGATACTCCACGCTAAACCGATCTCGCCTCGTGTCCCGTCAAAGAGGGCTTTCCGAATGAGCGTTGGGTTCGCATCACGGAGTTCCGGGGGATAGTCATCCTCCTCATCCTCGTCCTCCGGCAAGAGAGGTGTGAAGAACTCTGCCAAAGTGCATCCAAGACTCCACATGTCCACGGCATAAGGATCATACGTCCGTGCGCCGAAAAGCAGTTCTGGTGCGCGGTACGGACTGCAGCTGTCAGTCAGAGAACAACTGGAGGAGGAGAAGGGGGACATATATACCCGGTAGAGACCTCGAAATACATCCGGTCCGGTTCCTCGTGCCAGATATCATCCGGATGTGGGTCTGGTGTATGCGATACGCCAAAGTCAATTAGCTGGACGCACCCCGAAGCGGTTATGAGTATATTAGAAGGCTTTATATCGCGGTGAGCGATTTTATGTGGCGATGAATGGAGGTATGCGAGCGCTGATAGGGTCTGGAATATTATTGAGCGGCTTATTGTGGTGTAATATTGCATGTTGGAAGGAGTGAACGACGGGACAGCGAGAAGATTTTCGAGTGAGTAAGGAATGAAAGGCATGCATATTTCGAGGGTGTTTTCGTGTGGATCGTCCCTAGACCATAGAACTGGAATTATCTATTTGGTTGTGAGTGTGGCGCTCAACATGGATGGTCAATTGATAACTTGCATTGATATGGGATAACTGGGAGAGGATGCGGCTTTCTTTTTCAATGTCATGGGGCTCCTTTGCGAACCGATGGTTGGAGGTCGATGACTTGATGGCAACCCTCCGGCCGTCTTCGTGTGCAAGATATACAGTAGCGGCAATTCCTACCGCAATTACCTCCCCATGACTAAAATAAATAAATCTCAGGTAAATGACAATTAAGGCTATCATGCATACCTATCCGACGAGTCGCATTCAAATTCAAACGTGTCCCGGTCTGTACCATCTGAAGACATGATGGAAGAAGTGGGGAAGGACAGGGTCCCGGTGTTCCCAATTCGGAAGATCGATCTTGGACTATTTCATGGAGATCCTGATTTTCCCACAGAATTTGATCCAAAGTAGGCCCCTCGCGGACCGCTCGCCGGTGTTCGATCGTTTTCCCTCTCTTCTTTCATCAAGCCATGGCAGATTCGAATGGCGGCGCTAGTAATAGTGGGTTCTCCTTCATTCACACTTGATTAACGTTCTGACGATTGGCTATAGATGAACGACTCCTGGCGGCTGCGAGGATGGACAACGAAGACCTGATGATGGAGGTGTTCTCTGAGGGAGGATTTGACATTAATTTCCAGGATGGACTTGGGAATACTGGTGCGTTGGTTTCCTGCTTCTACAAAGATTGGCTCTAATCAGATATTTAGCCTTACATCTCGCGTGAGGGCATCATCATCTGCCCTTTTGCGCGCCGCTGACGATGAAAGAAAAGCGTGTCCAACGCTTCTACAGATGTGCTCGAACACATACTATCTCATGAAGACTGCGACGTTGATCCTATTAACCGTATCGAGAAGGCTACTCCCCTGCATTTGGCCGTCAAGCTCGAGCACCCTAAACTACGGAAGCATGTAGTGAATAGTCTCCTGGACGCAGGCGCCGACACTTCGTGCGTTATTTTATCTTGACTCCATCGGCTTTCCCTTACATCCTCAGTATACGAGACAAATTCGGTGAAACGGCGCTAGATCTGGTACCGTCCGAAGATACGGAAGTGCGGGCTTTGTTTAGAAAAGCACAAGCACAAGCGAGTATATCTAAGGACGACATTGCTAGCGGTAAGTATTTCGCCTCTACAGATCGCTGACGTGGAACTTGATTCGGTACACGTCTCTGCAGATGACGACGACGCTGGATCAGGATCAGGATCAGGGTCGGATGATGACTAGATGTTTCTTAAACGCGACCTGCATCGGTCAGCGTATTTAACACGTTAATGGTAGAACTGCCTAAGAATTCGACAATGATATAGGGAGGAAATGTACACTTAAATGTATCCGCTGCTTAGAACACTGTCGCGCAAGCATTACTATGCTAAACTGCAGTACCCAGGACCGATACTGTAGAATCGACACAGCCTAGCGGAGGGACCGCTTAGAGTAAATAGAACGGTGTTCCTCTGCTGATGATGATAGCGACTAGCCTGCCCAGTCCTCACCATTCTCCCGGCTCTTTGGCACTGTTCGACGCGACACAAAAAGATATTTTCGTAGGGCTAGTTGGCTGCATGATCTTAGATTTTGAAGCATGATCCCATACATTCCAGACATCCTGAAGATCATTCCAGTGATCTGAGGTAAAACGTGGGATGGCTCCCAGAAGCTATAGCGATGGATAAATTGGCAGGATCTTCGAAGGATCACGTATCCAAGGTAAAGAGTAGGTAGAGCCGCAAGCCTTGCTATGACTGCAATTCGCACCAGTGCGTGCATCGAACTCGCCAGTAAAAGAACGCGGCCTAAGAAATCGTGATAGGGATAAATACTATCGACAAGACAAGTCCTGACGGCGTCGCTGCATACGGTTATACGATGTCACGAAAGGACCCTGACGCGAGGTTTCCGCAAAAGCTAAATTCCTCTTCTTTTCCAATACTCGCCTGACATAGACTATAATACAGACACTTGCTTCCTCTAGCTCGATGCCAACGGTCAACAAAATCTGAGCAAGTCTCTGTTGAGGGTCCCAGATCCTTGTTCATCACTGTCGGTGCCAGCTGTTCCCTCAAAGCTCCATCTCAGATATTCTGGCTGAGGCCCTTGTGTTTCAGGGAGGAGAGTACCATGCCAGGGTGCCGACAAAGAAACACGGAGAGACGGTGGATCGAAAGCAAGCAAAGTCACGATGAAATCTTCCCATGCAGCTACGGGCCCTGTCGAGTCTTCTGCCATTCTCGAACCACCACTCGATCACTTGAGCAAGCATTGGTCGGGCGTCATCGATATTAGAGCTCTTGCATGGATCAACAATCCAACTCTTCTAGAAGACCAAGAACAGGAAAAATATTTTAGACCCGAGGGAGATACCCGGAAATTCAACAGATCGGAGATTTGAGGAAATTGCAGAAGTTCAAGCCTACTGTAAGCTACCAAAGTTTACCAAAAGAGTATACAAGAGCAGGTGTTGCACATGCTGGTTGCCTCTCTAGTCTTCCTTTCAAATCATGGTTCCTTCTAATTTAATATTTATGTTTTGGGAACAATCATCGAGTCAATAAGTTCTGCAGGCTTCCATTGGCTTCTGATTTTCCAAAGGCCTTAACTCAATCTGTGCCAGAAAGGTGCATATATAACAGGGAGCAAATTGGCAGCCTTTGGGCCAGAGTAAGCTCAACAAAAAGTATGGCAATTAGGTGGCAATGGGGGCTATCCAATATGTGAGAACATATGTATATGGATTCAACTTGACAGAAGCTAGCACTGAGATATCATGCTAGTTGTACTTTTAGAGATAGAAAAAAGCCAAGAAAAGAATTGTCTGTATAAAGCAGTGTACAATATAAGCAAGATAGTCAAAAAACAGCCATCATTCTTGTATCCCTTTCAATCTTTAGCAATTCAAAAATGCTCAGTTAGCAAAATAGTGTAGAAAATGAATAGACACAGACATACAGGTCACATTGTAGAATTCTACTTGTTCCTTGATGTGAGGAATATCATATCGGAATTATCACCAGTTGGTCCATCTAGCTAAACCCCAGGATCATCCTTTTGTATGACACTCTCAAGAATAGCTTCTTCCTGAGAGCTGTTGATTGGAGAAGACATAATACCCCTTTCCTGCTGAGTCTCAAGCCCACTGTCAAAAACAGCACTTGGTAGAGAATCCCTCTGATGACTGATAGTCTGAGTTGTAGAGCCCTCATGATGTCCCCCAAAGTGAAGAGAAGACATCACACTTCCTTTCCAGGAATCATCAGGACGAGCATGACCTGCTGCAACACGTCCCATGACTAGAGTTGGAGCAATTCCCTACAAAACAATAATGAGATACAGAGATTAAAAAAAACATGACACATACTCTTGTAAATGCCGCCAGAGAATCAAAATAGCTAAATAGAACACTCCCTTGAACATCAAAGACTATATATAGGATCAAGGCTATCGAATAAAGTGCTGATGATTCAACCAAGATCTCAAGAGTATGTCGGTATGCTCCGAGTTTAGTTCCCATATCACCTGCTGCTCTTGCAACAGTGACAATGCGGAAAATAATAAGTAAAGTACAACATAGAGTTGTGACAAGAACAAAAGATGAATAAAGAAGAGGAAGAAGAGCAGTAAAAATGCCTTGAGAAGTATACTCTTTATATAAAGAGAGGATTTTACATGCTACATCAGATTAAGGTCACCAATTGACAAAGTAGAGAAAATAGAATCTTACTCATGGAAGCAACAAGAAAAGCAAAAGGAACAAGGATGATCAATGATCGCTGTCCCCAGACTGTCCAGCAACGCCAAATCTACAATTTAGATAATAGTCAGTGACCCAGTAGTAGTAAAGGAACTCATGTTTGAATTACACATACCATTATAGCATCTGCAAGAATGCTACAGATAGCACTGGGGATACCTGCTTCCAGTATCAATGCACCAGCATCTGTGCCCCCCTGGAATTCAGTCCAGAAAGTTTGGGCATTGACAACAAAGATTGAGTGCAAGAATGACCAGGTCGTAATTGCATAATTGATCATGGTAGTGATGTAGAGGAGGATGGTAATGATGACTGTAAGCCATCTAATAGGCCGAGATTTGTTTGTAACTATGATAGTCATTTCAGCCTGCACTGTAATATAATATTAAGCACACCCTCTCACAGATATTCCACAGCATAAGAGCAACAACTCCTGTGTATATACCTATATGCAATTACAATTAGATGCATATTTCTGGAGCTGAAACGAACATACACACCATTCAAGTGAGAGTCAAATATCCCTGCATTTAATGTAACATCAAGTTGTTGAACTATAGCAGCTATATCACTGCCAGTAAGATCTGGAGGAATATTGTTCTGAGTGGCCATAATGAAATATATGCGGAAGTCAAACAATGAGTGAGAGAGTGGTTTGGGGATCAAAGATACATTCTATGCTTTGCGAAGTTCAATTATATAGCACGCATCGTCGCAACGTAACATCTATTAAAAAATTATGCCCAGAGCCTGATGATCTTTGATCATTCAAGGCAAACTTCATAATCACCGGTTCCTTGATATGATGATATCCAGTCCACCAGCGTTGAGAAATGTGCGATGCTATACGATTCCGGCCATGCCAACACCATTCTCGGACAGACCAGTCTTCTGACTTCATGTCAATATGACCCCATATACGACCCTATCCAGTCGTTCTAGATGCCATGCTCAGGAACAGGAAATGCTTTTCGTGGTGAATTTTTGGAAGCAGATCTTAACAGATCACAAGGAGGATTGGATCAAACATCACGCACTGCAGAGCACGCCGATCATGATCCAAGCCGTTCGCCGCCGAAAACCACGGCGTCGTACCTTTTTTCAAAGGCTCGGAATGCTTTACACACCGAGAATTAAGAACAGCATACAGGTCCAGTATAACAAAGGTGCAAAACGCGATGGTGCACCTTGTGAAGTTTAGAATCCATCATGATGGCTAGCCTGATCGTGCACAATAGTCCCTTCAGAGGAGCGAAGACGTTTACCTCCGAAAACCAAGGAGGCATATTGTTTTAATTCACCGTCTGACTGTTTGATATAGATTTATTGAGTGATGATTCTAAGCTCCCTGAAATTGAAGAGTAACACCTTTCCAAAGGATGATAACTTCCACGTCTGGTGAAACATCATGTTGGAGCGTGAAATCGGATCATCAGACTGAAGCCCCTCAAACAAATCATCGACCCAAATCTCAGATGAGAATCTATCACGGTGCCTGACTTGATCATGCACAGCGATCTATTCAGAGGGACCGACTCCTGTTCCCGGTGGTTATGCGTTCAAATAACTCGACAGCAGAACTTGCTGGAAGAACGTATAGCACAGGCATATTAACTCTCGTTCAGCATAGCCAATAAAAGTGCAGACCTTGTGTTCGTCGCTTCGCATGGATGTTGCTTGGATGAATCCAAAGGTGAATGTCATCAGCCTGAGAATAAAAATAAAACACAAAGTTCCCGCTTCTCCGCCCGAATCCCCATATGTAGAGAACACTCTTTGTTCTCTTCGAAGATACCAACGAATAGCACAAACATTCTATCGCTATTCTCAGTGTCGTGGTCTCTTGAATTGAGATTATCCAGGCTCCGAATTATTGGAGCTCGTAGCATCGCCAGGATGCCACCATAGTGAGGGAAGAAAGAAGGAACGGTTGGTAATGCCATACATCTGTTTTGCGGGATAACGAACAAGCCGGATGACCGGATAACGGTTTTGAATTTATCCGCTCTACTACTCCGCCTACTCGTGGTTACACTGAGGAAACACAGCAAAGAGTAAGAGAGAGACGCCCCAATAGACCTATGAAGTTGCCACACCTCGAGTGATACACCAGTATTTTCATTAACTATGCCTGTGCTTGTACACTTATTCATGATTTGGAGAATTGCTATCGCCACATCAGCACATTATATTGAGCTGTAGCGGATATCTAAGGGCATAGAATGAGGCTAGGAAGATGTAGAATCGATGATCGTGGTGGGTCCCGGTAAAGAGCGGATTGTTCGGGCCGGTCCATTCTCAAACTTCAACGACCATTTTCTTCCGACGAATAATCTCTTCTCAAATATGAGACCATGCGTTCGCAGCATTCTTTGGAGAACCCTACATTATACCTGACACCGACCTCAATTGCTGCCTTTGCTACTTCATTTTCTTGACCCCAATGTAGGGACGGACCTTTCGAGACGAGGGTCGACGTCTACAGACAGAATTCGACAGACTGTCATTATCGATTAAGTGTCTGCAATGCTGCGACGGCCGGTGGTGGAGAAATTGCTACTTTGTTCATCCTCCAGGTACGTAGCATCCACTCTTGATTTTTCTGACATACTGATTGCTCTACAGGTGCAAACGGCGTCGAATATCTGACATTGAGGAAATCTCCGACGTTCACGACAATATACAGCTTTACATTGTACATTAAACCACAAAGAGGGAAAGAGGTCAACTTTTCACCGCCAGGGTTTGAGCGAGAGAAAGAGGATTAGTTCAGGTGTGTCAGTCTCAGCCCCAGTGTTGGCCTACGGTGACAGAAATCCCAAAGACGTTCATCAAAACCTCCAGTTGTTTCACCGACACGTTCCCAAGGCCACGCTTTGCTATCGGACACTGAGCCCCTTTATAACACCCGGCCAGCAAAGGGAGAGAAAAAAGGAGAAAACTCGCGTCAATCTGATACAGCGCTCTCCTCGACTCCTGCTTCACCCTGAACCCCTTCAGCCGTCTTCGGCGGCCCCAGTTCGTCACCGTGGAGTTCATTCACCCTGAACCGCACACGAACGACCTCACTAGCACCAATGTACCTCATTGGTGTGACAAACTGGTACCACAGATATAGATGTTATCCTAGGGAGGTGTGTCCCCTCAGTCCTAGGTGTCTCGGGATTATGACTTCCTTCTTCACTAGGCAGACAGATGGCAAACTACCGCAACGGCTGCGAGTTTTCTGCTCATAACATTGAGGTTGAGGCATCGGATGGGCTCCGACGTACCATAAAACATTAAATGTGCGTTCTGTGTGTTCTATACTTGAGGAGAGACTGTCTAACTTGTTCTCTATAGGCAATTTTCCTCATGAACCCGAGATATTCATTACGGCGCCTACTTATTGTTGCACATAACCCCAAGGCTGTTATGATGGCCTTCTATTACCTTCACAACGTGATCCCGTGAAGCCATGGATATCGGAAACAGCGATGCGTATTGACGTCAAACTAAGATCCGGTCAATAGCATAGCCGCTTGGTGTTCACCTGCGACGATGCAGCTGCAATCTCTTGTACTGTATATCTCTTGATGGCGGCACCAACATCTATAACATGCCTAGAGCAATCCACTAGTTCAACAAGCCGAACACGTGGTTTGACTTGGACTCAGGTCAATATCTCAACAGACAGACAAAAATGCTACGTGCTCGAGGAAACGCTCCACATCATATTGTTACCACACGTACATCTAGGGGTCTATCCTTATCAATTCTCAAATGTCGTCAATCTGATGCCTTCCGGACTTGTTTTACCTGGAAAGAACAACGGATGCGAGGCATACAGTCAACAAACGGATCCAATTCCGGGCACGCTGGTTGTTAACGTCGCTTCTTACACTGTTTGTGGGTGAGCTCTTCTTTTCCAGCGGGAAAATACCCCTCAGACTCGATGAGCGCTAATAAACCTTTCAGGCGAATATCTCCGTCGACTCTCAAAGGATTGCAATGACTTGTATCGGTATCCCGTAGAGAGCACTGGAATAAGTACGCCAATCGAAGTCGACGATCGTTCAGCCGCTCTAGAAAGTAAGAATTTCTCTCTGGACGACTACTGAGAGTATGAATAATGTTTGCAACTGATGGGCGCAAAGCCAACGAATCCAAAAACAAAGATTCCAAACCAGCAAGTCAGTGCCGAAACTTGGCCGGATTAACCGACACAAAGAACGTGGTAGGATCTAAATCAACTGATCCTTCGTAGGGCAATCAGTGATCAGATTCAATCAGTCAAGGCACCGTAACACGACATTAATCTAAGGCACCCCGCCCATCGCAGCAATGATCAATCGACTTTCGTTCACTGCCTATTTCTCGTGTACTTTCCCCGGACTACCCTCCACTCAGATCCACTAGATTTCCAACGACCAAGAAAGCTGCCTTGCTTTTCGCCGTTGCCGAGACGCTCCCTCCCGTACTAGGCATTATCCAAGGATAAGGATGAAGCGCCCCCGCAATCATCTACTGCTTAATTTGAAATTTTGTCCCCGATGACCGATGTCTGATTAATAACCACCGAGGGACCTACCTGTTCTAAGCTAAACGCTTACGCACCGTTAGGAGGTTTAGCCCATTGCTGCCTCGGGACCCCTACCCATCTACCCGGATGGACGGGTATACCCACCCTTTCTTAGACATTCCCAGCCCGAGGCCTAACCCTCGAAAATGTTTATAATGAGCCGGTATCAGTGCGTTGTTTCCCCACAATATCATGGAGCGGACTAACAGCATGCATTCAGCAGCTTCTACACGAGCTCCTTCCATCCAAAATGAAGAGGTCCCGACGATGTATTCGTCCCAGTTTACGGACGGATCTGCTTCGATGAAAGCGTCGCGGGCTATGTACATCAAGGTCGTAGCCGTTGGGACACTGGCTGTGACCATCGTTATGTTCTGCGTCTTTTCGATATATTGGGGCGCTTTGTGGAAAGTCCCGGCACATAGTTTGCAGGGATGGATTGTGGTCAGTGTTTTATGTTCTATGGTGCCATATTTGTCTCGAGCTCATTGTTGCGATAGGACTTTGATGGTTCGACAGTGGGAAACGCGGTTGTTCAAGGTCTTCTGGCATCATCTTCATCCAGGGTGTCTTGGACGGAACGGCCATCGAGCGACTTTCCCGGTGGTGCAGAACAGGTCGCCGATCTAGTTGTCGATCAAAAGACGTGGATCGCTGTTGTCGGTATGCCTTCATTTCTCTTTTTGTCTTAATGGAAGCTCATCGGGAACATAGTCAACTCGAACGCAACAGTAGCCCTGCAATCGGCAGTATCAGCAGTTAACTCATCATATAACGGCACGGAAGCGATAACAGTTTTCGCCGTCGAAGCCCGGAACGAGAATGCCTAGTAAGCGCCTATTATTCCTTCAAACTGCATGTCCTTATGTAGTCTTTTGCTTAGTCGCTCTTTCATCCGCCCGTCTGTGCAAACTTCCCTTGCAGCCATCACTCAAACCTTCGCCCAATCCTTTCTTCAACAAGTCGCATCGTCGTCACCGAATGTCCTGGTTTCAATATCCACTACCGCGCCGCAAGTGTTGACGGAGCCTATCGGCTACACCCTCAACAACTTGCGGCCTTTCGACATACCAGTGTATGTCCATTATTCTTTTCATACAAGTGTATGTGTCTGACTAGCCCTGCAGAGCTAGCGCCGTGACGTTCGTCGGCCTCATTTATGTGCTCGTGTTGTCATTCTTCATTGTCGTATGTCTTTCACCTCTTTCAGCCTATTCTCATCCTGATGGCCTATCATCATTAGACCTTCTCTTCCGTCGCTCGTCAACAATCCGGACTAGAGACGACACTGACGACAGGGTCTCTTATTAGAGTCAGACTTGCATCAAGCTTCATCGCCTACTTCGCGCTGTCGCTGTTCTACTCCTTGCTCAGTCTGGCCTTCCAAGTAGACTTCTCCCGAGTGTGAGTCGCCACTTCCTTTCTCTCTCGTTTTGTTCCTGAACACTTGCAATGCAGATTGGGACACTCCGGATTTGTCGTTTTCTGGATGGCCAACTACATCGGCATGCTAGCCGTAGGACTGGCGCTCGAGGCGATGGTAACGCTCATGACATTAAGATTCGTCCCTTTCTTCATGATATTCTGGATTATTGGTGAGCAGCCCGTGCCATTATCAGGCGTCTCAGCCTTATGAATGCTGTCCCCAGTCAATGTCGCCGTGTGTTTCTTGCCCATCGATGTCCTGCCGCATATATACCGTTACGGATACGCGTTTCCCTTCTACAACATCTCCGGTGCTGTAAGAACTATTATCTTCGGGACGAAGAACGAACGTGAGTATCCATTCTTCCCGTATACTCGATACAATACTAACGACATCATCTAGTTGGCCTGCATTTTGGTATCCTGCTAGCATGGGTGGCGATTTCCGTGATAACGATCCCACTGTTCCAGTGGTTCATGAGAAGAAAGCCTGTGGCCGAGTCAAGGCGAACAGAGGCAACGGTAGAGAAAGCGTAGAGCATAATATTATTTGAATATGTATTGTTAGAGCTATTTTATCATACCCTGCTACCTCTGGCCATTGTATCTCATTATCCGAAATTTTCGGGGCGGCCGTTCGAGAACTACTATATTCTTGCTATCTTCATAATGTACGTCTAAAAAATGTTTATCATAATGCTCGGACCGTTCGATAGAGGGAAGAGTAATATTAACGGCGCTGATGAGGCAGTCACTCAGCCAAGATGCTCGAGGACCATGATCGACTTGGAATAGAGTATCACGATAGGCTCCGAAGTTTTCCTCCAGATAACGATGATGAGCTAGCAAGAATACCCATCGTGGAGCAAACACCCATCACTCGTGCACTCGATAAAATACAGAGCTATTGTTTCGTTTCGTTCACTCTGGGATCCTGGGCGACAGACATCATTCTCGGAAGCCCTGAAAATCTGTGTCAGGTTTGGTGCGCTTACTGCACTTGATGTGGAAGCTATCCTCGAAGCATCACAACCTTCATCCTTCGGGAAAGGTACGCTCCTTTCATCCTCACTTTACACCACTCTTCGCTCAACATTTGTTCGTCCTACCCTTAGGTGATCAAACAGTATATGATACGAATTATCGTAACGGACGTGAAATAACAGCTTATAACGTCAGGAACATTTCGGGGAGAGCCTCACGAAGAAGATTATAGAAGCCCTATGCTCGATATTGTTCGCCGGGAGAAGAATCAAAATCACGCTGTACAGGCTAGCAATATGTGAAAAAGGAGGGCATTTTGACTAGCACCGCGATTCTACACATGGAGATGACCGTCACGGCACGGTGTTACTCGCTCTCAATACGTCCTGGGAGGGTAGAGGACTCCATCTGCGTCACAATGGTACCGAAGCATGTTTTGACCTGCATCCGGTGCTTGAAATGGACCCCCAGACGAGGACGACCACGTCCGTTTCGTTACAAGCAGCCGCTTTCTATACTGACGTCGACCACAAAGTTGATACCGTTACTGAGGGCACTCGCTTGGTGCTACAGTAGGATGTGTTCATCATTCAAGATGAAGACGAGGATCCCGACTCTTACCATTGCCGCATACGTGATTCAAACTTTTCGTTGAGCATCTCAGGTTTGGGGCTGAAGCTCGAGTTCCAGAAATATTCGACCATTCCACCCTGAAAGAGCTGTCAGACGCTATATCAGAGATTCATAAGAAGGGAACGGACGAAGTTTCGATCCCTCTCCGACATCTGAACTAACAGGTTAGCATTCGACCAGAATATCTCAAGGGAGTGGACGTTGTGGTCTACGAGAAACTTTCGCAGACGTTCAAAGTGTCCTCGTTACTCATTCTTCTCATGGAGACGGTCCCTGAAGATGATAATGGTATAATGTCGACCATTGTCAAATGTGATGGGCAGGCAAGTCGGAACGAACGTCTATATCAACGACCGAGGGGATACGAGAGCGAGAATGATTCGGATACAGCCTCAGAGGAAGGGCAGGCCAAGTATCTATCGAAGAAGAAAGAACTAGTTTCCGAGTTCCTTCTGTCAGGATGTACTAACTTACTGCAGGTCAGTATAATAGGATATACGGACTATATTGGCAACGATGCTCTATGTGGGAGCGCCAGCTATTTCGGAGGCGGGAAGTTTGTATACGCCAAAGATTCGGAGGAGGACTAGCTGTCCAAGTGAACGTTGATGCGCACTTGATACTCGATAAAATTAGACTATCCCGTGTCCCGGGCCGGTTTGCCGTGCGTCACTGAAATGACTCGATTTGATATTGTCCCTTCTTTCCTACCTACTTTCCAGCAAAATATGCAAACTACTAAACTAGACGCGTCGAAGCCCCGTACAGCCGGGATTCCTCGAGGATCCGAGTCTCCAAGTCCTATATTGGGCGTGGGAGACAAGATCGGCTCTGGAGACACTTACATCGTCGAGAATTTACTTGCAGACGATTTGGCTGAGACTGCTTTCGAACATTTGAAGCGTGAAGTGCATTGGCATACGATGTCCCACAGAGATCAGTCATAATAAATGTTAAATTGGCATTGATACGCTAAGGAAGTCATGAGCAGGTGGTGAAGTCCCACGACTTGTGGCTGTAGAAGGAGTTATTGAAACCGACGGAAGGTTTGTCAGAACATTTCTCTACGCGATGATGCCCTAGCTGGAACTGTCACAGCATTCCTCTCTATCGGCATCCCGCCGACGAATCGCCACCTCTCTGTCCATTCACTCCTACCGTTTCGCTCATCGCCCAAGCAGTCTCAAAGGTAGTAAATCACCCAGTTAACCACGTTTTGATACAACACTATCGTAGCGGGAACGATTACATCTCCGAGCATTCTGATAAAACGATTGACGTCGTTCGGGGTTCCAACATCGTAAACGTCAGCATCGGTGCCCAGCGTGTGATGTTCTTGCGCAGGAAAAAGGATCAGGATCTCTCGCCTACAAGATATGCACAGCGTATTCCCCTTCCGCATAATTCTGTGTTTGTTATGGGACTTAATACGAATCGCGAGTGGCTGCATGGGATTCATCGAGACAATCGTCCGGTGAAGACCAAGAGCGACGTTGAAACTGCTTTTGGCGGCGAAAGAATTAGCCTGACGTTTAGGCGTATTGGAACCTATTTGACGAATGATTCGAGCTTGATTTACGGACAAGGTGCTGTCGGAAAGACGAGGGAAGAGGCGAGGCCAGTGATTAACAGGATACCCGAAGAGTCTCAAAAGTTGATCGACGCCTTTGGGAAGGAGAATCATGAGAGCCTATTCGATTGGGATGAAGCTTATGGGCAGGGATTCGATGTCGTGAATTATACAGTTTGATATTCATGGGAAGCGGTTGTCGTACAAATGCATATTCGTGTTTAATACCTGGCTCCGACGTTGCGCCAAGCTTCCTCTCCTCTGTTTTCTATCATCCACCTAGCTGTATCAATCACTGTCTCTTCTGGCGATCTGAACTTCATATCAAGTACTCTCTCGGTCTTGCTGCTGTCAATTGTAAACACGGGCGCGTTGATCAGGTCCACTGGAACAGGAGGCAACAAGTGCGCGCGTTCAGGAAACTCTTTAGCGAAGATTGATGCGAAGTCCGAAGGGAAGATGGAGACACCCGATGGGCCCTGTGATATTTAGGTTGAATATATGAGTAGCTGCCACACCAACTTACCAGAGCAAACCGATTCCCGTTAGCCCCATCCTTTTCGATGGCACGTACGAAAGCCGTGCACAGGTCTCGCATGTCGACTAAGACCTAACAGAAGAAGTCAGATGAAGAGATCAGGTAGAACAAGTATATTATTCACCGGGCCCCCAGATGTCGTCCGGAAGTTCCAGTCTGCACGAAAAAGCACCCCAGCTAGCCCTACTTCGTTGTTAGCCAATCCGTCAGTGAAAAATGAGAGAGAGAAACCTCACATTGGTTAGAACTGTTGTTGATACCGAAAGGATCATGGCCATGTGCCGGACCGTAGACGAAGCAAGGCAGCATGTTGACAAGCGCAAAATGCGGGTTGGTCTCTTTCATGAAATCCCAAGCGGCTTCGTCTGCTAGTTTCTTTGATGTGGCTATAAATATGCAGAGGTCTGTCCAGAGAAGAACGACGACGTCAGCAAAGACATACTATAGGCTAACAAAGGATGAGGTGCGTTCTGCCCACTGTAATACTTAAAATTAGATGTTCAGTAAGATGAAGCTTTCGACTACTGACTATTCATAGTCACGAGGATTCCATGATTCGCCAGTTATGGTCTCGGTATGATTTGGTATAGAAAAATCCACCGCCGCGGCGATAGAACTATATGATAGTTCGTTGAGAGACTTGGGATGGAGAACATAGGCAGCTTTACTCCCTCACCTTACAGTGACAACCTTCTTACATTGAGGATACTTTGCCGCTGAACGAAGGGCACTAACTGTGCCATTAATATTAGGAAGAAGGATAGTTTTCTCATAATCCTATCGACGTAGAAGAATGTCTTGATTAGTCACGGTCTCGTTATGAAAACACAGTCGCACACCTGTGTAACCCCAGATCGCCAGTCAGGGAGCTGGGCGATGGTATGTATAAAGTAGTCCATGCCCTCGAGGGCCTTGTCAAATGCCCCATCCACGATGATGTCGCCTACTAGCACGCATTCCAGCTTCCCAGCTGCGGCATACGAGACAAAGGACGGTAGCGCCAACCAAGCATCTGCCTTGGCCTGCGTGCGTACAGTACCACGAACGTGATATCCGGCTTCCAGGAAAGCGAGCGCTAGGTCTGTAGCAATGAAACCATTGACGCCAGAGATCAGGATGGAGAAAGGCATATCGAATTTGATCCAGGGACGCTGATACCATTCGTATATCTATTACATCCTGGTTCAATAACGGAAGAGGCCGAAAATTCTGACAGGGCAGCTAAGATTGCATCACGCGCATGCATGTAGATTCCTGTTTCCGTAGGTGGTCCAAGACCGGCGTTGTCCGTCTGCTTCCTCAAACGTGGCAGTCGACTTGTAAAGTGACGGGAGAAGGGCGTTGGGCGGCGGGAAACAGTTCCGAGGGCCGCGGCGACATTTTATTGCTTAGCAGTCCGTTTGATGACTTCAACCGTATTTCGGGGATAAATTTCACAGCGGTGAGTAAGAGACGGATATCAAATTCAAAGGGCATGGTTACTTAACGACCCTTCCATGGTAGAACTCATACAGGCAAGTCAGTTTTAATAATAACGTCCTTCCACGACTCTAATACTTGCAATCGCTCGGTGAGTTCCTGCTTAACAGCATCGTAGCAATCGGAGCCGATCTGTAAACTCCGGGGGATGATTTTCCCTGAAGCAACGCCCTGTCCCTTGACGACATCTACAATGATCTCCACGAGTATGCGAGTGTCTCCGCGCTGATGTCCATCAAGGGCTGCAGCACATCATAAGTAACGTACGGCATTTACTGCAAGTAATTGATCGCACCTGTGAAGATATTATCCATGGCACCAATCGTAGGCTTGTAGGCTTCAATTCGGTTCACGTATGGCGATCGATTGTTGGGATCTATGAACCTCGTTCGGAAATATCCAGGCTCTATGTTGATGCTACGTATTCCGAGAGGACTGACTTCCATGTCCATAGATTCTGATATGCCTGGATAACCAATGTCAGTATCAAACGGCTTGGCATATATTTCATGCAGACCTCTGATAGCATGCTTGACTCCTGCATACATACTCAAAGCTGCACCCCCTCTTTTATAACGTTAGAAACAGGTACCAAAGACGAGGAAGATTGCTCACTGCCAACCACACAATGACCCAATCCAGACGATCATGCCAGATTTTTGTTCACGCATGTAGGGAAGAAAAGCACGAGCGACGTTGAGTGCACCAAATACGTTGACACTATTCGTCAATCTTATCAGATATCACAACACATGTCAAGGAGAAGGAAATAATACTTGAATTGGTCGTAAGTTTCTTCGGGTCTGCAAGTATTTCAGCTGATTGAGTATGAGGTTTGTACCGTGAAATGTACGTGAGTTCCTCAGCAGCGCCGCAGGTAAGATAAGCACCTGAACATGAATGCGAACCAAGTGAATCAAGATAGTACGCTTCGCGATAGTTGGCTCGGACCCACCTGCGTTATTGACAACAACGTCAATGCGGCCATACATCTCTACGGCCTTGGCAGCACATTGCGCCAGTTCTGCAAGTGGTGCAGTGACATCAAGCTCCAAAGTATTAGCGCCCGCTTTTCGAAGATCTTCCAGTTTATCAAAGGATCGTTTGCGACCTGTGGCTATGACCTTATCCCCACGTCGAAGGGCAGCAAACGCAAGTTCACGACCGATTCCAGACCTAGCTCAAAGCGGGTGAGCGCACTCTCTCTAGTAACTCAATTGCCAGTGACCTACGATGTTCCGGTAATGATCCAGACGAGAGAAGCCGTCATTGTTTTCCTGTTCGAGTCCGACGTGAATGATGGGAAAGCGAAGTAGCGCTTTTCTCATGGTCTAGCAGGCGCGGCGATCTTCCCTTCTATATTCCATCATACATTACAAAAAGGATTCCCCCATTCGATGGTGGAATCCAGAGTCCATGTCAGCTGGCCCTTAAGTACCTGACAGCTTGAAAGCCCGATCCCCGCCGATCCGGCGAATAAAAAATGCTACTTGCTCTTGACCTGCTCAAAAGTAGAATAGCTTCAAACGTGAGTGGATTTGCCGTATAAGTATTATTATATTTTTATCATGCCAGAGTTACATGCGCTATAATATCGTGTTTGGCTTTTTTTCTTTCAGCCGACCATACGCAACTAAATGACGCATTGTTCTCTAAAGGGAATGAAATGGCCTCTCCAAGGAAATCTCTCGCCTAGACGACTTCGGAGGCCAGCCTTTCCATCTACAACTACCGTGGAATCTCAGGCGACTGCTTAACCAATGTGCAACCCTGAACAACATCGGGTGAGTCCATACATATGAGATGACTGTCGCCATGTTAATTTCAAATAAGATGTCCAGCAAAATTGAGTTCATTGTGCAATTGCATGCAACATGCAATACCCACATGCAACCTGATTCATCATCATGGTGTGATGAAGGTCATTATCATGGGGGCTGAGTCAACTACCAAAAGTTAAGACGGCGGGGTAAGTGGTTCTCCTAATTTTAGCAGCAAGTAACGCCGCAGAAGCCCCGATGATTACGGCGCTACGGGAGGCCTCCTTGGGTCCATCCCCGCAGAATTGACTGGTGGACAGAGGCTGGTGCTCACAGAGCTGGATTGCGTAGTGCTACGGAAAAGACTGCCTGAATTGGACTATCTACTATTTCTCGTTCGTGATGAAAGTAAGCCTGAAGCTGCCCGACAACATTTAGACTGTAAAGGTGCATCTCAAACCGCTGTGATCACTCCAATCGACAGGCTTAGAGTTTGCGCCTACTCTAAGCCCGTCAAGAGTCCCAGGGTGGAGGATCTCCATTTCCTCAGCCGCGAAGCCCAACAGTGCAACCTTGTCCAACCGCCTTGGATCATGATCCTTCTCCAGCCTCCTGATGGCACTCCATGTAGGCGCTTCAGGATCTCTGTCACCATGCAATGCAAGCCAAGCATCCACCAGTCCGTGCTTGCTGACAAGCTCATCATCTCCGGGGCCAACAGAGTTAAAGTCGCCAGCGATGAGTCCACCACTGCAGCCAGATTCGCGCAGGAGTTTGGCGAGAATTTCCATCTGCCTGATCCGGTTTGGCAAATTATCGACAGAGTCGAGGTGTACGTTGATGAGGCGATAGAATGTCGAGGCGGAAGGGGGGCTGATGTCCACACAAAGACCATCTCTTCCAAACTTGCTGGGAAGCTTCACGCGAGAGACTGACCCCACCACGAACTTTTCCTCCCCTTTGACCTCATCCTCTTCCTTCTGCACATCGTCGCTAGGGGGCGGAGCAAAGCGCTTTCTGGACAGCAACGTCATGGTCGCATACCCCCTGTCCTCGTCCCCAAACACCTTGTCGTCCTCTGCGTCGGTCGTGAAGAAGGCCTGACGCACGTTGGAATCTCCTAGGAGAGCGGCACGAACATCGCGCGTAACTTCTTGAAGAAAGAGGATATCAGGCCTTCTCGATTCGTGGAGGATGCATTCGAGGAGCCCTCGGGTACGTTGGTAACGGTAAGGGCCAAAGCCATCAACATTCCATGTGATAAGAGAAAAACACGGTGTGGGCTTCGGACTGTGCAGCACTTGGCTCCTCCCAACCTGGCTTCGAAGGTTTTTCGAGGGCGAGGGAATAGGTATCCATTTGCGACTGGCTAAATTGCAGTAAGAAAGAGCTCGCGCAACTTTGGTAATTCCGGTATCCATGGCGGTTGTGGTGGGTGGTGGTAGTGGTGTTCCTTCAGGCTCAGACGTTGTTATTCGTAGCGCGTTGGGGAAGGGGCTTCTTAACGGTACACAGTAGAATACTACAGTCGAAGCCCTCTTAACCCATAGCGATCGGTGGACCCTCAGAGCTATGGGTTACGAGAGAGTATGAGTTACAGGGAGAGTCACGTGTAAAATTGAAAAAATTTACTAGATTTCTAACCAAATGTTTAGGCTTATTCTGCCGTGTTAGGCATCATTGAAATCCCTGGAAAGATCCAATTTGCCACAAACACCTGTTTTCGGCGATTTTCCGAGTCCGGGTATCGGTTCTGATGACATCACTGAAGCGGCACCCCTTCGGCAGCGTAAAATCGGTACTATTCGGTCAAAATTTGACCCCGGTCCGGGAAATCTATGGGTTACTTGAACTCCCCCTTTGCGAACGTAAAACTACCACATTGGCTTCGCATCACTGATGCAAATAACGACGCGGTCCGTCTCAAAGCTCAGAATATCCAACAGTCGTACTTCCGTACCCATCAAGCGGTGGTTTCCTTCAACCCGGATAACAAAAGCCTCATGTTATACGAGTAGTAAGTCTTTACAATTGTTTTATTCACCTGACATTTACCGAAAACAATGTAGTCCTGCCTATAGTGATGCTAATGGAGTCTTGAGGCCCGTTCTTGCGGAGGACTTGGCCGAACTACGAGTTAAGTAGTCATTCTGAGTGTGCTACGTTGGTCTAATATACCTAGGCCTCGAATGCCAATGTCATGCTCACACACAGGGGTAGGTGCCTTCCCATGGTCTCTCCCTTCTTCTGATATATTCCAGGTGACACGGCATACATCCTGGTGCAAAATTGGGCAGTTCCTACCTATGTCATATTATCTGGAATTTCCGCCTGCAACGTGCAGCTTTTTCTTAGCTACAGGTTTTGGACATTGTTCGTGTCTCTTAGTTGCTAGATTACCTTGCAACTGACCCCACTTTACAGGACAAAGAACATATATATCACGGGTACCCTCATTACAGTTTAGCTTGGCATCACTTGGTAAAATCTCCTTTAAAATTTGTCCTTCTGATAATTAACCCCAGTGATAGGTGGCGCAATCGCGAATGGGATCACAGTTGTATACCATAGTGACTATGCACAACGTGACTTCAATATCAAGACAGTCACGTACGTGTTATCCCATATGTATGCCTCGACTCAAGGTTGTAACGAATTTTCTCGTTTAGAATATGGCTTGGTAGGCGATATGATTCCGCTGGGAGCCTTCCTCATTACATTTTTAGTGGCAAGTGCTGTCGCCGACGTTTCGATAGCGTGTGCTCTCATCGTCCAGCTACGATCATCTAAACCCGTATTCCAAGAGACTAAAGTGTATGTTGTCTCTTTTGTGAATCTTTTTTGCAGGTAACTCAGATGCGTTGTTAATTCAGCTTAATTCGTCGTCTGACAATCATGGCGGTCCAGATAGGCACCGTTACTACAGCCCTGCAAGTTTATCATCTCCTGTGTATCAGTTCCTGCTCTTATATGTTGCTGATCCTAGCGCTATTATTTGCTGTGAGTTCTCGACAGTTTTCCTGTTCAGTTTTGCAGAACCCTTACCAACATTCCCTGCTACAGTAATTCTCTACCTGGTAAACACCGAGAGTAATAGTATGTGTATCGCCTTGCTATGATACTCTTAACTTACCGCCGAGTCGCAGTCACTGTCGGCTTTGGTGCGCAGGCCACTTGTTGAAGCTACTTGCACTGCTGAACATGTCTACTACCGATAGGATTCTGCCTAGGATGCGTTTACGCACTAACTATGCTGTTTAACCTAAACACTTGGCTCAAAGGTCAGCCAGGCATGCAGACGACACCACTATCTTTCCTCTGGATAGTGGTAGCAGAGGATATAGGCTAAGAAATATTAACACTTCAGATTTGGGAGGCATAAGTGCTGCAGTTATCTTGATTGATTCGCCTCCTGCTCATCGTTTCAGTAAGGCGTACATTGCACTGGCCATTGTACTGAATTGACAGATCAAGGGAGTTTAGAGTAAGTAATTTCCTTGTTTCTATGAATGATCTTTAATTTTCCGTAGGCAGAGAACAGGAAATACCCCAGATGTGCACAAGAACTCAGATTCGGATAACAAAAGTGGTGCTCCTGTATGATAGAGAGAAAACATTGAACTATGAACTTCATGCGAATGTTGGTTGAGACTACATATGTACAGTATAGGCGATGATGCTGAGGCTGTGAGCTGTAACATAAAACTTTTGTTTCTTGACTGCTTACTTATTTGCCGGATAAAAAACGGCAATGGTCCGGCTTAATAAGGCAGTACAGCAACTTGACAGGTTCAACCGTGCATGTTGACCTGCGAAATATGTATACATTAACTACAATACCCTAGCCCGGCTTCTCTTAACACCTTCATTCGGGAGCGAATAAGGCTCGGCTCCGCAAAAATATGCTGCCGTCCCGACACCCAAAGTCAGACCCCTCAAAGGCCTACTGGAATCCATCCTTTCTTCAATAACATCCATCACTCTAGCCTCCATAACCGCGGCCTCACAAACCTCCCTCTTCCGATATACGAGTTCCAAGTCTGTAAGATGCGGCGCGTCCTCCAAAATTCTCCTAACACGCGACGAGGAGATCGGGCAATACTCATCTTCATGCCCAAAGTCGCTTTCTCTTACAACCAGCTTCTCCAGCCCGTGGATCTTCCGCACGAGCTCCGCTATGTCTCCGGATCGGATAGGGACACGGTCAATGATGAGGTGGCGGAGTGAATTTCCGGAGTGTCGGAATAAATGCTCAATACAGGACGCATCAAAACGCCGGCGGGACTGGGTTCGGGGTCCGGAGACGAGTATGAGTGTCCGAAGATTGGGTAGCTCCATGCGTGACATTATGTCTGTTAGTTGTATAGGCGAACATAACACGGATAACGTCAAGGAGGTGATTCCCGCGTGTCGAATACTGCTGGTAGTGAAGCGATTGTGCCCGTAGACTGTCGTATGGGGAATAATCGTCAGGTCCGTTGCGTTCGGGAAAGACGCGACAATGTCAGGCGTGGTAAAGTATAGCATCATGTCCTCCAGCACTAGGGTACGAATTTGGGAAGCGGGGAAAGTGGTGGAGTCCCGAGCGAAGAAGGGCGTCTTAGAGGCATGGACAGTCTGGAGTTTGGCGGCGGTGGAGAACCCGGGGAAGTGATGTAGGTGGAAGGAGTTATCGGTCTCGTGCACCCTCAGGCTCTCGAGCATCTTCATGTCTATGCCCGGGGCAAAAAGGTGATGGTATGAACCAGTGGGGAAATAGGCTCTGACATCTATCGTACGCCATCTATACGCGTGCGTACGAAGAAGGGTGATCAGAGGTTCGAACCAGACTACGAATGCACGCATAGTCTCTCTATTTACCGCGCCGGATCGAGAATAGAGAATTATGGATAGCGGGGACGTGTTCGAGCGCTGGAGATAGAGATCGACGATATCTCGCTGCTTCTTGAGTACTTTGCGAGGCTGTACGTCAATTGGTATGCCAATAGTGGACCATATGTGAGGCAGGCTAAGACTAACATCCCTCCATCTCGAGCACACCATCGAAAGACGAAGTATGGTGTGAGGATGTTCTGTAAAACAACATTCTTCGAATATTTGGAACAGGAGCTCGGTGGGTAAGCTGAAAACTGGCGCTTCCGAAGGCTGGCCGCTGATAGGAGACACGAAAGTGAATTCGTCTTCCTTTCTTGAACGGCGCTTCTTGAACCGGAAGAGGCGACCTTTCTGAACATTATATAAGCCAAAGAAAGACCATGCACAGAGCTAGACGCGTACGGTCGTCCAAACCTTGATCTTGATACTTGGACCATGATTGACCAGTGTGCTTGGAAACACTGCGTTTGTGAACTGGATCCAAGAGGACGAAGACAAAATGAAGACGCTTGCGCGACGACTGTTATTGCGCTTTGAGGCGCCCTCCGTGGCTTGTGTCCATCGCCGGAATATAGACCAAGGCGCCATCATTCGTGATCGGTGAAAAGAAAGAGATGGACGAGAAGCTACGCCTTTCAGAGCATGCCTTTTCTTAACTCCTTGAATTCTCGTAATGAGCTCGGGGTACTGCAGTTCCGGTTTCAAAGCTCCAAGGAGATAGTAATGATCGGACAATTATTTCAGGATCTAAAGCAAGAGATAAGCCAACCTAGAAGACATGATAACGGAGGTATTACACGGACATTGAGAGACGCAGATGCTATCAGAAGCATGTCATTGCGTGCAAGGTATCACTCGTCCGTTGAATTATAGAGACTGGATGAACTGACGCGAAAATGCATTGAATGAACTGGAGGATTCAATTCAGCTACACGGGGCCGCTGCATTACGGACATCCATGGTGGGATATGGTCCTGATGGGGATAAACAAACTATCAGATGGGTGAAACGCGTGACGACAGACCGTGATACACCTGCTGCTACTGTAGCTTTGCTTCAGAAGTTTCAAAAGCGTTGAAACATTGGACAGCGAATGCCGTACACACACATTTCATGGGCGGTGATGTGGTTGCAAACTGTGGGCTATGTCTATGAGCAATGATGGTTTCCAGGGAAGAAAATACGCATTTCACGACCACTGGGCTTTGCCCGTCTATTTTGAGGTCACCATTGTTCCTGTTCACGTAGATGTCGAAGAAGATTTCTATACTCTTTGACTTGAGGCAGGGAGATCTTGCTGTGACCGACACGGGTCCAAGCTATCTGCCAATGAAAATGACGCTAGTAAGACGTGAGAGCGTTACCGAATTCCGGTGTCGCCTGCCAGCGCTGCAGTCATCTTCATATTGTAGATAGTTTCCGCCGTCGACGGCATAATGGTAAGATAAAAATGCTGGTCGCCTCAAAACATCGCGAATCCTGTTCCGGGAAATGCCGAAAGGGCTTTATTACTTACCACATTGGTCCTCCCTTCCATTGGTCGTCCTCGCAGAAAAACCTCCTTGGCTTCTCGATGGTTACTTAGGAATGCTTTCTACGTGGATCTAGCGCAATTCTTAGAAATGAAAAGGCACTGACATCTTCCGTTCTCTTCACACCAGTGCTGAAGACACTGAACGGAAGTTTTCGAATCTGTCCTTGTAATTTTGGCATCATATCTAATTCTTTCATTTCCTAGGTAGAAGAGGCTCGCTGACACCTCCATAGTATTGACATTGCATTGCTGTGGCATGTCCATATTCACAGACCTATATTCTACTATTCCATTGAATCCTGCATCTTCAGGGAGTAATAACTCCAAGGAATGTCTGCAACAACTACTTGCACTCCCTTCTTCCCCAGATCTTTGACACGTCGCAGCAATTTCACATTCACCCACTTCTTGACAGGAGTTTGAGCGCTCCACAGCGTGACCTTCCGTAGATGCCCTCTCTCGCAGCGGGACTCTAGCATCGTCACCAAAGCATTAGGATCAACGCCCGTAACATCACAAGAAAAGGCCTTCAGAGCGGGGAGATGGTCAGGAACCCCTTCTCGAATTTTTAGCTGCTCCAAAATTGATCCCTGATACCGATATAGCGGCATGGATTCGTCTCCTACCAGTGTCAGCTCCTCCAGAATTGGGTTGGCCTGCAGAACCACGTCAAGGGACAATTGGAAGCGGTATTTTCCTTGGACGACGAGCTTCTTGAGGGTACACCGACTACGGCTGATGAGCTCAGCGATAAGATGCAAATCATCGAGGGCAAAAGAACGCAGTCCTAGGCATTTAAGCTGGGGGAACACGAGGTAGGGTAAAGCGACCATATAGGGTTCATTGATGACGAGTCGTTGTATGCCGGAGTGCGTTAGTCGGCTGAGGGGAAACCATTTTCTTGGAATATCGTCGTGGGCAGGGTTCAACACCAGTGCCAGGTCCTCAAGGTTGGGTGCGATATCGAGCAATTTGAAAGGATCCACTAGGAATCTCTCGGCGTGGAACCGAACCAAATGAGGCTGCAGAGCCACCAAACTTGCAAACGGGACTGCAGTTGTTGCTTCCTGCGAACAACCTGCGATGAAATGTTGCACGTCCAGGTGACGAAGAAGTGGGACACGTCCGACCACCTCGCCGAGCCGTTGGAAGCGCCCGGGATCTGAGCATCCGATCCATCGAAACACCTCCCATCTCTCGCTCTGTTCAAAAAGCAGGGAGGTGATGGTGTCGTGCTCTTTTGGTCCGTGTTTACCCAAGCCGCCATATAGGATTCGGAGAGGAGCGGAGCGGGAACGATGGAGCCAGAGCTTCAGGCGGCCGATGGGATTCTCTACGTGGAGCCAGTACGAGCCACAGTTGGAGGGTACGCTCAGTTCGGACCAGAGGCGGGGTGACTGGAGCGCGACGTCTCTCCATCTTCGACATACTTTGCTGTATGCCCAAGGACCGCGGTCGTAGTCATGGACTTCCGGGTAGTCGTCCCAGTCGTGCGGGCCAGAGAGCGTCTGGAGAAAGATCTCGCTGATGATTTCGAAAGGTAGACGGCGTACAGGGTGTATGATCTTGGTGCAAGTCTTGATGAGTGCGCGCAGAGCCTTTGATTCTTCCCGAGCTTCAGGCCTGAAACCGTTCGCTTGTTCTGCGAGGCTTTTCTTCGCGTCTTGGATGATCAAGCGAATCTCGTCGACTTCGGAGTCAAGGGGTTGGTTGTTGCTCCGAACGAGGTGTGCGTATGGAGGATCGTCCCTTGGAATATGGCGCGCCAAAGTTGGACGGGACTTCTTCGACTTGGGCATGATGGCAATGGTACACCACCGGATGGCACAGTATAAATACCAACCATCGTTGGTCTTGTCCGGTCAAAGGGCGTGGCGATACAACCGGTGGCGTCTTGTCTTGCTCGAACAAAATTGGATGTTGTCCGGGCTGGTCAAGGCATTGCCGACGGTCCTGTATCACCCCCTAGATGGTCTTTTCCAATTTGTGATGGTACAAGCAAGACAACTTTCGTTGTCATGGCAATGAGTACGACCAACCAGATGTGAATGCGTAGGGACCGGCTTCCCATTGTGCAAGTGCAGTTCACTTCCTGGTAGAAGCTAGGTATGAGCATTGCTAGTAAGTTGAAACAATTTTCATGCGTTAAGCGAAGCTCGTGCAATGACAGGTGGTCATAGCGGGGGCTATGATACCGAGCCCCTGTGATGTCTTCAAGTTGTCTTCATTGTCTTCAGCCTTGGCAAGGCATGATATGTTTAGACATTCGTACGGATATATTATTGGCTTTGTTCAAGCCTCTGGACACGAGTCGACATCTGTTATGCTGTCACTGTCAGTGGCCGAAGACATGTTTTTGCCGCAGACAACAGCAAGTCTTGAAGACCTTTCACAGTCTGGACAAAGTCCTACGCTGGTCGGATGACAGGAAAGTAGGTATCATCTCTGGTAGCAAATATGGTTATATTGTAGGACGCTTTCGTATGTTTGAGGACGGAGGGTCAATGTGGCGGTCCAGATTTGAAAATAAGATTGGCTGGCGCTACATCATCATGTGTTTTAACAAATTCCCACTTTGAATTTTGCTTCGATCTCGACAGACGCACTTTTCTACTTGTGTTTGCCCTGCTTCCAATATTACGCGTCATGTACGTATATCATATCTCCTAGAAGGTAAGTTCTCGACATCCACCCAACCTAACTTCACTCAGTGGCATCATACTGAGCTTCCAAATGTTTAGCCAGTGCCCGCTTTTCGAATGGAGCGGAAGGAGTCGGTCGAAGTCGTGACTAAAGTTAGCATAGATCTGTGCATAATCTCATTCGTGGTAAAAGCTCATGCTAGAAATTCGACTTCGCGATACGTATAGAAGTTGATAGAGCTAGGCAGATTGTAATGGTTGTAAACTATTATCATGCACATGCAGCATCGTTGGTACGGATGATATTCTGATTACTATGGATTCGCTCATTTCATGCGAACATAGGCTGTCCCACGGCATTCAAAGATAGTTCACGCCCAAGTCGTTTCAATCCCAAAAAAATGCCCTCCATACGAGTCTTGAATGTATCCCATTCCGCTGGCCGTGGTTCAAAAGTAATCGCAACACGCTCCAACGAAGCCATCTTGTTGGAGGTCAAACAGCCATCCAACCTCCTCCACAGGTCTTCCCAGTCCAATGAAGGATGCCCTTCTTTGACTTCCTGCTGAAGCGCTATGACTGTAAAGGAAAGTAAACGAATGGTGCAATGTTCATTCACCGCCGCAAGGTTGGATATCCACCACTCCAGTATATGTGTGGTCCGATCGAGGAGCGCGGGCATTTGTAAGATAGTGATCGCAATTTTCTCGATGTTGGATACATCGAGCGTTTCTGATATTGCTGTCCGGAAACCTGCAATCGAGATTCAATCCAGGCGCTCAGCGATTGAAGAAGGGAAACAAACCCTGCCGGATATGGCGTACATGAAGATTCTTGAGAGGATTGTGCCCTTGGGCTAAATATCGATTAAGACATTGTGGCACGGCGGTATTCGCATCACGAAGAGTTATCCCCAGTGTGACAATGTTACTACAGGAAAGAAGGCATGGTCTGGACGACAAAACCGAGTTTAGAATGGTCCCAGCAGAATGGGAATAGTCCTGGGAGCCATCGATGTAGATCGTGACTGGAGCGGGGGTGATATGAAGGGAATGGTCCAAATTGCATTCCTCCGTGATCTCCAAATTCGAACACGAGATACGTGCTTCTTGCAACCCGGGTGAATTTTTGATAAGCGAACAAATCTCGCCTATCGATCTGAAACTGAAGTGCAAGCCGATGATGAGGCTGCGGTAAGAACGGGACTGCAGACTTGACACTACAGAATCGAGCATATAGCACCAGTCTCCACCCGCAAGAGTTAGGTGGGTGACATTGATTAGAGATTCGATGACTGTCAGTGCTCCGTATACCGTATAAGGAGGAATATAGCTTGGAGGGTATATGAACGAGATTTTAAGGGATTTAAAATGCAGTGCGAGATTTGGAGACAGGGCGATCAACTCCTCGAGGCGATAGCAGTCGTATCTGTGTGACAATGAGACAGAGGAGAAAAGATGGACTCTGGTCCTCGGGCAAATAATTTTGCAAGTCAAGGATGCTTGAAGCAGAGATTTCTTGTCATCCTGCAGCTCGTCGATAATGGAATCGACGATTTCTGGTGGAATACCCGATATTGACATTCTGTAGAAAGCAGAAGTGTCAAAGAAAGCAGCGAGGTTCAAAATTCGAGAACTTGCCAGCCAACAACTCCTTAGTGTCAGTGAAAACGATAACGAGACTGGCCAAAGCGCCTTCCAAAGGTGCAGTAAATGTTGCAGTGGGGCCGGCTATTGCCGTCCGGCTCTGGCACGCGACATCAAAATTCTCCCAGCTGATATTGCAGAACAACCCGAAAAGCCGTTGTTGTAAGATCGGATTTGAGAATCAATGCCGTCTCTAGATAATCTCTACGAAATTGCAAATTTTGGCTGGCATGTATTCTCACATTCAAAATCTCTACAGATATCGACCAGGAGGTGGAATATTTAGTATCCCAAGGGCAGGTCTGAGTAAGCTTTCGCGGTTTTACAGAGTTCGTGGAGGGATATCCTGGCGACTATAGGTAATAGCCACAATAACAATAACACATTTGTTGGTATCTCACTTCCCTTCATTGAATCCGACTCCGGTGACCGAAGTTCTAAAGTAATGGCGACGCACTTCAACAAAGCCATCTTGTAAGCCGGGCAGTCATCAAGTCTCTTCCATACATCTTCTCACTCAATGGAAGATTTTATCCTTGAGACTGGTCCAAATCCACTGTGACTTTGAAAATAGTGCATCGAATCGCGCAGTATTTGGTCACCGCCAAAAAGTTGGAGATTAACCACTCGAATTTTGAAGAGATTGACAATGTAGTGCGAGATTTGAAGACAGGGTGAAAAATTCGCGGAGGAAATCGCAGTAAGATTTGCTATGCAGCGCAACGACCTGAAACAGATAAGAACTGGTCCTCGAATATTGAATCCCAAGATGCTTGTACGAGTTTTTTGTCATGTTGTAGCTCGTTGATGGCATCGAGAATTTTGGGAGGAAGATCTGCCAGTAGTACTGGCATTCTAAAAAGTAGAGAAGTTAGATACATAAAGTAGCGAGAATATGGATTTTCTAAATACGTGGAAGAATGATGAATGATCATAAATAACCCCTACGTCATCGATTGCATCGATAATAAAAATAATAAAATAAGTAATTCAAATTGTCGACGCGTCTTCATCGATGACTCGTCGATGGAACTCTTCCACTAACCGCGATCATCGATACCGCCGCGTAAAGCTGGCATGGAGTTCCCATCAATGAGGTGAGTAGAAAATCTCCTCGTCGTCGTCGCCGGCCTAACCTCTATCCTACAATCGATGTAGGAATCATCGGTAGGAATTGTGCTTGTATCCTTATTGGGAGTGCTGGTTAGCTGTACAATTCCTGATGAGGATCAATGGTACGCACATATTATCTATTGGCCGTAGCCATCGATCTAACTGTTTCCTTGGATATAGATTGATGTGGACAGCGTATTCGGCGGTTGAGGTATTTGGTCAGGAAGGGTATTTAGCATGCGCAATCATGAAGTGATTGTATGCGCCTTGAAATGACTTGGCTGGTGCGTAAATTTCCCGTGTTCGTCGCCGTTGAAGTACTGACAGCATACAGGTTCACGTGAAGGTGATAATGTTGGGAACTGTACGATGTATGTGCGAAAATACAAGGCCATTCGAGACCCTTATGAATCCTTGCCTGAACATTATCAATATAAAGGGGATGGAAAAGGGTAATATGTGACTCACCAGCCAGTCACAGACCGAGTCATACCTAAAACCAAGTGATACAAGCCTCTTTCACACATATCCACCTCCATCCGGATTACCGTACTGTGCACGGACTCGGCCAACGACCAGCTTCAAACTCCAGCATCAAGAATTCGGCATCCATCAGGAGTCGACGACCGTGGGCGAGACTAGATTCCAGGGTATGCGAAAAAATTTTGCGGTTCGACAGGTGGGTCAATGATATTTGTTCGTCTGGTTCACGTTGCTGCTACCTCGAGTACGGGAGCAATGTTCTTTGCTCACTGGCCCGTGTAGGATGATTGACAACGATGGTGGCTTCGAACGTGCGAAGAGTGGCATCCGAGTCCCGACGCCTTATCAGCCAGGACGAAACAGGCAACGATTCCCACGACCTCCGCTCTGACGCCATGAAGTACATTGATCAGCCAGCGCTCTCTCGTCTCGCCCAGTCTCTCTCCCACGAAGGTCCAGAATGCTCTGTGCATACCCGAATAGAGGTGTACAGCTGCAAGAATGTCAAGCGCGACAAGAAGCTCTTTCGGTCACTCGAGAATGCCTACAAGGATGAGGCATCGCATTCACCGCCAGTGCCCTCCTGGCTCTCTCTCGACGAGCCGGAGATGACGCCTTTCGGGGCCATCGACAAGCATGCGTCACGGAAAACACTTTATCTTCTCATTGCAACCCTGAATATTGCCTTTCCCGACTACGAGTTCTCGGATGTGCGACCTGGGCATTTCAACAAAGAGGAGAGCGGAGCAGCGGTGCTTAATGCCCTCAGCACGACGTTGGTATCACCACACCGGGCTGGCGTTAGCGCACCGCGCACGTACTCGTTCTATCCGCCCACGTCGTCTGACTTCTTCCCCGAGCCCAAACCCACATCGTCCTCGCCCGTCAACAGTCTTCTCCAAAGCCCCTATGCACCGCCCCCGATAGAGTCTGGCACCCACCCGTTCATTTACCGCCTCCTCGACGACGTGATAGGCCTCTCCGAGTGCGAGGTCTTCTCGTACGTACCAGAGATAGAGGCTGATCCCCACGCTAGCGACTTGAGCGACGACGACGAGTATCCGGCGAGTGATGAAGACGAGTCGACAGACGAAGAGGAGTTGTTTGAGTTTGACGACTATAACGTTGACGAGGCCAAGTCGGCGCCCATACCCATGACACCGCGCAGCCGGTCGGATGATAGCTTCGAGTCCGGCTTGAATTACCCCGCCCGGAGGCGTCGTGGGGCGCTGTTATGGTCATCTCACTGGTTCTTTCTGAATCGCAAGCAGAAGCGTATATTGTTCATCTCGGTGTGGGCGAGGACGAGGAGTACAGGAAATTCGTGGACCTCTGGAGATACGACGAGCTACCATGGGTGGTCGAGCTCTGTCGATTCTGCTTCGGAGAGATTCTTGGGATGGGAAGGGGCTTCGGGTGCAGGTGCCCGTGCTCTGGGATTGACGACATCGTTGTGAGCTTTTTTTGTTGTATATGTGTACATCTATGGGTTCTTGGACATTTCCTGTACATTATCTATGTTGCTATGTTAGTGTACCTGTACATTGTTACGAACCTTACGATCCAGAAGGCTGAACAGATCAGACTTGGTTATTACTCGTGGGAATTTGCAATAGAAGCTGGGAAATTCTCTTCCTTGATTCCTACCATCACGAGCGAGAAGGCGCCTTTTTCGCCTAGTCTAAATGTTCGATAAATTGCTGCCTCTCTGTCGCTGTCTGTCAAGTTCGGCTGGGCGATAGGAAATTCCCGAGACAGATCAAATGACGTCTATGAGGAATGCTATCATTAGAGCAAACCAAACTCTGCTTTCTACCATCATCTATTGCGAATCATGGCCATTGAATTTGTTCCTCTCCCACTGCCAGCTACTGCTGATCCCTCCAAGTTCACCACCTTTGGGCGTCAAGTCAAAGGCGTAGATCCGGGGAACTTTACCTCAGAGCAGTTCCAGGAGATCCGGGAAGCTCTATACAAGGTGTGCTGCTCCATCTTTCGTATATTTTGAACGCTTATTGTCCTTAGCACGACGCTCTCCTGTTCCGCGGTGTCGACCTGTCGCCAGAGCAGCAGTATGCCTTGACCAAGGTATGCTTATCTACATGTTGCCGCGGGGAAGACCTGATCATCGTTCTAGGCCTTTGATCCTGAATCCGAGAATTATGGACACGGAAATAACAAGACGGAGGGTACCAAGAAGTCTATCCTGCATCCTGACCTTAAGACGATCCCGCGTGTCCCACAGGTCCAGCTCATTGGTAACGGGATTGTCTATGACCATGAAGGTCTCGCTGAAGCCAAGCTGAAACACCCATCTCATACTACATTCCACAAGACTCGTGTTTCGCCCGAGGATGAGGCCAAGGGAGCGACACGGTTCTACCGCTGGCATATCGACGCCGCACTGTACGACTTGTCGCCGCCCAGAGTGACTACGCTGTACGGCATCACTGTGCCGACTGGTTCTCAGCAGGTCTGTCGATACGACGATGGAACGGGCGACGAGCTTCCTGTGCCTCTGGGAACGACGGCGTTCGTCTCGGGGAAGACCATGTTTGACATTCTCCCCCCAGAACTGAAGAGTCTCGCCGTGCGTTCCAAAGTCAAGTACGCACCTCACCCGTACGTGTGGATGGCACCTGCGCATGCGATGCCGACCGGACTGGGTATCGAATCAGAGGGTTTAGAGTTACCACTGAGTGAACTTCCGCCTTGGGAGGAGGCGAAGCAGAAGATCTTACCGATCTTGTGGAAGAATCCGGTGACGGGGGAACTGCATTTCCAGGTTCATCCGTGTGGTGCCGCAGAGTTACTTGTCGAGCCCATTCCAGAGGGGAAGAGCAAAGAAGGTGCGCTGTATCCTGATGGCGCGCACCTCACGGGTTTGAAGGAGGTGCGAGGGCTGTTGTACAAGATGCAGCGTCCGGCTATTGCGCCAAAGGTGGATCATTTTTTACCTCAGGCATGGGGAGAATTCCTGATTTTCTGGGTAGCTTGTTTATCCGCATGACTGGAAAGAGAATGATCTGGTTATCTTCCATAATCGCGGTGTGCTGCATACCGTTGTGGGTGCGTTCACTCCAGATCAGGTCAGGGCGTTCCACCAGTGTAACCTCGCTGCGTCGGATGATCCTACTGGGCCTAATACTGAGGACGTGAAGAAGTGGGCTTGAGGAGTGCCTAGTATAAGATTGTATCTTCGATGAATTAGCGGGATTTCTTTCAGTCGAAAGTTTGTGCCCATGACCCATGTTTTGCAAGGCTATCTCTCTCGCATTAGCTCTATAGTGAATATCTTTTTCTTTTCTGTTCCACTTACGACGTCAACGTAAACATCACTAACTGTTGCCGAGTCCGTTCGTGGGTTCCTTTGAGACTTCCCCAATTGGCCTCCAATATCGTATGTGAATCAGTCTTGTCTTAATTAGATATTTCATTGCTTGCTCTCCAACCATCAATTCTTCAGGCTTCTGCTTCATTCTGAAATTTTGTCGCTGATTAGCATTTCAGAACGAAGTAGGCACGTTGTGATCGAGATGAGACTGGGCCGGTCCGGCGCCCGTTACTGGTTCGCAGTGATCACCTTTACTTTCTGTTGCTTCTCACTATGGCGTCCAACGAAATGCTAGTTGCACATGACTTCGGAGATTGTGCGTGGCCTCTGATGCCATCAAGCTCTCAACTTGTTTCAACCAATAGGATACACGTTTGGTGTAGTTACTAGTAGGGTGCATGTTTATTACTGGTAGTGTGCGTGTTCATCCTCCTCGTCTTCGATACTACTTAATATGACGAAAAGGTGTACCTTGATAGCGCGTGATAAAGAAAGGGAACACCCACGACTGAAGGCAATTCCTTGATTTGAGCTTGAAGAGAGCGTAAGAATATATTCGAGGGAATTATCAAAACTTTTTCTTTGCTCTCGTTATGAAGATCACGACATCTCTCAATGTAACTTGAGGACGATCCTGGAGAAAAGGCTCATTTGTGGATTCTTTTACAGCTGTTATCTGTTGATGCTTGTTTCTCCACCGCAGTTTCTTTTCTGACTGCGGGGGCAACGTTCTAATTCCTCAGTGTTTTGATGACGCGTTTCAGCTGACAGCAGACCCTTCTGTGTCGGCCGCCGCTGACTAACGCTTGTGCATGAAAGCACCGTACGATGCTCAGGCTCTCTTGTGCTGGGTTTTGATGGCCTGGAGGTTCTTCTCATGAACAGGAAGAATGGGAACTAGTACTGTTTCCTTCATTTGAAGAAGAGACTTTCTCAGGCTGAACCAGACATGACACCTGCAGTCAAACTTTTGGCGTAGGATGTCCTTCAGAATCTTCTTATGGGAAGGGAAGCAACGTGACGCGACTACAATTACTTGCCGGGCCATCTCGAAGAGGTTCGGGCGGACAATCAAATTCTTGGCAGAGCTTTCTACTCGATAGGGCTACATCTATAAAGGTTGTTGGAGATATCGCGAGAAAATGCTGGGAAGATGATACAAGGTGCAAGTCGGCAGGATGCCGGATTACCTTGGGGGCCAATAGTTACTTGATATGGACAGGATTAGTTGAATCTTCTAGAACGTTTCATAGTATGAATACAGGTTCTGTAGGAGCCAGAGAATACAAGCCTTTACCAGCCACTAGTCTAACCACTGCGAACCAACCGTTCCCAACAAAAGTCACTTTCAACTGTCTTTGCTGCTCATCCTGGCACCATGGAGCAAGTTTTCTACTACCTCGTAGTCCCCGTTGTTGCGTATTGTCTTATCGCTATTCCTCTGCACCTGTGGAAGCACAGATATGTGATTCGGAAGATTCGGGGACCACCTCGTCCTTCATTTCTATTAGGTTCGCTCTCGTCGACTCCAGGTCTGGGGTTGTACTGAACGCTACTCATCAGGTCATGAGCCTCTTCTGACTGGTCGTCAAAACATAGGCGACTTGGAGATGAAATGGTATCAACAGTATGGTGCCGTATACCGCACTGCCGGATGCTTCGGGGTGAGCTTCACTTTCCTACGTTGGATTAATGATTTTAACCTTCAAAGCAGCAAGATATTTTGTCCGTTTCTGATCCTAAGGCGTTGCAGTACATTTTCCATTCATCTGGTTATCGATTCCCTAAGACAAAGGACATACATCTTTTTAACGAGACACTGACTGGACCAGGTATAGCTACTGTTGAGGGTGCGTCTACGTTTCGGTACTGTCGATTATCATGTCCTTGTCTAACGGAAGCTCCAGGTCAAGTCCACAAACGTCAGCGGAGAATCCTTAACCCTGCCTTTTCGGCAACCCAGCTACGAAAATTTCTGTCTATCTTCCAGGCGTCGGCAATCAAGGTGCAGCGGGGATGTTGGCCTGTTGAACACTGACTCACTAGAACATTCTAGCTTACCGAGAAGATGACCGAACATATCGGCGATGCCAAAGAGACGGATATACTTAAGTGGACGGGCAAAGCTGCGCTTGATATCATAGGGATAAGTACGGGATCATTTCTCATTCATGATAATCAAAGTCATTCATGTCCAATCTGCCAGCCTCCTTCAGATATAAGTTCAATTCCCTTGATGGTGAACAAACCGAACTGATGGAAGCAATGGATAATATGTTGTACGTACAATCTTCCACTCTATATGGGATGCGTCTCATATGCACAATTTCTCATACCAGCGGTGAATCTATGTTGTGGCCTACAACAGGGGAACTTCTCGTCACCGGACTCTGTCGCATCCTACCTAAATGGATATTTTCACTTCTCTCGCGACTACCTGACAGAAAAACTGCACGACTGTGTCGCTTCAAAGACGTTGCGACGAAAGTATCCCGACCAATCTTTGAGCAACAACTACTCGAAGTCGCCAATGATGCCAATCCAGCTGAGAAGGACATCGTCAACGTTCTTGGTATGTATCCTACCTTGCACGCATGAGAATATCTTCTCACCTTCAAGCAGCGATATCTCATCTCACCGACGGCGAGAAGAAGATGAGCGACAAAGAAATTGACTCTCAGCTGGCGTACGCTTCTTCCCCTCGTATCTACAAGTCAGCTGCTTCAATTGCCTTTCATAGGAGCTTCATCTTAGCTGGGCATGATACTACTGCGGTCACGATAGCGTGGCTTCTCTATGAGCTGAGCCGCCATCCAGAGGATCAAGCCAAGGTCCGGGAGGAGATTGCCATGACGAAGTCGGGTGCTTCTGGGCCACTCAAGTGGAGTGATTATGATTCAATGCCGTTGCTCAACGCGGTTATTAAAGTGCGATATTTTTCCAAGACAATTTAAGCCCATTAATGATATTGGATCTACAGGAAGTTCTCCGTTACCATTCTCTGTTCTATGGCCTTTATCGCGAGCCGGCCCAGGATGATGTTCTACCTCTAGCGGAACCTATCATCACTTCGGATGGTACGGCGTGTTCACAGGTTCCTATTGCTAAGGGCCAAGTCATTTTCGCTTCATTCTATACATACAATCGGTTCGTGCATTCTTATTCCACCAAGAGCAGTACTTTAACCATGAATGTGACAGGCTTCCATCTGTCTGGGGCGATGATGCTGGAGAATGGAATCCTCATCGATTCATTGAAGATCGTGGAAGAAAGCAGGAGTCTCTTGGTGTCTATGCGAATCTGTAAGGTCTTGTCCACGTTCTTGTATACTACCCCTCTAATTCAATCTATTCATAGGATGTCATTCAGTGAGAATGTCCTTTCCTTACTTGAGATCAGCTGTTGATTACCTCGCCACTACAGGTGCTGGTATTCGTGCGTGCATGGGGTGAGTATGCCTTATAAATGATAGATTAAGTTTAATAAATGCTTCACGATATAGGTGGCGATTCGCGTAAGTATCGACAAAACTCGCATTAACTCGTTGAATCTCACCGTTTACAGTGTTATGGAAATCCAATCGGTTGTTACTGAGCTTCTTAGTAACTTCGAATTCA